>OX465567.1:1200000-1800000 GCA_950022955.1 Xestia ashworthii
GAGCAACTCGGGACAGTTTAAAGAGCCCAATACTAATTTTTTAAGGAAGATCAAGTCGAACATATCTCTACGTTTCTCTAAAGAAACAATCTTAAAATACTTTAGCCGTTCCTGATACGATTTGAGTTTTTTGCCCATATTACAGTGATAAGTCAAATGCCATAAAAACCTTTTCTGTAATCGTTCAATACGCTTGATGTGCACATTGTATTTAGGGGACCAGACAACACTACAATATTCTAGGTGACTTCTGACTAGGGAGTTGTACATAATTTTTTTCGTTATGATATTCTTGAAAGATTTACACTCCCTCATGACAAAACCAAGTATCTTAGTTGCTTTTAGTATAACTTGGTCAACATGCTCAACAAATCTTAGCTTTCTATCAAACTGAACGCCCAAGTCTCGTATAGATTCAACTTCTTCTAGGCGTTGACCGTTAATGTTGTATACTGTGGGAACAACATTATTTTTCTTTGTAAATTTGATATGCTTGCATTTCCCAATATTTAAGGACATCTTATTGTGTACACACCACTCACTTAGTCTGTCCAAATCACACTGAAATTGAACCGAATCAGCAGGCTTCTTGATAGACTGGATGACCTTCGTATGGGCGTCTCCGTTTTATTTTTCTTATTGGTCTGCGTTTTGTGTTCATCGCTAGGGTTTTTGCTTGTGGTATTGTTTTCAGGGGAGCTTGAAAGCATTCTTTTATTATGACTTGATGTATCTGACTTCTTATTCATAATTACTATTTTATCATATTTAATTCTAACTGAGTTTCCTTTCTCCTTTTCTATTCGCACTTGTTCTTGTAGCTCCTTTCTTTTATTTAAGACATACTCCGGATAGTCTTCTTTTATGTAATATGGGGTGTCTTCAAGTACTTTCTTCTGTTTAAATATTGTTATTTTTGTACCAAGTGTTGAAACAGTAATAATTATTGGTCTTGGCCTATCCCCTTTTTTACCGATTCGTTTTGCCTCCTGTATGTCTCTGTGGTCTATATTTGCGGTAAAGTATTCATTTATGAAATTTATGATAATCTTTACCAAGTCGAAGTAAGATGATTCAGTTTCCTTTAGACCAAATAGAACTATATTTCTTTGTCTAGCTTGTTTTTCGAGGAAGTATAATCTTTTTTCTTGATTATCCAATTTACCCTTGAGGTTTTCATATTTTTCCTCCAAAATCTTGAATTTCTCGTCTAGTATGTTATTTATATTTTGTGTTACTCGTTCTGTAACATTTTCCCCGCTTTTTTGGATGGTTATTTTTTGTTCGTCTAGTTCTTTTTGAATTAGTTGGAGTGCTCTTAGTACTTCTTCCATGTTGAGATAGGGTTATTGTTTGTTTATGCTACTAGTAGCGTACTCTAGTGTCGCGCTTCCGTACTATTATCAAACTATTGACTCGGTTCGATCTGCTAGTCGCTTTCGTTCCTTGTAGTAGTACTCTCAGATTTCAAAAGATGGCGCTGTTTACGTGTTTGGGATGTCGACTTTGCTGATTCATCTGATAGATTAGGTTATGATTTTTATATTTTTCGTATTTAGTCGACGTTATTTGTTTAAACAACACTCCACTCAACATACACGAGTCCAAACACTCACTATTGGTTTCTGTTTATAGAAGGGCACTTTTTATCGCCCAGTAACACTTTATTAAACTTCGATCGTATTTCACTGGTTATTGTTTATTGTACTCGTTTTACAACACTGTCCACAATATATGTTGAAACTCTTATGTTTCTGTATAACTTTTCTTCTTTTTAGTAGGTTATATGCACTCAAACTATTTTAAATTATAAAATATTACGGAGACGATGAGAACGGTAACACGGTGGCGCCCTCTCCTCTCTCCCAACAAAGGTTGTATTAAGTCATCAAAATGTTTTAATCTAGGATTGCTGTTTTCGTTCCTAAACCCTTACAGATATTTCTAGGAAACATTGTCAAGTTCATGAAATTAAGCCTAAGGTCCCGTAATCTAAAATTACGAACTGGTAGGCATCTTAAACTAGGAAGGACCAAAAAGTACTCTCCGGAAGAGTCCTAATTAAAAAAACACGACGCACATACAGAAACTACAAGAACAAGCAACGACACATATTTCGACACCGCCCTTCAAAATCCAAGATGGCGTCGTCGTTATAACAAACACGGGCTCAGTACAATCTCCTCACAAGCAGTGTTGATGAATAAATACATGTTCTTTCATGTCGCTTCCTCGTACCAAGGATAAACGACTATTTATTATGGAACAGCGTCATCAAAGGTGGGTCAGCTTCAAAACAAATTGATCTATCTAGAGAGGTCTCGGATTCAAGATGCTGGATGAGAAGTGTTAGAAATCGGTGTACTCATAGTTCATCGGGATTTAACAGACCAATTTGGTAACTGACAGAGGGAACCAGGGAGTTAGTGCTGCCACTTGTTTACCTACCTAAACTCGGATGTGGCGAAGGCGACAATCTTATATAATATTGCTAGTAAAAAGTCAATTCTCAGCCTAATTCGTATCAATGTGGATTCCAGGATAAAGGAAGCACGAGACGGCTCTGTAGCAACTGGACAGATTAGCAACTAGACAGAATACAGTAATGTGATACAGTCTCTTTACAATTGCGCCCTTTTTAAGAACCTATAAATTCCAAGGTTCAATAGTCATATCATGTAGATGTTATGACATGATGATATAAGATGCTCAAGTGTTTATAAACGCCAAATTCCTTAATTAATCCCGCGCGAATTTTCCACCCATTTCACAAAGAGCACTTCAGAACACTGATCTCCTAATAAACACTCACTTCAAAACACCCTCTTCGCTTTCCCATCCGGGCTTGCTGCTCAATCCGAGCGTAGTTTCATCCTGTTATTTGTAATTTTATTTATTTCTGTCCGTTATTTATATCTTTCGCTCCATATCCTGGACTTCCACTGCGCGTTTCTCGTTATCAAACGTGGGTGATGTCATATTTTTTATTTACACTCACTCGGAGATAAAAGGCGTTTTCACCTGTTTGTGTAATACTGTGTGGTCGGTAGATTGGAATAGATATTGGTACGGTATCACCACAGAAAAAGATAAGCAGTAGTGTGACTCGGATGTGTCCTTGAATTCAATACCTACTGTCGATCAGAGGGCTAGTTCTAGGGTTGATGAGATATCGGGTATACTGTGTGCTTTTGAAGCAGCGCGCGCGATTACGTCAGCGTCTTGTTCGATTTCTTTGAAGTCAACCTACTCCTTACAATTTTACTGTGGTATCACGGAGCGTTAGGTAGGTAAGAGAAACATTGACAGCACTCCTCTCTTAAACACATAACACCACGCCTGTAAACCACGGAGGGTCAGGCAGAGGTGTACCTTAAATAAACATGTAATAGGGCGCAAACCTATTGCCATCAAACGGGCACAAATCCAGGCTCTGTGGTTGCTACTGAAACAATATTGATGGAAAAGCCCAATAACACTTTGCCCGACCCGGGAATGGAACCCAGGACCGTCATCATCACCATCGTCATGCTCATCAGTCACGTTAGCGACCACTAGACCAACGAGACAGTTCCTTTTTAAAGTCGAAAACAAAGTTAACCATGGATTGAACTATAGTCCGCGCCACGAGAAGCTATAATTTTTGTAAACAAAAAAAATTCTACCAAGATACGTAGTGACAATTTAACTAACAAGAATTACTCCCAAATTCTTTCAACTCAAATTATCATACGTGTAATACGAATCTAACGAACAATTTCACTTGGTCGGGTTATATTTTGGCGATATTAAGTGCTGTCGTCTAATGTTTTGTGGTACTGGAACACATCTGACATCATGGAACGTAAACATTTGGGCCGCCATTTTGAAGTATGATCACGCTTACGTTGTCATTTTTTAATTTGACCCAAAGGTTGCGAACCCGAGTGTGTGTTTATAAATTTTATAGCTTCTAGTGGCGGGAACTATACTTTAGTAGTTTTTGGTGGTAAGCCAGTGAATAGTGGTATCGAAATTATGGGGAATGTAACAAAGACTTATAATACAGAGAAGTGGAGACAGGTTGCACTTAATAGGTATTACTTTCAACGGTGCCGATCATGTTAAAATCACTTGATAAAAACCCTAATCACAGCCAGCCAAAGTTTATTGTTCATCTTTCATAGATTATTGGCATAGAATACAACAAGTAAACAAACAACAACATGGCAGTTATTATGTGATCATATTGTTATGAGACATGTGCTTCCTGAAGCGATCGTTAAACCAACGATTGCATGGGGAGACTCGGGAGCCATGTTGTAATTACTCGTACCTCGCTTTGTATGCGTATTAGTGAGCACTGCATGACTGCTGAATGCAGATGGCCGCTTTAGTCAAGCATAGGCAAAATTCTAAATTGGGTATTTGATTTTCGTCATACAAGCGGTGCACGCACCCGATGCAATTTCTCGTCAGCTAAACTATACTAACATGCATCGCCTTAACTCCTTTAGGAAGATGAATTTACACATATCTTTTCTTAAAACTTTATTTCGTCCTAATTCAGCAGTTTATGTTTTGCTTTGTCTGACAGTAAACGAAAGAATTAAGGATTTGTATTCAGCAGAAGATACACAAAAAATACTTGTATTCAGGACAGGGAAAGGATATAAGGATATAAGTCACTTCTCACAAAATCCACATCCAAAATAGATGGAGCATCAGATTCAGAAAATCTACATAGAAATAACCTATCAACAAGGCTCAATCGACACCATGAACCCCTGAATCATGTTGATTCACATTCGTACGCCATACGCCATGCATACACCGACATATTGAATGTCGGGTTCTATCAGATTTCCCGCTCCCAGTAATGCCTTCCATTCCAACGGCGAGCATTTCACAAATATCGGGAAGAGCGAAGGTTTTCACCCGACAATGACAAATGTATGGGGTAACCACACGTGCGGGCTTACGGAAGCGTGTGGTGTCTTTCAGGAAATCTAACATGTTAGGATTCGTGACGTGGACCGCAAGGACTCTTTACCTACGTGAGTGAGGTGGGCTTTCAGAAGCATAAATATAACAAGTAGCACTTCCACACTGCACTTGGACTTGCACTTCCGTTATAAAATTATCTTTTCACTCCTCTTGCTCGAAAAGACCGTCATAATAGCGTACCAGAGGGGGGTGTAAAATTGCATATTATAGCCCTAGGGAAAATGAGTTTTTTTTTTTTTTTTTTTTCGTCGTCGGTGTTCGAAAACGCAAAGTCTTTACTCATAATTCATAAAGAAATGACTTATTACTGTTCCATTTTAAAAAAAAGACATTTTATTTTAAAAATGGAACCAAACGCGCCGAACGCCGAACTCTTTGGCAGAATGTGTGCGTTGCATTCCAGCTACAGAAGAAATAAAAAAAGGCATTGGCGCGAAATTTTATGATTATTTCTTTATTTCTGTATTATTTGAATTATAAGTAGGATTCCTTTTCATCTCCTACGTTTTACACCCCACAGACGACGCAATATTATATTCGTCTTCACAGAGAACTGAAATTATGTTGCCAGGAAAAAACATCTCATCAAATTTGAACAACAGTACAAATTGTACATTTAATTTTTAATAAAATAAATAAACTATCATATTTAAATTATGGTTATTTTATTTTCTCGCAATCGTAGTGGAAAGTACGGTGTAACACACGGCGCTAAAATCCCATTATAACTCGGTTCCTTTTTACTACCTCGTCTATAATGGGTCATTTTAGTCCCTTGTATTACAATGTACTAGGTATTAGGTACACAGCACTACTACTAACGACAATGACCGACAAGCAGGTCATTTTCAAGAATTGCTTATTCTTGAAAATAATATTCCAGTATATCAGCCTATACTTTATTATTTACATAAATTCATAACTTATTGATAGATTTGCTAAGCTTTTCGTAAAATAAGAAATACATTTTTACCCAAGTCACTACTCAAAATCCAAAATATTTCAAACGTTACTTTAAGCCCCGGGTCCTCTATAATCCTCGTCGTGTTGGTCCCCTAGTCAGGTGTGTATGATGACGTCACGTGCGGTCCACCATCAAGCGCGGACGTGACGTCATAGGCCGCGCCGGCTTATCGTTTGGAGGGTATGTTGATGTACTGCGCAACAAAGCGAGCAGGTCAGGGATTTGGGAGTTCAAAGGGCTGTGTAGTTCTGTTTTTAAATAGGTTGGTGAATATAGGTAATGGCTTTTGATACTAGATTTCTTTTGTTCAGAATACCTGATGTATTCGTATCCTGCGTGCCCCCTTCCTTTATATTACAGTCTACAGCAATTGGTCGCTAATGATAGCACCAAATTGATGGCCAAGCTCTGGGCTAAGTTCTGGGCCGACTCAGATATCTCAGACATCAACACCCGGAGCAGAATAAAACCTGCTGCTGCTGTTTATATTGTAATGTGACTGTGTTTGATTGTGTATTTGTATTGAATAATTTTATGTTCTGATTTTATGTTTTATAATTGGTCCTTGTTGGCTTAAATATAAATAAATAAATAAGTAGGGCACAAAATAGTACCCAGTGTCCTTACTGAAAGATCGTTGCATTGGCGGGGTTGTTAAATAATCAGCCCTTTTCGAAATTATGGGCAAAGGTCTCCCCATAACCTCCGCCTGCCCTTGCTCGCCGCATCGCCCGCGTGGTGTTCGGGACTTGCCCACTCCTATAATTGTACCCCGATTGTACTTCTCGGATAAAAAGATGAGCTATTCCAGATTACAATCTATCTGTGTGCCAAATTTCATGCAGATCCGTTCAGCCGTAGCGGGGTTGAGCATTTATTTAAGTTAGAATTACCTCTGATAAAACAAAAGTAAAGAAACCGTTTCCTTTTTCTGGTGTTTGCGCCTAGTAGACATAAATATGGCGCCGTCTACAGATCAATCTTATAAATAACGAACAAGTTACCTGGAACTTTTTACTTCCCAGACATAATATTGAACGGGCGCCGCTACCTGTATTAATAGTACAGAACTAGACTGTCCAGGTCGTCTGGCGGCCATTTCTTCCATAAAACCCCGTTAGTCCATGGTGTCCGTTATGTGTGGAACTCATAAGTTGTTCCAGGAGTAGGCTGGGGGAATAGTCTAAGAGGTGAAACGAACAGTTCTATTCCGATGTTGTAGCTTGTCTAAGGATGATATATGGGGAAAAATGTTGTTTGTTATTTTAATCAACCTTCATATAATGAACAAATGTTTTGTATGTTTGTCGAAAAAATATAAGTAATGCTGCCACCAATCTGCACTTGAACATTTCAGTGCTGGGCACTTGACGGTATAGGTAACTTAATAATTCCGTTGCATAGATAATAATATAAATGTCAATACTTTTTGTTAGGTACATAATACATATTTTAATCTCAAATCGCCCTATTTTCACCATAGAAATAAATCTCCTGAAGTCCTAACCGTTTTCGGTCATGGCGGCTAATCTCAACGGAGTGATTATAAGTGTGTTCGCAAACATAGGCGCACGCTCTCTTCCCTCACTCTCATCTCATAGTCCGGAGGTCTATATAATACATACCAACGCATCAAAGTTAAACAAACATGTTCCTAGTCCACCCAACATCACTAAAACACTGCTTCTCCGAACCTCCCGTTTAGTTTACGCAAAGATGCTCAAAATCATTTTTTGAAGTGAAAACTTCTTTAAGCGCGTTGATCACTTTTTGGGTGAACAAAAATCATGGAAATCACGTGACCGTCACCTAACGCTTCGTAGCACTCGTAGCCGATCCGCCACGACGTAGCACCACTTAGGCGTGCGCTTAACCCGTAGCAGATATAGATAACTTAGTTTTCACTTCTACAATTGGCAGTCCCACAAAGACTGCCTGTTTCTTTTTTTTTTCTTTTTTGTTTTGAACATCTTTGTGTAAACTGTTCTCCACTCGGTACTGCGGTAGCAAGCTCCCCGTCTATAATCCATAATTGAGCCAGCAAGGCGATCGGTATCGCGGCCGGGATACTGTTGCCTATCACGATGTGGGCACGTTCGCATTGACACACGGTAATCTAGCTCTTAAGGGTTTATTGGTGAAGGTAAAAATGGTGGAAAATTAAACGGTTTTCTAAAGAAAATCTTCTTAAAAAGGATCTGCAGAGACAGGAATTAGATAAGCTTGGAAATTGAGAAGCAATAGAAAATCTCCCATGAAACAGTTGTTGATGGAGTCATAATATATAGCAAAGGTTTTGGAATTTAGGACCCGGATTGACTTAAAATTAAAAGAAGCCTTTAGTAAAAGGCGTCCACTTAAATCAATGTTGCTGTTCCCGTGGTCTTGCATACGAAATCCTGTTTGAAAAGCCCGATTGAAAGGATAAAGAAAAACTACATATAATAAATACTACTACTACATTTTTTTTTAATTCTACAGGAAACTATCGTAACACAATGGAAACCCACCCGAATCCGTACCCGCAAGCGTTTTCCTAAAACTCGTTGCAAGTACTACACAACCAATTATCTATGAACGTGCTACCGATTAATATACCTGCGCCTCTGCCCGCCCCGCGGCCTGAGCGAGCGATGTGCTGCCTGATAGCGAGCCAATGATAATTACTTTTGTAAACGGCCCGTTTCAAATTAACAGTATTGATTTGCTTTAAATGTGCCCGATTTATAAAGAAATTAGTAAGGCTGGTATATTTTTGGAAAAGAAATAAAGTGGTCTTTAAAAAAACTTTTTTGCAAAAAATAAAACCGACTTCACACAAAAAAGTGAAAAATAACTTTAGCTTCTGAAGTCGGTGACCTTTGTTTGACTGATTTAATTTTTTTGTCACCGACTTCAGAAGCTAAAGTTATTTTTCACTTTTTTGTGTGAAGTCGGTTTTATTTTTTGCAAAAAAGTTTTTATTTTTCACTTTTTAGTGGTTCACAATATGTGCATACCCTTTCACAGCGTACCGGCGTGATTTTTTGTTATGAACTGGTGTAAACAATAGACAGACATGAGATTTCAGCAATCCCAGTAAGAGACACACATTTGCTACATTTAATGAGGAGTTCCGTTGCCTTTCTCCGAAGTTCTTCATCAGATCTTTACCAAATTTAAATGGGATCACTCCGAGAAACTACTCTTTCAAAAACTACCCAAATCGCTTCTGGTGTGCCTATAAAATTTGAAGAGTTCTCTCTATTTCTCCAGGATCCCATTATCAGGATCCTGACTTGATGATTATGGGACCTTCTGGGAAGTATACCCTTCCAAACAATTAAAAAACAAATTCGGTCCAGTCATCTTCGAGTAATCGGGGAACATTGAATTGAGAACCTCCTCCTTTTTGAAGTCGGTTAATAACGACGTTATGGTACGTGACTCAAATATCCGGATAGCCTTTAAAAGATTTGGCCGAGAATCGGTAATTTGCTTCTAAGAATTGAAGAGTTCCGTTCCTTTGTCATGGATCCCATAATCAGAACCTAACCAAATTCTCATCAAACTACCCTTGAAGTGCCCTTGCCAATAAAATAAAATAAAACTTATCCCAATAAATGGAACTTAATACACCTAACTGTCGAAAACTGGGAATATTGTACACATCTGCGTACCCCCTCAGAGCATACAGGCGTGATGTTACGTCATGATGTTGTATAAACAATAAACATTCAAGCGATTGCAGCAGTTACTGCAGATTTGCCGTGTATATTTGAAGAGTTCCATTGTATATCTCCGAAGATCCGGATCAGATCTTCAGCAAATTAAAATATAACCACACGGGAAGCACCAGCTTTCAAATTAAAAAAAAATCATCAAAATCGGTTCACCCAGTCGAAAGTACTGAGGTAACAAACACTGTCGAAATCTGGGTGTATTGTACACATCTGCGTACCCCCTCAGAGCATACAGGCGTGATATTACGTCATGATGTTGTATAAACAATAAACCTACAAGCGATAATAGCAATCACTGCAGATTTGCCGTACATTTTTGAAGAGTTCCATTGTATATCTCCGAAGACCAGCATCAGATCTTCAGCAAATTAAAATGGGACCCCATGGGAAGCACCAGCTTTCAAATAAAAAAAGAATCATCAAAATCGGTTCACCCAGTCGAAAGTACTGAGGTAACAAACACTGTCGAAATCTGGGTGTATTGTACACATCTGCGTACCCCCTCAGAGCATACAGGCGTGATATTACGTCATGATGTTGTATAAACAATAAACCTACAAGCGATAATAGCAATCACTGCAGATTTGCCGTACATTTTTGAAGAGTTCCATTGTATATCTCCGAAGACCAGCATCAGATCTTCAGCAAATTAAAATGGGACCACATGGGAAGCACCAGCTTTCAAATAAAAAAAGAATCATCAAAATCGGTTCACGCAGTAGAAAGTTATGAGGTAACAAACACAAAAAAAAAAAAAAAAAAAAAAAAAAAAACATACAGACGAATTGATAACCTCCTCTTTTTGGAAGTCGGTTAAAAACCATTCCACGAATAAGAAATAGTGTCGTGAAGGCGACTTTTAGAGCGCGTAAAGAGGATTGTCAACAGTGTCCACGGTCCATCTGCCCCCAATAACAAACTTTGATCTAAAAACGTATATCAGAAAGTATCATCCTGTCTTCTTAGAACAAGAAGATGTGGTCGCCAATCCGTTCCAAGCGTTTTGATTTCGACTATGTCTCTTTCAATTGCCCAGTTGGTTGTGGAACTACACTCGGTTCCAAAAATAACGGGTCAGTCACATAAACCCGAATATCTCCCAAACTACGTATGCCATCCTAATGAAACGAAGACTGTTCCATTGAGAATTTAATTATACAGATAAAAAATAAAATAAAACTTAGTTGCACCCACAATATTAATCTCTAAATAAAAAAATAATATAGGTATTGTTGATTGATATGTCTGAATGACGCAAGAAAACTATCATCATCATCTCCTAAGTTTGCGATCGACTTCCATTGTACTTAGCGAGCAATCTTAGGCGATGTAAAACTTTCCTATAGTTAAAAGTGTAATTATTACAAAACGCAGGATTCGCCACCTCCAGCGCGTTCGCTGGCTGCCCCTGAAGCCCTGACATGTGCACTCGTGTGTGTTGGACTGGGCCTGTATTAGTTACAGTCTGGTACCCCGTGGCCATGGCCGGTGGCTATGAGCACATCTAACACAACTTACACTTGGATATGCCGTCACACTATCGTTTTGGGGTAGACAGTGCAAGATCTGTATGCCATGCCCTTTTAGTTTATTTTCACAGATTTCACCAAACTGTTTGAACTGCCTTTCTTTCCAAGTTGGGCTAAGCGTAATTAAATCGATGTGATAGATACAGTTCTTGCCTATTTGGAGCTCGAAATTTCTTTGAAGAATAAGATCGTAAATTAATAAGTGGAGTCACCGACATACAAAGACATTCATATATATGTCGAGTCTTTTAAATCTCTTTGCCGACATAGCTTGCAGAGTAGGCAAACTATGAAATAGCAGTAAGCTGACCATGTCTGTCGAAGAACCGAGGGTAATGCTACGGTACCCTGGATGGACGCCGAGTATCCGAAAACCCAGAGGGGGAGTGGTGGGAGACCCTCCAGCTAGGTTGACTACCGTGGTGGTGGTAGTGGTTTGGGGTGACCGGGATGGACTGGACACGGAAAACGGATTACAGGGTGTTGTGCTGCAGCTTGGGAGAGGCCTATGTCCATCAGTGGACAGGTTGATGTCTAGTTTGGTAGTAAAGTCCTTCCTACACAAGCATGATACCACCGACCACTAATAACCCACAAACAAACAGAAACATTACACTGTATACCCGATAACAATCAAACCGCGCCAACGGTCCATGCCTCACGGCGACGTCCAAACGGTACCGACAGATAAGATGCTATCTACACACCAACAAACATCACTACCGCAGAAACATGCGACAGAAATTACCCTATTTGTTCGTTTGATAAAACTAGGAGGAACATAAAAACAAATTATTATAACTATTGCAGTGATAGCCCGAATGGGGAATCAGATTGATATGAAATGTCATCGTGAGCTTATATTGTACACGAGATAGTGATATACGTGGAGAGTACAACTTTCATACTGGATTCGTGCGGTATTTCAGTTAAATTAAAACAATAGTTTCATAAAACCTAGACTGTAAAACTGGTTATCTCTTATCACTAACTACACTCCAAGGGATTTCTGATGCCTGCAAACTTTAGAGGATGACTCTCTGGAACCCCCAAACTGCTGAGGCTTAGTAGAACTAAAACGTTACTCGTTCGAGCTATAATCGTACCTATTTATCATTGAACTATTAAGAAATCACCTAGAGCCCTAGACTATAGTAAAATACTAACAAACTCTTTTATTTTACATGTATGTCTCAAATAATACCAATTTCGATTAAATACAGACAGCGCATCGCATCGTCAATCATTGTTTACTAAATATCATCCCTTCACTGCCACCATGCTATGCACTTTGATAAATGCTAGAAACCCTTCTCATGGCACGATTCTAACTCCACGATACCCTTGGGAAGCAACACTCAAATCCCCAGCAATATAAACGATCCACCATCTAACTGGAACCCCCTGCTCAGCTGACCCTTCAAATCAACGAGCGTGAATTTCCCTAAAATACCGTTCGTCCGTCTGTTTTTCACGAAGACGGATGGCCCGCTTGTCCGGACACGAGTCGGACACCGACCCGTGATCAATAACGTACAACGGACACTGCCTACCCCTGTGTTGACAGTCTTCAAGTAATCATGTCTTTGTAGTTTAAAGGACTGCTGTCATCAGGAGCTGAGGAGCGGTATTTAATCACAGATGTTGTAAATGAAGACATTCATCAGGTTCTGTCCAAGCAGTCGTTAAGGGCGAATGAAGGATTCACTGAAGAAAAGGCTGTCACTACTCAAGGGTACTCGCCATTTTCCTTTGTTCTACGACTATTATTACTTTTGTTTTGTATGTTGGGTAGTTGATGAAAGCAATGCGTAGTTTAATTAGTTCTACAAAACAGAACTAAACGACAGCGTCAGTTACCGTTACCAACATGAATGCAAAAGTGTTATTGTCTTTTTAAACTTTCACGATCAGAACACATTATAAAGCATAATATGAAAACGGGTATTTATCGCGAATTTACCTTTAATTTAAGCCCGACGTACAACGGACACGAACACGGTTAGTGTAGTGTGCTGTCCTAGTGTGAACCGGCCCAAATTAACATTTATGAAGATCAAGTGACGGTAGTTGAATAAACGCCTTCACTTTGCTGTCGCGGTACCTCCAACACTTCAGTCTCCCCGCGACCACGGCTGGTGCAATCCGGTCGAAACGTCGGGCTTAAATTAAAGGTAAATTCGCGATAAAAACCCGTTTTCATATGTTTTATAAAAGTGTTATTATTTACCCAGCACTCATAAAAATGAAAGAACGTTATGAAATAAATTAAATTTATTCGATTTTAAACTAAATTCATTAAATGTGAAATAAATAAATAAGTCGTGATTTAATAAAAGAAACAATAAAATACTTGAAATTTTCGCAATTCACGCATTTTGTTTGCATAACAAATACACGAATTGCAATTCACTTCCTTTTGATAGTCTCTCCAGGCGGGGTTTCCACCTTCTCCGATGTTATTTCATGCTGGGTTTCTAATCTGTAAACAAAATCAAGAAACTAATTAAGGACACTATATTTTTTTTTTTACAAATAGTAGTTTTAATGTACAAGCTATAAAAAATGTGAAGATTTCATGGTCTTAATTTAAAGATAAATGTGAAGATTTCATGGACTTAATTTAAAGATAAGATTAGTATTTGGATGGTTAAGGTCAAGCTATTGGCTTGTTGTTGTTAGAAATTATGTGGTATCAAGACACTTTCGCGAAAGACATTTGCACGAAAGATACTTGCGTCGTTTACCACATGGTTTTTGGGGTCGCTGATTACGAAAATAAGTTCAAAATGGAAAATCCAAGATGGCGCCTAGGAAAATGTCTGGGTTTTCCATCATGGGTGTCGTTTTCATGGTTTTTGGGGTCGCTGATAAAGACAATGATGTCAAAATTTAAATTCAAGATGGTGTCTAGATTCTTTTTGTTTTTTTCCATCATGGGTGTCGTTTTCGTGGTTTTTGGGGTCGCTAATTACGAAAATGATGTCAAAATTAAAATCCAAGATGGCGTCTAGTTTTTTTTTGGTTTTTCCATCATGGGTGTCGTTTTCATGGTTTTTGGGGTCGCGACACCCATGACGGAAAAACCAAAAAAAAAACACCTTCAACTAATAACAGGCGTGATGTTATGTTTACTCTACAGAGTAAACCTCTGTAGCCATTAAGTCGCGCAAGTGCCCATTCGCGCGATTTTATGTTATGAAAATCGCGGATTCATAGACAGGGTTGAGCACCTTCTTATTTTGAAGTCGGTTGAAAATACTAACCTACTAATCACGACGGCGGCGGTACTAAGTTAGAAAGAAAGAAAGAAGAACCTTAATTATTTAGGTGAGGTATAAATTCGAGCGCTCGGAGTAGTTCAATGTGTGTGGCTGTGTGGCATTAGATACCTAGATTTGAGTTCAACGAAAATGTTACAGTAACGTCCTTAAAATGGCTTATCAATCAAAGGGTCGCATTGTCTTATAGTATTTTATTAGACTGAATATATTTATTATTTATAATATTTGTTTTTTTTTTTATTTCTTATGTAGTTATTTATTAGGTATACAGGGTTACTGGTAATTCGACGTATTCCTTGCAGGACGTTATAGTAGGGTTATAATGCAATAAATTAAGCCACCAAATGTTCTAGCGAAATTCAGTGGTTTCTGAGTTAGGTCGATTTTTAGTTTTTTTATGAAAAATCCCAGATTAAAACATGTAAAGCCCATTAAAAAACGATTTACGGCGCGAATTTAGTGAAATTTAAGTTATTATTATAGCTAACGACGCAGCAGACCTTATCAAATAACTAAAAGTTAAAAAAAATCCTACACCTGAAGGAAAAAACACTTACGAAACATTTTTTTTCTGTAATTTTTGCCATTCCGTCATAAAAAGATGATGTATAGTGAAAAAAAATAATACTACGCCAAATGTACAAAATACTAGAAAAATATCCTTGTCTAATCAGGTATTTAAAATGGTATAAAACTTATTGAGATGTCAAGGACTACATTATGAAAATCGTTTTTGATTTAGTACAGGAAGGCGTTCATCTCATAAAAGGTATTCGGAACATCAAATTAAACAATTTCGTGAACACAATTTTAGTTTTAATCAATATCAATCACACCGGCAAAGGTGTTGGTAACATGTTAGTACGAGAGCCCATGCCCAAAATGTTTGCCTCAACCTTTTACGATCAAATCCGTAAAAAATGTAAATTGGTTATTGTGATTCCAAAAATACTAACTTCAGTTACTTGCCTGACCGCGTTTTCAGATGAGTTCAATTTCGTTTTGATCTAATCCGTCTGATTTGATTAAAATAATGTAAAACAGTATTTTGAATACCAAAAATACAATTTTCGGACACCAGTAGCGTCGCACGTTGTGAGAAATTGAAAATGAGGCAAAAAAAAACCTATTGCAAACAGTCTGCAAATCTTGTTTTTGACTGACGTTGGTCAGTCGATGCGAATATTTAGTTTTTAATACTGTTTAGGAATCTTAGTAGATGAACAAGCACATTGCGAATAAGTCTAAGTTAAGATGGTATTGAGTTGAGTTGCCTAAGTATGCTCATTATCGCGATATACTTTGGCAACCTAAGACGATCACGCAGGTCTTGACGTACTTTAACCGACAAGAAGCTTACTAATTTTTTCGTTGAATGAAGGTCGGTCCCCTAGGCTATTTAATCGAGTGCGCGAACAGAGAATGCGTGTTCGCTGATTTGACTCCACCGCTACTACGTGTGCTCTCACAAATGTGCGCGAACATTTCGGTTAACACGCGCATGCATTGTTCATGATCACTAGAACAAGTCCACCAAAAAAAACATGTGGCACACTGGTAGAACGTCTTAGTCGAACAAGACGTGTAAAAATAAGTTGTTAAAGTTTCAAAAGTGAAATTGATTAAAAATAATAATAATTCACAAAATTGTTTTCTTTTTTTTTCTTTTTTACTAAATCAAAAACATTTTTCATAATGTAGTCCATAACTTTCCAATAAGATTTATACCATTTTAGAGAGCTGATAAGACAAGGATATTTTTCTAGTATTTTGTACATTTGGCGTAGTATTATTTTTTTTACTATACATCATCTTTTTATGACGGAATGGCAAAAAAAACAGAAAAAAATTGTTTCTTAAGTGATTGTTTCTTAAGTGATTTTTCCTAAAGGTGTAGAATTTTTTGAACTTTTAGTTATTTGAAAAGGTCTGCTGCGTCGTCAGCTATGGTAATAAACTAATAACTTAAATTTCAGTACTTTCGCGCCGTAAACCGTTTTTAAATTGGCTTTTAATGATTTAATCTGGGATTTTTCATAAAAAAACAAAAAATCAACCTAACTCAAAAACCACTGAATTTCGGTAGAACATTTGGTGCCTTAATTTCTTGCATTATAACCCTACTATAACGTCCTGCCAGGAATACGTCGAATTACCAGTAACCCTGTAGAAAAAGACATATAGAATAGAATAGCCTTTATAAACAAGAAGAGCCTTTGAGAACAATTTAGGTGATAAGGGATCGCCCTGCCTGCCTTTTAAAATGGGAAATATTTCTCCTAGTCTTTCTGTTTTAATTCTCGCCGTCATGTTTTTGTAAATGTTTCCTATAACCCGAATATACTTTCCAGCTATTCCTTGACTGGCCAGTGCTTCCCAAATCTTTGTGTGTTTTAATGAGTCAAATGCCTTATTATAGTCAACAAACGCTAGATAGTAAGGTAAACCATATTCTTTGTACTTTTCCGTGATTTGTTTTATTGTAAAAATGTGATCTATGGTCGAGAACCCTTGCGGAAGCCTGCCTGTTCTTTCGGTTGGTTCTCATCTAAGCTGTTTATAATCCGTTCTAAGACAATCTATGAAAATATTTTAGAAAGGTTAGGCATGAGACATATTGGTCTGTAGTTGTTTATGTCATCCTTTCTTCCTTTTTTATGAAGTAGTACAATTGTTGACGTGGTCAACACACAAAACAATGGTTTTGGAGTTTGTTCCTGTTTAAGGATGTCATTAAACATATCGTGCAGAGTATTTAGTACCACATGTGAAGACCCTTGCAAGAGTTCATTCGAGATTCCCTGGTGATTTCCCACTTTTTTGTGATTGGATGGCTTTTAATATTTCACTTTTCATTATTTCAATAAGACATATGATGTTTGAATTTGTCACTAGCATGCGTGATAATGAGTTTTGTCACAAATTTACCGATATTGTAGTAGTGATTATTGGACCTTTGCATCATCCGAAAGCTCTGACTTTATTACTCAACGACAATAAGGACTCAACCATTTGTTCCGTATTAAAAATGTCATACTATTGATACATTGGAATTCCTAAGGGTGCTACTAAGGCACCACGCGTACTTACGCGGCCACGACTGACGACTAGCCGCATGACCGGTCGCTGTGTTACACAAAACTGGTCGTGCGACCAAACTTAATTCCCGGTTACGACCAAAAGTTGCTTCTGCGACCAACAGTCGTGGTCGTAGCTTAGTGCGAGGTGCCTTACAGTACTCTCAACAATACACATTTATGATAAGTCTTCTTCTTTATCGTGAGTTTTTATGCCGCCCATGGGCCTCTGACATGGCTTTATATGCCACCAAGAAATATCTCTCAGGTAGGCTGATTTTCTCACGATGTTCACCGAAGCAAGTGATAATTGTACAATACGCACATGAATCCGAAAAATCCGAGGAAGATGAATATGAGAAGATAATAATAAGTCTGACCGGTGTATGCAGATCTTTATTAATATCCTAATTCATCCTGTGTCGGCTCCGCATCTTCTGCATCCCTACTTATTCTCTATTAGACGTCATCTCACTTGTTACCTGCCTGTAGTGTGTACCCATATAACCTTTCAGTATCACAGTCGAATAAAATGTATTCACTTCTAGTGAGACATGCGGCATGTCTTTGTTTTATCACCGTATTTCTATGACCTGAACTGATCTCCAAATAGGTACGTCAATAGCTTGCTCTATTCATAAATTCTTTTCAATTTCAAAAGTTGAAGCAGCATGGCATAATAAATTTTGTAGCCGATGACCTGAAGGCGAAAAACCTTGAGCTCGCTTTGAATTGCAAAGCAATGGATATATTTTCATAGTGTTTATGGTTAAAATAGTTGCTAAGCCTGAGTAGCTATGAGACAGATACAAGTATGGATTTCCATGAAGAAAAATCGACAGCGTCTGCCTTAGTTTTATTCTGAATAAATTGTTCAAGAATTATGTTTTTTATTAAAAAAAAAACATCCGTAACAACATCCCACTTCGAAACGTGATCGTTGTAAAGCATATTTTCAGAAATAAATCAGGTAGGTTTTCAGACAATTCAAGAGAAATAACGGCCTTCTTATTTGTCTTGAAATATCTGAAAATCTCACACAAATGACAATAATTATATGGCAATTATATTACCCTAATCGTAATCTTTCTATAGTTAGGAATTGACCTGCTGAAAAGTATACCTAATTCTGAAGCGTCCTCTCAAAATTTTTATTTCAGGATAGTGTGGGCAAACATATCTCTCAACCTATAAATGGATTATTCTCACTCTAAACGTCACATCACACAAAGCGGAGCAAGTATGCAACAAAAGGCTAGTGCTCCCGTCATTTCAATATGGGGTAGGTAGTTATCTACGTCTCATACAAAAGTTAACGACCGCTAAATTCGAAGGTGATTCGTAGATGCCGCTGATAGGAATCTGCATGCATAATCCCCACATCTGCATATCTATGCGGCCATAAGGAAAATGCTTCATACTACCCACATCGCTTATTCATGAAACTTGTATGTATAAATAAAGAGCTGGATTTTTCAGACTTTTTGTTAGGTTATATTTTGTGGCCATGTGTTTTTTGTTAGGTTATATTTTGTGCCCATGTGTTTTTTGTTAGGTTATATTTTGTGGCCATGTGTTTTTTGTTAGGTTATATTTTGTGGCCATGTGTTTTATAAAATGGCAAAGAAGAATGATTGAGGATATCTAAAGAAATATATTATTATATGTATATTAACTCATTAATATTTTTTTTTTTATAAAGTCATGCAAAGCTTCACGATTTTCACCGTAAATGTAAGTACAAGATATCATGAACAAATAAAGTCTTTTAAAAACTTATGAAATTCAACTTTCCATTTAACAAATTCTTCTCAAATCGACAAAAATTAGCCTCCCCGGCGGGGAATCTAACCCCGGTCTCCCACGTGACAGGCGGGGACACTCACCACTATACTTTCGAGGATGACGACTATTACTTACTACAAAATTCCACGTCAATATCTACGACAAATGAATCTCTTTGACTCGTGTGTCATGCAGCTTTTGGTAACCATTGGTTACCAACAGGAACACCCTTCATATGATTTGTGAGGGATGAAAAGGGGACTAATGGGTTTCTGGTATGTAATTTAAAGACGGCGACGTTCTCACACAAACAACATTTAAATTGGAAAGAAAATATCAGTCAATCTTTTTTTTTTTCGTTACCTCTCGAAATATCTCCTTACACGTTTTTAGACAAATCTGAACTTTCTGAAAAGGTTCAAAACAACCCATACAAATTATTATTTATTTTATGCGGGAATCAAACGAAAACTTTCCTATAATCAGCTAAGTACATTAAACACATAAAAAGAAATCTCAGAACTGTAATACTAGCATACCGAACTTATGAATAAAACCTAATTTCTTTTGATATTTTTTCCTTCCACACGACTACGTCGATGCCAGGTATTTTTCCGATATAAACAAGCTATATTTACTCAAAGTTAACCTTTAGTTGCCAAACAACAAAAGGAGTGCCCCATCAGTGTCGAGTGTCTGACACACACACAAGACACGGACACTTTGGATACTTTACAGACAGATGGAAAAGATCCACTTTGGGATGATAACCGACATTTATAAATTGCTTGGCTTTAGGTATATCTTTAGCAATTTAGCCCACAGGTAATACAAACAGTGAATAAGTATTTGAAGGTAAAAGGCTTTACGGGGCACATCTTACATTTGGCCAAAAAGTCTCATTGATCTAAAAACAATCGATGTCCTCGTCAGCGTGACTTTGTGCTCGACAACATTATGTCTTCAAGTATGTCAAACCATAGTTAACTTTACACTAAACGGTTGTGTTTCAAAGCAGAACTACTGGCTTCCCTCTCCTTCGCTACTAATGATCAGTTAATCTAATAACCCCGACATTTAGGACACGTCGCAACCAGGATGGGTGTGTCCAGGCGCGGTGAGCGTACGCCTGTAATTGTTCTTTGGAAACAAACATCAAGTAGGCTAATGGATAGTTAATCCAATAAAAAGCACATTTAGGAAAAGAGCTGACAGGGAGGAACTGTTTATTGGTGAAGAGACGACTGCGATACGACCACGATTCATCGAAAACTGTACGATTACTAAATGCATGCCTAAATAAAAACGTGCCGATGGGCTTTTAATATTTGACTCCGCGACAAAATTAGAAAATCTTCCATTCATGAATTATTTCAGAAAACGTCGACCTCGCCGAAACATCATCAATTCATCACTAAAAAAACCGTCCGAGTTTAGTAAGACTTACTTCAAATCGATAAAGCCTTCGAAAAAAAGCTGTCTTTACAAAATTGATGTGGAAAACATGCTGAAAAATGAAAAGTTTCCCTTCAACAACAAGAAATATAGTGTACCCAATGCAAATAAAACATACTTCTACAACCATAATATTGACTTTTCTTTCATGTAAATACGTTAGGTATTCGGGAATACAACCGCACCCCTGAATATTTGTGAAGAAAGAACATGACTCGACAACACGGTTGAACTCAATTAATTGTTTGTTAAAATAGTAACACGAAACCGTAATGAACAGCCTAGAGGTATTCAGACAGTATGTATGATAGTTATAAGTTTGAACATCACCAAACTTTGCGTGAGCACGAGCTTAAGAAGTCTTGATTATTAATTTCAATTGCTCAAGGAGAATGTAAGAATTGTAGCAGGGGGCGTTGAGGTTCCTGCCTATGCCTAGTGCCTACCCCCATGAGATAAAAGCGTGAGTTACACTAACACAATGCCCTCAATCGATCGCCTGTATCGTCAACTCTAAAGACCCTTGTAACCTAAAAAGGTGCTATATTCATCTTAATTCCCTATTCCTTCCAAGGCCTACCTCTCCACACGTGCAAAACAAGAAAAGACCTTATCAAAAGTGTATAGCATCTATATTTGTGCTGCAGGTAGTAAAGTAGGATATGTAAGATTGTAAGTGTATACTAGAACTACTTGTAAGAGGGGTGCCGACACACTGCGAGTCACTCGTGTTTTGTCACGATCTTATTGACTTTAATGGCGAATTGTTTTGCTGGATAAGTGTGATTAAATATGAATGTGATATACCTATTCTACAAAAACAGAAGGTCTGATGGCTGGGACTGGCTGGATGTGGAAAGCGGATGATAGGTTGGTATGGCTTAGCTTGGCTGAGGGCAGCTGGGGCATGTCCAGCAGTGGACTGTCATTAGGTTGCGTTGATTGATAGATTGAATGTGAAAATATACTGTGAAGAGTCACACAATTGAATAGGCAATTCATTATGGATTCTTGATACTTAATAAACCCAGCTCGAGAATACAAAAATGCATCATCAATCCGCCATACGATCAAAGAACACAAAGAATTCCATACAATTACAATACAATGATCTCCCAGAGTTCAGGAGTTCAGTTCCCTGGTCAGTGGTCAGTCTACACGACGGACAGACAGATAGAACACCCACCGATCATCATACAGTGACCACCACTAATACCCCTCAAAATTCAACGAATCAAGTTACTAACCTAAAAAATCATTCAAATATACTTATTTTTGTCGTATAATTCCTGACGTTTTATACTGGAATCAAACCTGGGACCGCGAGGTGAGAGGCCGATCACCTATGGCATTGACTTCACAAGGAAAATATCTGCTGGACAGTTCAAAATGGACGGACATTAAAATGGATGGGAAGGAAATATGGCTGACGTCACAGATATATGAATAGTGTGAGTAGCTGAGGGCATCTACCGATGTAACATTAGAGATCATTGTGCTGTGTAAGACACTCTACTACGGCATCAATGTATTTCCACTACATTATGAAACTAGGAATAAAATAGTCTGCCTACTAAGAACAAAGAAATGGATTTAAAACCAAAATACCTCTTCCAAAAACGCATAACAACGATTTCCTTTTTTTATGGCTTCACTTTTCCAGTTTTATAAAAAATAACTTTTTAACATAGCAACACAACTCCGCCCCCGCATAATGAATAATTAAATCAGTTTCATATTCTTTGTTTTTCAGAATCATGTCGGCTGAAGTACAAGTTGATGAAGGAGTTTTATTTCGATAAAGTAAACAACACTGTATAATGTACACATACACAAATTTAATATCATGGCAACATATGGTTCCCTTGGGGCTGGAAAAAATTAGAACTCAAGGAGGCGGAAAAACAAATTCATGTACAACATATCATCATGTATAGCTTACACTTTTCTCATATGAGGCGAAGCAGGGTTCCTCCAAAGAGTTAAATCGTTAGATAGACTCGCACTTCCCCGTCAAAAGATAATCATTTCTCTATTAGGTTGACAAAAATATTTGTCACGATGACTTATACTGAAATTCGTATCCATCATTCCATGAGAGATGTACCAGCTGACTCTCCTCAGTCATGGAAGAAACACGGAACGGAACAGTGCGGTGTTAGTGAAGCTGTATCGCAAACTATGCTCCACCTCCTATCCTGTTCTCTTAGTCCAAACACATGCCGAAGTGAGCTCTACCCTGCCACCTAGGAAGTAATAGAAGTGGCGAAGGTCTGGGCTAACAGGATGTAAATACTTTCGTTTGGTGTACAATATGTTGTAAACTTATTGTGGTAATTGTTGTACAATACACAATAAGCGAGGCTCATACTCGTACCTATGCGTTGTTAGCTAATTTTTACACTCGACGCGACGCCCGGCCGCCGCAGCGTGCACACGTACGCTCCGCTCCGCTCCGGCGCGGGCGTCGTCTTTCCGCGCACCCCGCGCCCTCCGTCTTGGTCGCCGCTATGCCGAGCATCGAAGGCCTCCTGCGGCCTGCCGTCCCATAGTGACATTACTAGTTTGTGTCTCGTACACATACTTGATAGTGTTTCTCAGTGACAAAAAACAGTCTTTTTCAAGACAACTTATTTCTTTATTGACCCTCAGCGTTTTGCCCCTTCAGGGAAAATCCACGGTTTTGTGGTTCTTGACGGGAAACCTCACGGTGTTAACCGGCCCTTCCGGCCAATCAGACAGTAGTGTAGCTGGCGAGTTTGTTTGTGTTTTTTTTCTCGCCCAGCGTAACACTAGGAAAAACACTGGGTGGGTTCGTTTTTGGGGAACTGTTTGCCCGAGGGACCCACGTTTCGACGTACCTCCTCGGGAGTAGGTTGTTTAGTTTAGTTTAGGCTATGAGCTTAGCTCTCTTTTAGTCCCCGTCAACAATGGCGCCGCCAATTAATTGGTCCAAGTTATTCGATGCGCTCATCGAGGTCCTCCTCCAGGACAACAACGAGCATGTCAAGAAGAAGTATGAGAAACTTCTTGAACCTTTCCGTGAGGAAACAAAGCGGCTCAATCAGAAGCCCGAGGCAAGCGTTGATGAAATAGCATCAACGCTCATGGATTTCAGCGATGTGCTGGAATCCCCCGCCGCCCCCGCACCCGCATCCACCACCCCCGCAGATGTCCCTTAAAAAGGAAACCCCTTTCTCAAACCCTCAACCAATCTAAGAGATGGAAGTAAACATCTCGGAGAGTGAGGCGACCTCCGCCTCAACCGATTCGGAATCCTCCGAATCGTCATCGCCCACCTCCTCCTCTGAAGACGATCTGTCCTCCCCCCGTTTTCATCCACGAAAACGGGAAGTGGACCCCAACGCCCCAGCCCCTGGAAATTGGAATGCGCTTAATCACCAAGCGCACTTCCCGGCTTCCCTTAGGATAGGAACTCTTAGTTCAAGGGACGTTCTTGAAACCCTACCACCGAGACCCGAATATTGCCAACTACCGTTTAGTTCGCAATGACAGGTCTCGCTGCCACAGAGGAGGTACCCTAATTAATTATAAATCTAGTTTGTACTGCATCCCCTTAGACCCCCCCTTTCTTTCCAAAGTAGAAGTCTCTGTCTGTCGGATGGGCATGACAGGGCACCAACCCATCACAATCGTTTCGGCTTACATCCCGCCCTCCGGAAACGGCGTCACTGATGCGAACATCGCCATGAGCGATGACCTCAAAGTTCTTTTCGATCTAAGCGACTCCGTCCTTCTGGCGGGGGACCTTAATGCTAAACATCCCGCGTGGTATAGTTATATATAATCTCTGCTGGCCCCTTAACTTTGATGTCATCGCTCCGATGCATCCTAACCCATTTCCTTAATAATCCGAATCACAGACCCGAAGTGCTAGATGTCGCGCTTCTAAAAAACGTAAACTTGCGATTACATTCTATAGAAACGTTAGACGAGCTCAACTCGGACCACAGACCTGTGTTTATTGAGTTTGCCCCGAGAAGCGGTCCTTCTGACCCCTCTCAACCCCCCTCCACCAAAGTGATCACGAATTGGGAGAAAGTAAGCGAATTGCTGAAATCCACCGAATCCCCACACTTGGACAAAATCCCCGACAACATCGCGACTGTAGCCGACACGGAGGCCGCGATCGACTCGTTCACAGAGCACGTACAATCAGTCCTGAACGTTTGTTCAAGGGAAGTTCCAGCGAATGACAACCGCTGGAAATTCCCAGACGATGTACGTGAACTGCTGACCGAGAAGAACGCGGCCGTCCGTGCTTATAGTTTTTTCCCTGCGCTAGTAACAAAGTTTTTATGCGTCGCTTACAACGCAAAGTAAGCAGATGTATCCAAAAACTGCGTGACGAACGCTGGGACAAGATGCTCGGTGAACTCGAACCGATCCATCAGGCCTTCTGGGAACTACAGAGGAAACTACAATCTTCTAGAGTCGCCTCCATGCCCCCTCTCATTTGCTCCGACAAGACCGTCGCTTTCGACAACGACGACAAACCCGAGTGCCTTGCCGACAGTTTAGCATCTCAATGTTCCCCCAGTACTCAGCCAGTAGAGCCAGCTCATCTCGCTGAGGTGGATGCTGAAGTTGAACGCCGGACCTCTCTACCCCCCGTAGAAGACCCTGATAATCCCCTACCCTCAGTCACCCCTGAAGAGGTAGAGGATATAATCAAAGGACTTAAACAGCGGAAAGCCTGGCTCAGATGGAATCACCAATAGAGTATTCAAACTTTTCTCTCCCGCCCTCATAGTGTTAATGACCGCTATCTTCAATAGCGCTATGGCCAACAACATGTTCCCTTAGGCGTGGAAACAGACCACGGTAATAGGTATCCCCAAACCGGGTAAGCCCAAGTCTTCCCCGAGTAGTTACCGGCCCATTAGTCTGCTCAATGTCCTAAAATCTACGAGAGGCTTATTTATAAGTGTCTCAAGGATTACGCTGAAGCAAAGAGCTTAATACCAAAAGAGCAGTTTGGATTTAGACTACAGCACTCCTGCGTCCAACAAGTGCACCACATAGTCGAGCACATCAGTGCCCGCTACCAGCGGGGACTGATGACCGCTGCCTTGTTCTTCGATATCGCGAAAGCTTTCGACAAAGTCTGGCACAACGGGCCTTAGGCGATTGGTTCCGGAAATGGACAAACGAGTTCAACCCCGATAAGAGCCAGGCGGTACTTTTTTCTAGCCCCCGCCAACCCTTCCCCCCCACCCCCAGTCCGATAACCATGTTCGGCAAGCTGATCCCTTGGGAGAAGCAAGCTAAATACTTAGGAGTCATTCTCGATAGGCGATTATACTTCGGTGAGCACATCAAGACGGTACGTTCGCGTGCTGCCTTCGCTCTCGGTAGGCTTCACTGCTTGCTAAATACGCGCAGCAAATTGTCACTCAAGTGCAAATTGCGTATCTACACCGCGTGCATTCGGCCCATCATGACATACGCGTGCCCCGTGCGCGCATGCCAAACCTCACCACATCCACAGAATGCAGACCCTCCAAAACCGATTTTTACGAAAGGCCACGGGAGCCCCATGGTACGTTAGGAATGAGCAACTTCTGAATGTTGACCTCAAGTTCCCCACACCATTTTGGTGTGTATGAACGACTCACTAAGGGTTTTTTTCGATAGGGCCGAAAAACACCCCAACCCCCTGATCGTTTCATCTGCTAGTTATGTCCCCTCCAAACTATCCAAGATTTGCCGTCCTAGGTCCACCCTCCTCCAACCCGACGACCCCACCACCCTCTTGCAGGAAAGTTGTAAGGAAACCAGTACTCTTCGCAAAAACAAAAAACAGATACAAACCGCGATTCCGGTCTCGCTGCAGAGGCCCCCCGCGACCCCACAGGGGGTGCCCTTAGTGACTTCATTTAATGTGTAAATTTTTTAGTTTGTAAGCCCTGGCTGTGGGTCTTTTTTTGGCCACCACAGGATAGTCCGTTTAAGTAGTTAAGCAACCTTAGCGAGTTGCAACTACGAGTGATCATTTCTTAAAAAAAAAAACGAAAATAAATATTATTCTATTTTATTCTATTCGTGCCAAACTGCCAACGTGCCAGCAACACTTTTTCACACGGCCTAGGTACGGTGATGGCACATCTATCGCTGTAAATCTTCGTGTTCCACGAAATACTTATTACTTGCGTGGTAAGCATATGCTGAGCGATTTACAAAGAATATACAACCCTTCCCGGGGGTGCTGCGCGCCGATTAAAGGGTTATTTCACGTGGGTAGGCCGTATAGGCGCCTGTTAACGGTAACATAATTGTGCTGAGTTAAACCGATTGCTGTCATGGAAAAAATGAGCTTAATCTATGGGAATATTTAGCGAAAGTGAGTTAAGCCAACGCGCTGGAAACTAAGAACAATGATTCTGCTTTGTTAAAGCCCCTACTGGTAAAAAAGACATCGACATAATAAGATAAAAGACCAAAGAAATACCACCATTACTGACGTGTCTATAAAGAATACTCCTTACAAATCGTTAATCAAAACCCTACATAGTCTACGACCACAAAACTTACGAGTACATTCTATGAACTACATCAATAGTGCACGTGTACTCAACTAACTTAGGCTTGCGACAGACACACGCGACTTACGACTCTATAGTCAATCTATGAAGCGAAATGGAGTTCCACAAATAACCAAGATGGCAGCTATTCGGAAATTAGGGCAGGGAGTGAATAGCCTTCATTGTCGCGTCTTCCCCTTTTGATTAAAACGCGTTTGCAATCGTGGACGAGTGGGTCTCGAGGCATTGTGGGCTCTTCGGATTGTCAGCGATAATTTAATAGACCCCACCGTCACAGTGTGTTACAAAACATCCCTTTGTGACGTTCCGGTCGGAACGGCTTTGTCTCTCAAGTAATTGACAAATTAAAATAAATGAGTTGCGGTCGGTAAATGTTTTGAACACCCTGTATTACGTTTCCAGAATGCGATTAGATGACTTGTATGCCACAATTACAGTAATTTTATATTTAATTAATGAACGATGTCAAAGAGCTGTTTTCATGTTTATTCAGTCGTTGACAGGAATGTTACAGAATCGTTCAGAAAGAAGTGCTTCCACGATAGCAACACAATCAAGCTGAAGTCTTAATAAAATGTTGCAAAAACTGGTTACACAATTCAGTCTGAACAAAGTTAAATGTTCCGTTTCGCAAAAAGAATCCTAACAATAGCGAAAGCGTCAACAACACGTGGTTAGCCATCACAATACAATTTTCCTTCATAGAATTACAACATCAATGTAAAAGCGACGGAATACGCTCACAAAATTCTCACAAATTCACTCGGAGCACATTTGGTATTGTCGCCAACGAAAAAAAGCAACAAAAAGAAATAATTTCGCGATACATGTTAGCAAATGAAAAAAACTCTCTCGTCGGCCATCCATCATGGCAGTAACGAACAAAAGCTTTTAGTTGTACAAAGCGGGCGAGTCGCGCGTCGCGTGTCGCACCGCGCCGCGTCGCAGTCGCATGTCGCCGCGGTCCCGCGCGACGACATGTTGTGTGCAATCAGCCTTATTGCATGCTCCGCATTTTGTCACGGGATTATTATGAAACAGGAATTTTAAACAAGAACATGTTGTGTAGCCTGATTTTATAAAGTATTAGCTGCATTGGAGTGCTATGGTGGCAGCGATGGGGACACAACCCATCGAGATCATGTACACGCCACACAAAGGAACATTCTGCTATTCTGCTGTGGAATACATGATTTGATTCTCAACTCGATTCGTCCGTCCAGTTTCTTTACCCTGGTGATCGTGTTATCTACAAAACGATTTCGGCAGTAAATTGAATCAAGCGACATGGAGAATACGTGACAAGGTTTTTCAGGTAGTTAGGTTCAAAACCTTTTTGAACACTTTTCACTACGATAAGAGAAATGTATCCTTTTAGTTTTGCTCTATGAATCTATTCAAAATCAGAATCTCCGTACCTCAATCGTGCTATGGTGGGATTCATCTCAAATGCTTCATCTCGAGTGGTTTCCGAAACTGATACCACTTGTTTACGTGCTTAATAATACTGAATTTTACCTCTCAAATTGAGAGTGAGACGGATACGGTACATTGAGTGGTAAAATATGTATATATTATATACATAATTTAAATAAATATTATACGGTAGTAACTTATTAACTTCTGTGGTTGTTGCCCCGCAGGTAAGGACTCAAATAATTCAGATAGGTATTAGACACTCTTAGCACCTTTGTATTGATAGAACGGTATTGGGAATAGCCAGCAGTTCAGAAAAAGTCGATCATTTTAGCAAAGCTTCAGATCCCAAGAACGGTTAAAATGTCCAATGTCATTCATCTGTCTGATTTAATAATAAGTATTCTGATTTAATAATAAAGTTTAAATCTTGTATAAAACGCACACTATGTAGGCAAGCATATTAAAAGTTGGGGGATTACATTGATGATAAAAATGCTTGGCTCAATGCTGGTCCTGCTCCACAACCATAGCAAACCAATTGATTCCCAGTTAAGTTATTGTGGAAGCTGCAGAAGATTGTAAAAAAGATCCTTGCATTGTATAGATTCCATATATTAGTATTATATAACTTCATAGCGCTGCATGTGTGAGTATATATACTATGTACTGTAAAGCCCCCATTTACATCTAGTTAATTGATTTTTTTTGACTTGAATAAGCCTTGGCGGCTGAGAGAATGTCATGCTCACTCAAATGTCTCGGTGAAGGTGGCGGGTGTGTCGGGTCATTTAGTTCCCTTCATTATGACGACCCGAATGGCGCAGCGGTAGTGAAGCTGCCTTACGTTCTTAGGGTCCCGGGTTCGAATCCCGGTAGGAGCAGATGTTTGTGTGATGAGCATGGACATTTGTTTCAGAGTCATGGATGTTTATGTATGTATAATAAGTATGTATTATATATATAATAAGTATACATCGTTCTCACATAAATGTATAATCACAACATGAATGATGTTACCAAGATCTTGTAACAATATTTTGATTTAAAAGAGTGTTCATGGAGTTTCTTGCCCGTTCTTCTCCATAGAGATCTACGCTAGGGAATGGGCAACTACAGTACTTTCTCAAGTTATTATGCCTTGTGACTGTGACTGTAGCTTTGATTTTTCTTTGTATTTTTGACATTCAAAAGTGCCGTAATGGTCTAATTGAAATAAATGCTTTGAGTTTTGAGTTTTTTTTTTTGAGTATCTCACAAATCCTCGTCCAAAACCCTTGAACCAACAACAACAAACAAATGAATAGTAAAGCATTCCTCCCGGCTAGCAGCTGAAGCGCTGACTTCAAAGAGCTGTCGGCGCTGTATTGCTGTAATGATAATAATCGAGTTACTATTACAAAGCACCCATCAAGCTCTCATTAATTACGACACAATTCTAATAACTACGGGTTGCGGATAGAGATGGGTAGTGGGTTAAAACCCATTCTTCCCATTTAGGTTAAAACTGGGTGATTTGGGTTTTAACCCGGTTTTAACCCATTTTCACCTATTTTACTGGGTGAAAATGAGTATAGTTAATTATTAAATAGTGGGAAGTAGAGTTCACTATTAACTTGTCAAAAATAAGAGCCTGAACCCAAAATCAGATACGTTTATTATTTATTTGGAAAATTAAAACAAATTAGTGGGTAGTTTAATCATCATCGCTTGCATCGGAAACACGGGTACAATCAAAAAATTGAAAATTGTTAATGCCGGATGTAGATGGTTCCGCGACCGACCCATAGTCACACCAAATTGCCACACCAGTGTGACTATGGTTAATTTTATTTATCCGTAGTCACACAGTCATACCAGTGCACTGGTATGACTACGGATAATTTAACCTGATAGTCACACTGGTGTGGCTACGGCTGATCCGTAGTTACACTAGTGTGACCACGGACAATTTAACCTGACCCGTAGTCCATTGAATTCAGACCATTGACCCAATTTGTATCTTTTGGGTTGCTTTTTCTATTTCTCCGTACTTACCGGTATTCTTTCTTTTAATATTTAAACTGATAATGGATAGGGCTATTTGTACGTGGCGGCGTGGTTTGTATATTATATCTCTGGGATTCTGGGATTTGGAGTATTGGTGGTGAATCAGGCACACAGTCCTCAGTACTATCACTAAAATCATTCACATGCTTGTGCAATAAATTCCAATTGTCTGTTATACTATAGATATACATATGTTAGTTTTAGGGAAACTTGCCCAAGAAAAAACATCATATAGACCAATAAGCCTTTTGCCGACTATGTCCAAAAGATTTGAAAAAGTGCTGCTGCATAGGATGACCCCAATACTTAAAGAGAGAAATATACTACTTGACCATCAGTTTGGCTTCAGGAAACAACACGGAACAGTAGAACAAATACACCGGGTCTGTGAACACATTAGAAAAACGCTGGAAGAAAAGAAATATTGCTCTTCAGTGTTTCTGGACATCCAGCAGGCTTTTGACAAAGTGTGGCATAAGGGGGAGGCCCTTATGCCACACCTTGTAAGCAAGACTAAACAGCATCTGCCTCAACCGTTCTTTAGCATTCTGAACTCTTACCTCACTGATAGAGTTTTCTACGTAAAAGAATCAGGTAATACCTCAGCCCTTCACAGAATTGAAGCTGGTGTACCTCAGGGTTCTGTTCTGGGGCCAATTCTTTACATATTGTACACAGCTGACTTACCGACGGAACCTGGAGTTGTTATAGCAACCTTCGCAGATGATACAGCAATATTGTCTATTCAAAAAAAACCCAGAAGGTGCATCAAATCTTCTGCAGAGTGGACTTAATAAAATAAACACTTGTATGAAAAGCTGGAAACTAAAGGCCTGTGCTGCAAAGTATTTCCTAGTTACCTACTCACTCAGAAAGGAGGACTGCCCACCGGTCAAACTGGGAGATAACACCCTACCACACAGAAGTTGTGTCAAATACCTGGGAATTCATTTGGAATGTTGATTGACCTGGCAACAACACATCAAAGCCAAGAAAGACGAACTCTCAAAACGACTAAAAAAATTTCACTGGTTACTGGGCCGCAACTCCAGACTATCGCTGGATAACAAGCTCCTATTATACAAAGTAGTATTGAAGCCCGTTTGGGTGTATGGGATACAGCTCTGGTGGCTCTGGTGGGAAGCGCAAGTAACTCCAGTATAGCCATCTTGCAGCGCCAACAAAACAAAATACTTATACGCACAATAGCCAATGTCTCATGGTTCACTACAAACGCTGAAATCCACCAACAACTAGACAGTCCCAAAGTTGCTGAGGAGATTCGGAGTGTAGCAGCGAAATATGAAGAACGACTAGCCATCCACCCAAATGAGCTACCTCGTCAGTTGACACGAGACTACGTGCTCCGCTTGAAGAGCCACAGTATCATGGCACTAGCAGACCGGCAGTAAATCCGTAACATCTGCGAGTAGATGGCATCACTGGAAGCCATACTCTACACTACAAGCAACGCGGAACTCATCCGCTCATAGTCTGAGGACTGATTGCAGACAATACGTAGAAGAAAAAAAAAATACTGCTGCTGCTATTTACGTCGTGAGTCTATTTCTTTTTTTACTATGTATATCACTATGAGCACTAAGGGATCGCTCTAAAGCAGCAGAAGTGCACGGTGCAGTAAGAATACGAACAGCGACTTTGCTCGATGCAGTAGACCCACATATATACCCTTCCACCAGATTGATGAAATCTCCGACTCCAAAAACCATCTCTTGCTCTATACGATGCCTAGTTTGACATTACATTCAAACCGATACTTTGTCCTACTTCGTAAATAAACTCCATAGCGTCGACTTCTAGACTTTCGTCAAGTTCAGATCCTTCGTCTGTGGGGCCTAATAAGTAAAAATGCGCGGTAAGTAAGTAAGTTAGGGGTAAAAGCAGGATCAGATTGCATTATAACAGTTCCGGGTCGTAAGTAAAAACTCGAAAATTCACTTAAAACGCGCGCAATCTAACCAGCGAGGTAAACTATACTGATAAGTTTGAGCGGGGAAGGGGCGCGGGGATAGCTCCGCGTGGGCGACATCCCTTCCCCTCCCGGTCTTGCCACCCCGCACACCGGCCGTAGCGCGCTACATGTTTAAATAATAAATTCGAAATATTTTATTTTCACCCAGCCAAACCACCCAATGGGTGGAATGAAACGGGTGATAACTGGGTTTTAACCCACTAGTAGGTTTTAACCCGGGTGGTTACCCATCTCTAGTTGCGGATAATTAAATGTGGTTGCCTAGTGGTGGCTTGTGGATTGTTTTGATACATTAATCAGTATGAAAGACAGCCTGAAATCCTAAAGGGATTCTGATCAATCGTGCTTACCTACGCAGTGTGCTGTAAAGGTTTTTATTAATTCTTCGCGGTCCACAGTGCAAAAGTTCGTAATTTGACAGACAAAGGATTTCTAGACTCATTAGACATTAGTAGGTAGTTATATTCATAAACCCTAGTTAAAGCTACTCGTAAAATGTAAGGTTCAACAGTGGTTATCTTTAGTGCTAACGAAAAGCCATTTAATGAATGTGTCCTTAGAAAATCTGTTCTATTTATTTTATGCCCTTAATAAGAGAGTTATGTTCCCCATTGTCCCCTGGTCCAGCTTATAATAAATCGGCCGCTAATCCTGGCCAGTACGTAAACCATAAATAAGCTGAACGGCCATAAGCCGTAAACTGCATCGAGCTCATGCTACATAATGTAAAGCTACACAGAGCTGCACAAAACGCGGTGAGCAGCGAACGTTGACCCGAGCGCACCTGGGACACTCGCCCTTTGTAGGGCTGACCCTTCAGTATAGATATTATTTTTATTAAGTATATCATATCGTTATTAAGAAACCTAAAAAATTAGGCAATTGTGCAGAAAGGTAACGGCGGGCATTTTTTTTAATACAACAATTGACTTTTGGTTAGGTGTCAACAGGTGTCCCTACTGTAGGACTATTTCTCCAGTTAATTCCAGTCTAAGTTCTGTCAAAATTAATAAAATCAATGAAAGCAGCTCTTAAATTCTGTAAAGGTATATCGCGTTCAGTGCATTGTTGAATTTTGATCTAATTATGTATCTTGTAGTACCTATCTAGTGTATCCTAGCCTAGCTTTAAAGATTTTCCGCAGGTCTTTGTCATAATCACATACAATTACTTGACTAACATTTTTTTGAAAGTAGTATATTTTTTAGGCATGTAATTAACGATCCACCAGATTTAACAAAATGGAACGGCAACAAAATTCACTTTTGATTGCTAAAATTAGTAAATGATCACCAAAAATTGATCCCCATTTTATCATGAAATTAGAACCAAAAATTTATTTTTTTAGTTAATGACCACCAGGAATTGAACTGATATGCTCTTGCATCCGAGTCGAGGGAGAACTGGTCGACGGAGCCCCGCTTCGCGGGGCTCCTACTTCTGAATGGTTTAAAAAAAAATAACCACGAAGGGTATGGCGGGGTCTATTCGCTCGCTCATTCGACCCCGCCATACCCTTCTAACCTAATCTATCCGTGTCGGGGTGCCCCAAGTCGGCCTAGGCAAAACTAGTTTGTCATCAAACACCTCATTATAATTTGGTGCTCAATTTACTAAATTTGGTGATCAATTGATATTTTAGGTGATAGATGTTAGTGGTCACAAAGTAATTTTTGGTGGTCATTATATTTTCCCCCTATTTTTTATACTAACTGAAGTAACTAGTTATGGTAGGTAGCGAAGATGACCTCAAATGACCTGGATGTTTTACACTGTTAAGATTTCAATATACTTAAGTCATAAAAATAATAAATAATATTCTTTTGCCTTGAAGGCTTGCAGGGTTTTACAGCTAGAGTTTATTAATAAGATTGGTAATGTAAATGTCAGCTTTTCAAATGTCAAACTCGTGAGTAATTTCGGCGAGAATGAGCACATCGTATTCGCGATTATGTAAGAAGCCATTTACACAAGCGAATTGGGGCAGACTTTCAACAAATCATTTTCAGTCATTTTCCTGTGTTGTCAACTATGTGTACATACAGTCATGTCTGATAATATGTATATGTCACCGTAAAATTGTCTAATACGTTATATCTCTAGCGATATTGTAAAATCTCGAAATATTGTCAAATGAACATACTGCTTACAACAAAACGCATTATTTTACGTGAAATGCATGCGATGGTAGTCAACTCACGCGGTGTGGAGGGAAGGAGGAGTCCCCCTTGCCCAGTGGTACAACTCTCATGAAAAGATATTGTACCATTCCTGAGAAATACCGATTAATATAACCTAACCTTAAAACACTATATATTCCCCTAAAAAGCGTAGTCGACGGAGCCCCCCTATTTCCGGGTGCAGGGTTTAAAGGAACCTAACTAACCTAACGGGGGGGTGCCCCAAGTCCTGATTATGGGGGCAGAGATACTTCCGTATGTTCAGTTGACAATAATTCGAGACTTTACAATATCGCTAGAGAGATACACGTTATATTGTAATATAACGTATTTGACAATTTTACGGTGACATATACACCAGAAGAGGAGAGTTCATCTACCTATGTATCTAGATTACCTACTGACTTTTCATTAATTACTTAATAATGTGTTTTTATGACTTTTATTCCAATATTATTTAATATACGTTGGCAGACATACTCCAACATAGTTTAGAAAAGGCTAGACAAATGATGATATTATTATTATTTGTTTTTAAACTTTTACGTATCTCGGCTTTATTGCCGGGTTTATAGAAAAGTACGGGCCGAAGCCAAGTACTACCCCGTGAAAGTGGTGATGTGATGAGATGATGATATGATGGAATTTTGCGATGATAAGTTTATATGTGTGTTAGACCGTGTGTCTGTGTGAGGTTGTGTATTTGTGGTGGTGACTACAAGGTCATTTTCATTTTGCAAAAACTTTCTGACAATCCTACATGTATTCAGGATTGCGGCTTTCTGAAGACTTTGATAAGTGTATGCTGGTAAGTCAAGTGTTTTTAAAGACTGGTGGAGTTGTTTAGGAATAACTCCTGTTGTTGATAGCACAATAGGGACTATGGCGACATTATTAAGACACCACATTCGGCTGATTTCAATTTTAAGATCTGTATATTTTGAAAGTTTTTCTGCTATTGTTTTTTGTAAATTGTGGGTGTTTGGTACGGCGATGTCTATGATCTGTGCGGTTTTATGATGTTTGTCTAATAATGTGATGTCTGGTCTATTGAAATGTATAGTTTTATCTGTGAAGATTCCTCGGTCGAAGTACAATTTGTGAGTGGCGTTTTCAAGGACAATTTCGGGCTGGTATTTATAATAAGGCACAGGTGGGGTGGATATTAAGTTATATTTGATTGCTAATTTTTGATGGATTATGTTCGCTATTTGATCATGCCTGTGTTTATAATCAGTCTGGACAACTGCTTTACACGCACCTGTGATATGCTGAATGGTCTCGGAAGAACTATTGCATCGCCTACAAATGTCTATTGTTTGAGGAACTCTCATAATATGTTTCTGATAATTGCGGGTTTCTATGACCTGGTCCTGAATCGCTATCATGAAACCTTCTGTCTCAGGGAACAGTTCTCCACGCCTCAACCATTCGTTCGACGCTAACTTGTCGACGTTAGGTAGGTTAAGATCATGTCGGTGTCTCCCATGCAGTGACTTTTGGGTCCATTCTGCGATTTTAGTCTGTCGGTCAGTCTGTTGTTCATTGTTCTGTGTTGTCCTGTCATACATATTCAAAGGGGTAAGTTTTTTGTCATTGTACGCTATTGCTTTGTGTAGGGTTGAAGTGGAGCTTTTATAATCAAAATATGTTCTTAATGTTGTAATTTGTTTGTTATGTAGGTTAGTGATATCTATTATTCCCCTACCCCCCTCGTTCCTGGGCAGTGTGAGCCTCTGTACACAAGACCTGGGATGATGCCTCCTGTGTTTAGTGAGGGTGGTGTTCACGATTCTTTGTAAGTTTTTGAGGTCGGTCTTATTCCATTTAATGATTCCAAATGAGTAGGTAAGAATAGGGATAGCGTAGGTGTTAATTGCTTTAGTTGTGTTTTTAGCGTTAATCTGAGTATTAAATATTGTTTTTAATCTATGTTTAAATTGTTTAGTAAGTGTAGCTTTTATTTCCTTATGCATAATCTGTTTAGCCTGTATATACCCTAGATATTTGTATGTCCCTGTTTCGTCTAATGAATCTATTGTCGCGCCTGTTTGCATCTGGTATGAATGTGTAAATGTTTTTCCTGCTTTTATTGAGTTAATTTTACATTTGTCAATCCCAAACTCCATAGCTATATCGTTTGAAAACTTTTCAGTTACATCGGCTAGTTCGTATAAGTCTTCAGGGGAAGTAGCATACAATTTGATATCATCCATATAAAGGAGATGGTTTATTTTACAACATTGTTGGTCAGTCAGTATGTCAGTCATTGTTTCATTGTATTGGAGTTGGTAACCGGGTTTCAGGGCATTTAATTTATTAGGAAGAGGGTTTAATGCAAGACAGAACCATAGTGGGCTGAGTGAGTCTCCTTGGAATATTCCTCGCTGGATCTTAATAGGTTCTGTCTCCACTATTTCTGTTGATGTGTTCAGTTGTAAACGCGTGCTCCACTTTTCTACAATATTACTTAAAAAAGTGATGAGTTGTGGGTGTATTTTATATATTTTTAAAACTTCGAGTAACCATGAGTGAGGTACTGAATCGTATGCTTTCCTATAATCTATGTACATAGTGTGTAAATCTCTTTTGGTACGTTGAACCTGTTTATGTACTACTGCGTCTATTGTTAACTGTTCTTTACATCCTTGGCTTAATTTCTTACACCCCTTCTGTTCTTCTGTTAATATTTTTTGTGTTTCCAGATGTTTATAAATTATATTAGTAATGCATGATGTCATTATTTTATAAAAGGTTTGCAGACAAGTAATTGGCCTATATTTGGCTGGATTCGATAAGTCACTAGGATCTTTTGGTAGCATATAGGTCTTACCTTCTGTTATGTAAGAGGGAAGCGTTGTAGGGTCTTTTATAAAATCGTTAATATGGTTAAAGAGGTGGGGATGCGTATGTGTAAATTTTTTGTACCAGTAGTTATGTATGTAATCTGAACCAGGCGCTTTCCAATTGTGTATTCTTTTAAGGACGTCGTGAAAAGTCCCTATATCAACCTGATCATAACTCATCGATTCAGTGTTGGAATGGATAACTTCCTCTTCTTTAATCCATTCTGCTTCGGTGTTATGGCAGACAGGATTTTCCCAGATCCCAGCCCAAAATTGCTGTAACTCTTCAGTGGTTGGAAAAACTGTATGTGTATCTGTATTATTATTAGATGTTGTTTGGTTCGTCGTCGATTTCTTTAGTGATCGATAAAATAGTTTTTCATTATTCCTAAACTGGTTATTTTGTGTTTTACGAAGTGTGCATTTAGTGTATCGCTTAAGTCTACTTTTTATTACTGCTAGTTTTTGTTTGAGAGTATCTAGAAAATGTTCAAGCTGTGTGTTAGGTTGTTCGTGTGTCGTATGTGTCTTGTAGTTTTTTAATATTGTCTCCACTGCCTTAGTTAGTTTTCTGCTTCTATGGCCCTGCATATAATGAGTTAATCTCCCAATTTTAGCTCTGATAACCTCTATTTTGTGTTCTAGCCTCTTCTGCCATTTAGGTTTGTAAACTTGATGGAGTCTACTTGTACCTTCAGGTGGTATGAGAGAAATCTTACTACCGTTGGCCTTAGCGGCTGTCCACGCAGCGCAATATATTACTGTCTGAAGAGTATTAAAATCCGTGTCACTAGTAACTTGTTCAGGCAAAATTATTTTGTTGATATAATTAACTATATTTGCTAACCTTTTCGACGTTTTTTGCTTGGGTATATAACTTCTCCCTGTAGGATGGATGTCTTTGTAGTATTGTAGTGTTTGCGAGAATATTTCATCTATGTCAGGATTTCTTTCGAGGCATGTGTGTTGCGTGTTAAGATGGTGGTCTGTACCTAAGTTAATGAAGTTATCACCATCTGATCTTTCTCCTATTGGCTCTGTTTGTGATGGCTCTACATTTTCAATCTCTATGTTTAGTGTATCTGTATTGGAGATTGTGTGTAAATGTACATTTTCTACCTCTATATTTGACCTGCTACTATCAGCTTGCCTTTGAAAAGGCCCTGTTTCAACTAGTTCGTTCTCTACTATTGATTTTAATATTTGTAGTCGTGCTTCTGAAATCATACTATTATTAACTATTACTCTTTTTTGGTCCGATATACGCTGTTCTGATAAATGAGCTAAATGGGGGTAACATTCTATGAAATTTTCTTTCAAATTTTTTCGCCAAACTGTCATATCCGTCTCCATTTTTGTTACCCTAAAATAACATTTCATAAGAGTTTCGTTGAGTTCGTTGGACCATCTCATCCTTCGTTTAGGTTCTGCTTGTGAGTGTAGCTGTGTGTCTGTTTGAGATGAAAGAAACTCTTGTTGTGATTGTAATTGTAAGTTATTGTTGTGTGTTTGTAAATGGTTACTTACTTCAAGTCTAATTGTATCGAGTATAGTGGAAGGTAATAACTTCTTGGAAACTATTGCTCTTCTTTGATCTCCAATTCTTTGCTTGGAAACTTTCATGTTTGGGAATTTTTCTGTGAATTGATGATGTAATAATGTAAGGTATGCTTTCGTGTCGGATTCTAAGTTTGTTATGATAAGGTAGTTACGCCAAATGAATTCGTTCATTTCTTTACTCCATTTCTTTCGCGTAGTAGTTGAGACAGCAGCGGGTGAAGGGATATTGGCTAAATTAGCCTCCGACACAACATCTACTGCCATTGGTGATAGTATTGATGATGATCTTGGTGAGCGTGATAAATATGAAGGTGGTGATGATGATCTCAATGAGCGTGATAAATATGAAGGTGGTGATGATGCGATTGATGAAAAGATGGACCTCGGTGAGGACGATGAAGAAACCGATGATGTTTCATCATCTACAGAAGGCATATTTGCCTGAGTTTTTTTTTTTGTTTTTGACCTTGTTAACATATTGTTCCCACGAGTAGCTAGGGACTAACAAAGTCGGCCACAGCAGAGCCCTGCGTTCACTGTGGTAAGGGAAAATAAAACTGGAGGTTCCCTATTATCCAGAGTTGGCACACTAGCGACTAACCTCTCCCCTAGCCATGCAGCCCTCGGCGTGTGCGACCTTGGCTTGGATTGTATCTCTCTTAGTCTGGCCCCTCACCCTAGACCTATCTCGGCAAAGTAAACCCTACCGGCACAGACCTAGGGCTCATCGGAGCACGCAAGCCCCACCACGTCGTCAACGTAGAGATACGGCGGTGGGGTTATTATTATTATTATTACTTTCCTTAATAATAGATATTTTCGCGAGAAATAACGATTGTAAATACGAGATTGGATCTTTTTTTCATAAAAATATGAGTTCCAGAATACTATGTACGTAATAACACTAATAACATTAAATTTTAATCAGTACATTATGAGCAACACAATTTAAAAAATTCTTAAGTGTTTACTTATTATTAGACGTGACTGTACATAAATGGTAAAATAAATAAATGCATTTCTGGATCCCATGGCGTTTGGTTACTGTTGACAAGAATGTACTGATGCATTATGTGGAAATTGTGTTATGAACAGTACCTATTGGAAAAACAAGACGAGATGCTGGTAGTACTGCTGGTACCCAATCAACTTTTTACCTGGGCCCTTTTCTATATCATATATGTGACAATGACAGGCGGCAGGTGACAGGTGAAAATTCGACATTTTGACAATTTTTCGTTTCACAAACATCACTACATACTATAAAACAAAGTCTCCCGCCGCGTCTGTCTATCCCTATGTATGCTTAGATCTTTAAAACTACGCAACGGATTTTGATGCTGGTTTTTTTTAATAAATAGAGTGATTCAAGAGGAAGGTTTTTGTATATAATTTTACCCGGGCGAAGCCGCGGGCATCGGCTAGTTATAAAATAAAATGGCTTTATTTTCCTTTTATATTTTTGTTGACTTAAAATTATGATTATTGTTACAATTTGGCTCCTAAAATGTTAGTAATAATATGTTCCTATTTCCATGTACTGTTATTAAAATATATTATGTACAAGGACCGCTAAGTAGCGGTGAAAGCCTCCTCCATTCGTTTCCATGCTGTTCTGTTTCTAGCTACTCTGCTCCAAGTTTTACCTAATATTTTTATAATATCGTCGCTCCATCTTATTGGTGGTCGACCTTGTTTGCGCTTTTTGTTCAGTGGGCACAAGTTGGTGATGATTTTCGTTCACCTTTCATCTGCCACTCTTTGGAAATGTCCAGCCCATTTCCATTTCAGTCCAAGTACCTTTATGGCCACGTCCTATGCCTTGGTTTTAGTTCTGATTGTTGTGTTCTTGACTTTGTCTTTAAGTCTGTGGTTCATGTAGCTCCTTTCTATTCCTATTTGGCAAACTTTGATTTTTTCTAAGTTTTGTTTGGTCAGGGGCCATGTTTGGCAGGCATATGTGAGTGTGGGAAGTAGGCATGTTTCCATGGTTTTTGTTTTTATTTTGGTTGGCATTTTACTCTTGAATATTTCTTTTAGAGTCCAGTATTTATTACAGGTAGATTTGATTCTTCTTTCTTTTTCTCTTCCTGTGCAGTTTTTAAAGGTAATTAGGTGTCCTAGGTAAATGTACTCTTCAACGTATTCTAGGTTTGTAGATGAAATTTTCATTGGTGTTTTGTGCCTGTTTGTCATAAGTTTTGTTTTTGTTTGATTTACTTCTAAGCCCACTTTTTTGATCTCATCAAATAGCGACTCTAACATAGACTGCATTTCATGTGGGTCTTCTGACATCAGCACGATATCGTCAGCGAATCTTAGGTGTGACAAGTATTTCCCATGGAGATTTAGGCCCTTGTTTTCCCAGTTCATTGCTCTGAATATTTGTTCTAACACCGCTATGAATATTTTTGGGGAGAGCGGGTCGCCTTGTTTAACTCCTCTTTCGATTTTAAAACTACTTCCTGGTTTCTCGAGCATGATCCTAGAGTTACTTTTTTTGTAAATTACCTTTATTAGATCGATGTACTAATAATAATAATAATAATATTCCACAACTATCACACAACGCCATCTAGTCCCAAGCTAAGCAGAGCTTGTGTTATGGGTACTAGACAACTGATAAACATACTTATATATTTCTAAATACATACATATTATAGATAAATTACACCCAGACACAGAACAAATGATCGTGCTCATCACACAAACATTTGTCCTGGGTGGGAATCGAACCCACGACCTCCGGCATAGCAGTCAGGGTCACTAACCACTAGACCAACAGGCCTGTCAAAATACTCTTTGTTAATTCCTTGCGTTGATAGAGCTTGCCATATAGAGCTGTGAGAAATTGAGTCGAACGCTTTGCTGTAGTCGATGAAGCACAGGTATAGAGCTTTGTCATACTCGTTGTATTTTTCCAAAACCATTTTATGGGAGTGTATGTGGTCTATGGTAGAGAAGCCACTCACAAATCCTGCTTGTTCTACTGGTTGATTTTCGTCTATTGGTTTTGTCAATCTTCTTAGTAGAGTTGCCGAGAATAGTTTGTAGAGATTTGACATAAGACTAATGGGTCTGTAGTTTGATATTTGTTTCGGGTCTCCTTTTTTAAACAAAAGTACGATGTTTGAGCATGTCCATTGCCTCGGTATTTCCTTTCGATCTAGTATTAAATTGAATAGTGACGTTAGTGGTTTAGTTAGGGTGTTTCTTCCAAATATTATCATTTCGTTTGTTATACCATCTGGGCCTGGACTTTTATCGCACTTGAGTTTGTCGATTGAGTGTTCAATTTCCCATGTACAGAATTCTGGTACGCTGTCTGTATTTACAGGATTGGTTGGTGCTTCTTCTGTGGAATCGCTACCTTTTTTATAAAGATTTTTGTAGAAATTTGTAGCTACTTTTATTAGGTCTTTTCTGTTTGTTATAAGGTGGCCACGTTTGTTCTGTAGCTGATTCATAAGTGTTTTGGTTTTCGTTAGATATTTATATGCTTTTTTGACTTACAAACATTACCTATGACAAATAAACTGTGGTGGAAAAATTACAATTATGTCAAATTGTCGCGACATTTTGACATATTTCTGTTTCATAAAAATTTTCCCTTGACAGGCGACAGGTGACAATTTGTCGCGAAAAAATCGACTAGATTTAGGACAAGGGTAAACTTCACTTTTGACGTGGTTGACTCCACATTTATAGAAAAAAATCGATTTCTATCCATTTATTAATCTTTTGTTGTTTTTGCGTTAAACGTTCACTAAATTTGCCAAACAATATTTCTCGGTTGTCGTGTATAAGGCCCAGAATTATTATTTACGTGTCCATTTTACTTGTTGCAAATACTAAAACCGAACAAATCCTAGAATGCTAGTCAAAATTATAATGTAAGACAAACATTTTTATTGCTACCCTCATACTGATATATCATTTTAACCAAAATGTATGCTGTGACATATGTCGCAATTTACGACAATTATGTCAATTACCATGACAAAAAAGTCTTGACCATTTTCTTAAATGGTGACATTTTAAAACTGACAATTGCAGACCTTTATGAAACGCGATTGACACTGACAATTTTGTCAACTATTTACCTGTCGCAACCGGACATATTCGTCACGTTTATGAAACAGAATGTGTAGCTAAAATTCGTCAATTTTGTCAAAAACTGACAAATTGTCAACTTGTCACGTTTATGAAATAGGGCCCTGGAATACAAGTAAAATAAGTAGAGAATATCTAAGACGAATAAAATCCTGCCGGGTGATCAAAATGGCAGCCCTATGTAAAGTTCACAAGTGTCCACGTTATCAACAAACCGTATTCACAATATAACGCATTGATTATCAACTAGTTTTCCCCTCGAGGATTAATTGAAAACGTTTCATGTCATTCAAATTGGACCTCTTTGTGCGCGACAAAGGAGCTCGACTTGCCGTACTCGTTCTCGTGTAGTTCAACGGCTTGATTCAATTTCGTAATACAGTGTGTTACCTCTAGAATATACACACTTCGCTCTTGTGGAATACAGGTCAAGTTTCAGAAGTTTAGTGTGAAATGTATGGTTAAAATGTTGTTGGATTAATCTAGTTGGAAAGATTTAGTTTTCTTAAACGTTATAGTAGCTACATCTCGTTTACAGGAGTATTTTCTGCAATGTTTATGATAAAACATTACTCACACACGTAAGCATAAAAAGTCTTTATAAAATAAATTCGTTTCACATAACAAACGTCATCCCTATTTACTTACATTGAAATCCCCTACAAAAACCCTAAAGCATTAATCCGAGTACCCAGGTCAATATAAAAGAAAGGCATAAAAAGACGGTAGCACACTTGTTTACAGCCCATTCAACTTACCCCCATTTCGAATAAAATCACACTGTAAAACGTGAACCTATTGACAGCGAGCCTATTGTTATTTTGCACGTGTCAACTCAACTATTTTTTCCCATGGCAACCCTTTATTTTTACTCGCCTCATGGTATACTTTAAAAGCCATTAAAAGTATTTCAAACGTAATGCTTGCCTACAATCCAATCGCTATCGTAATTTAGTTTTTTTTATTATTGTTAAACTGAATGTAACTTCTACCTACAGATTGGCATTTTTGTATGTCAGCAAAACAGATAGGCATGCAGGCTAGCAATCTTTTTACTACTATTATAACTGGAAAGGGTTATAATCAATCTGTTTGCAATTTCATCCAAATCCTTTCAGTAGTTTCTGCGTGAAAGAATAACAAAAATCGAACTTTACAGACTTATACATTTATAATAGTCGTAAGAAGATTGCTAGCCTGCATACCTAACTGTTTTGCTGACTGTACATAGCAACCTTTAACGTCACGTCATTAATTTGACAAGTCAATAATTTATAAACAACTAGCTTCTGCCCGCGACTTCGTACGCGGATCCTGTTGCTTATGCCAGCGACAACGGGGTCGTCCAAATCAAAGATCTGAACCGTCTGATGTCGAATTCTAAGAGCCCGGGGACGGGAAAATAACGGATCTTTCCCACCTGAGCAACACATACCGTTTGTTTCTTTTTGTCATTTAAAAGCTTCACAAAAAGTACAATTTTGAACCATACCTCCGATGGCGAAATATGTGGCGTATTCAATCATAGGAGTATACGTAAATGCACTCCGTTCCCTATCAACCCAAGGAAGGTCGCCATGCCCTACGGCTATATCTTGAGACACATCCGATTCTTCAGATGATATCGACATTCTGTTCTGAGAATATCGAATATATGTTCTTCTGTCTCTTCATGCCGTACTCCAGCAATTTTTTCTCTCTCACTTTCTAACTGATTATGAATATTTTGTTGTGTGTGTGTTTGGGGCAATGTATGATAATCTCGAGCAGCAGTTAGTCGCGCATCACGTTCATCACTCGTTTCAAAAGACCTGTTAGTAGATGTGCAAATACGCTGAGAACTCAAGCGTGATTCTGTATCGGTAAACGTTTCCGATTCGCGAGACAATGCATGTCGCTCACGATCAGCGGACAGTCGCGCATCACGTTCCACACTTGTCTCTAGAGACCTAGAAGCAGATGCGTAGATACGCTGAGAACTTAAGCGCAATTCTCTATAATCCGTGAACGTCTCCGACTCGCGAGACCATGCGTGACGTTCACGATCAGCGGTCAGTCGCGCATCACGTTCCCCACTTGTCTCTAGAGATCTAGAAGTCGATGCGTAGATGCACTTGGTTCTCAAGCGCAATTCTCTATCCGTGAACGTCTCCGACTCGCGAGACAATGCATGACGTTCACGATCAGCGATCAGTCTCGCATCTATTCTTCACTGGTCTCTAGAAACCTGGATGTAGATGCGTAAATACGCTGAGAACGCAGGCGTGCTTCGCGATCCAAAGAGGTTTCCATGGAGCAAGTTGCAGCCTGATGTTCTCGAACAGCATCAAGTCTTTCCTGACGCTCTTCGGTAGATTCTTGGAATCTTATGATCCTCAAGCTTTTAGCTCCTTTGGATCATTGGGAAAGATTTGACCTCTTTCTAAGCATGGTTATAGTTTTGTTGTGAAGATCAATTAAAATTTAAGTGACTGCTCCCCTGCGTTACCGGGTAGGCTACCGAGTCACGAAGATAAATGGTAAAGGAAATTAAACGCTCAAGTAACATAAGCCGGAAGACATATTTATTCGATATAAAAACTTTAAAAGTTTTTATTTTTCACTTTTTAGTGGTTTACATGTGCTTTTTACACATGGAAAGTGCATACCGTTACAATTACAACAAGCCCAAACACGACTAGGGTGCATTGTCTCATTATGGAGTTGTGACTGTGTGATAGTAAAATGGTTCTTATCAAACGCAAATGCTTCACTTGTTGTAGAAAATACCAAAATCGCTGTACGTTATTTTATAAAATTTGAAGAGTTCCCTCGATTTTGCCAAGATTCCATCATCAGATCCCTACTTGGTGGCTGTGGGACCATTTGGAAAGTATACCCTTTCCAACAAAAAAAGAATTTTTCAAATCGGATGGCAAACGACGGAGTTATGCGCGAACAAACATAAAAAAAAAAAATAGAAACATCCGAATTGAGAACCTCCTCCTTTTTTAGAAGTCGGTTAAAAATAACATAATAAATGGGATTTTTTTGGGCCAGTAGAATCAAATTTTCAATGATAAACCATCGTCATCGAAAACTGTTAGTCCTAAACTGTTACCACCTTCACCGCGTGGAGGTACTCCTAGCTTATGTTATTTTATAATTAAACAGTGAAATTAGTGACAGCTTTGCAATCATTTTCACATCAGATGTTTCTGATCTTCGATTTTTTATAAGTCAACAGGAAATGCCCATCAGACCGAACCACTTTTGCTAAGACGTCATTCCTATATGTGTTATTGTGTTATGGTGTAACTGGGCTATTGGAGTTCCACGACAGGTGTCCCAGATCTTCGATTTTTATAAGTCAACAGAGAGTGCTCATCAGATTGAACAACTTTTGCTAAGACGTCATTCCTATATGTGTTATGGTGTAGCTGGGCTCTTGGAGTTCCACATCAGGTGTTCCAGATCTTCAAATTTATTCTCTCAGCAGAAAATACTCATCACGTGGAACAATTTTTGCTACGATGTCATTTTTGTATCTCTTATAGTTTAGCTGGTCTGTTGCGGTTCTGCATCAGGTGTTCAAGTTTCCAAGATAAATTATAGCCTATATTATGTTGCCCAGACTTAATATGTATACAACAAAAAAAAACCATTCAAATCCGTGTAATAGTTCCGAAGATTAGCGTGTCCAAACAAACAGACAAACAGACAGATTTTTTTTTTTGGATTCGTGCTCTATTACTGTTTCTAAACCCCTCTTTTTTTTTAGGATGGGAAATCATCAAATGACTTCTCCCACTCTGGGCGGAGCGGGAGGGAGTGTCACACTTTTACTGACTAAAACCCATCCATGTTCCTTCCTCGCCCTTTATGTTCCGGGGCCGCGGTATTTCTTTCGAACAGGCCCGCAACCCCGGCAGGCTTCGGCCCTTACGGGCCCCTCTCTTAGGCATCGTTCACACCAATGCGTATAATCAGCCGCCGACTGTGAGTATCCAGTACAAAATGTATGAAAGATTTATTTCAGCCGCCGACTCGAATCAGTCGGCGGCTGAAATAAATCTTTCATACATTTTGTACTGGATACTCACAGTCGGCGGCTGATTATACGCATTGGTGTGAACGATGCCTTATGCTGACATCTCTTTGAGGCGCGCGTGGAACACGAACGCGCCGTCGACACGGCCTGTCGTCACTAGACGGACGGACGGCTAGCTAGGCCATAGCTTACCGTCCACAGGCCCGCATCTACGGTGGCCGGTAGCCACCACGTGGCCCCCCGACGCCCGGTGTGTCTCCCGCGGTTCTAAACCCCCCTCAATTATTTTTTTTTTAATAAATTCAATGTACAGACACAGTTTTTTTACTCTTTTATTATATGTATAGATGTAGATGACTCAACCACTTATTGGGCAATTAAAAATCTAACTTTCTATAACAGCCCGCGACGTTCAGATCAGACCTTCGTGATTTTATAAAGCTGAAAGTTTCTCTATGTATGCCCCTAATACAGTATGAATTGACCGTATGAAGTGAACTCTCCTCGAGCACAGAATAGAATAGATAATGGTACTAGCCTCGAGTATGAAGTTTGGATCACGGTGCCTGTAAAAGTTATGCCGTCTGAAATGTCTGAAAATGGTCAGAGGTGGTTTATATTATTGTTCCAAATAAAATATATCAAGACTGAGCACTTTTGGGCGGGAAAGACTTAATTCCGAAATAGACGTAATTGCTTCCCTCTCTTGGGTGGAAATAAATTTCAAAAATAGAACTAAAGGTCAGGCAATCGCCTGCAGATTGCTATCAGACAGACAGGCAGACTAGACAGAAATCTACCATAATTAAAAAAAAAAGTGCGGTCTTGTGAGTGTATAAACAGCCAGTGTGAATTAAAAACAAAAACTAAGCGGGTCCGCCCGCAGCAGTGACGCGGTGTGTTCCATATTTAAAATTTTAAATAGAATAAATAATTTGGCGGGATACTAACTCTGTTTAGCTGTATCGAAATCTGGGTTTTTTTTCCAATGTCTTATTAATAATTAGTTCAAGTAAATAGTAATTTAATTAATTTAGGATATAATGTAAATTCACATACGTAAGTATATCCTCTTTTGCAAATCTCGCTTTCTAAATTAGGTTTGCTGTAAGAAAACCCAACTCTGGGCTAAGCTCGCCTTTGTACATAAGCTATATTATTGCATCCTGCCGGGGTTGCGGGACTGTTCGAAAGAGATACCGCGGCCCCGGAAAGTAAAGGGCGAGGAAGGAACATGGATGGGTTTTAGTCAGTAAGAGTCTGACACTCCCTCCCGCTCCGCCCAGAGTGGGAGAAGTCATTTGATGATTTCCCATCCTAAAAAAAAAAAAAAAAAAAAAAAAAAAAAGCTATATTATTGCAATTTATATGTATATTTGTTGTTTTTTTTGTGTGCAATAAAGAATATGAACAAGTAATTCTGAAATGCTGTCCCCAGATTCTGTTTAAGACGAGGCAAATACCTACAGTTATTGAAAATCTATTGCCAATAATTCAAAAATACTTAGAATGACTTTATTAAGTCGCGAGCAGTTATGAAAATAAAACTACTATTTTTTACTTTCCTTATATTCGAAATGAAAAGTAGAATGCTTAACTCGGGTGAAAGACATCAATTCCTACTCGGACTATAGCCGCCCTCGCTGCACTCGGGCGGCTAAATACCTCGTATGGTACCTACTATTTATTAGTTCTGTATTCAAATACTCAAATGAGAAAGACAACGATTCGATACTAAGTATAGTACTAAATATTACAAACCTGAGGTTTCTCAAGCGACAGTCCGATATGATGCTGATTCGAGAGCGCGACTCGGCGTCAAGGGACGGCAGCGTTGCTCTCGACTTGCTGAAGGCACCAATCTTGGGCAGGAATCTGGAGGAGCTAAAGTGTGTAAACAGGTAGACATACTCGACTGGGATATCAGAATAATGACAGTACAGTAATGTATAGGGCTCGTTCATATAAAACGTGAAAGGGAAACCGATGCTAAAATGGTTTCCACGCTCAGTACATCATTATAATTGAATAGCTTCTGCCCGCGACTTCGTTCGCGTGAATTTCCCGCTTGCAAAATTTCTTATTGCTGCTGCTCCACTCCTATTGGTCATAGCCTGATGTTATATAGCCTATAACCTTCCTCGATAAATGGACTATCCAACGCAAAAATATTTTTTCAATTCGAGCCGGTAGTTCCTGAGATTAGCGCGTTCAACCAAACAAACAAACAAACTCTTCTGCTTATATATTATAGTATATATAGTATATAGAATAGAAGTATAGATTTGCAATGCACCTGGGTTTTTTTTTAATTAGCCTGAGCTGTCACACTCCTGGGCAAAGGTGTCCCCCCATTCCTTCCTCTTTTCTCGGTGTTGCGCCTCTTGTCGCTAATTAACGAGAAAGCCATCCAAGGCATCCCGCCATCTCGACCCCGTCTAACTGTCTCAGGGCTCCAGTTTTGTGATATGTGGCCCCACTGCAGCTTTGCGGCATGCGGCAGACATGACCTGCCCAGTCCCATTTCAGTTTTGCGGCTTTTTGAGCTACGTCAGCAATTTGAGTTCTGGAGCACAGTGTGGTGTTCCTTGTATTTCCTTCCTGGTACTCATAGTAAATGCCGCCGCGAGTCGTTTGAGCGCCCGCACTGGTAATGCTGCCCCCAAATCCCAATAGCTTAACTAAAACTGTCTGGCTGAGTTAAAGTTCTTGAGAACCTTCTCCTTTTTTTAAGACGGTTAAAAACAAACATCAGTTTGATATAAATACTGCGTATTTGTGTTAACAACTTTGTGAACGCAAATGATAAGTTGTCTCGATTTTTTTTTTAACCAGTGTACCAGCCCGGAGTGTGGATTTGTGCCCGGCTGATGGCAATAGAGTCTCCTTCTTTTAAAATGGGGCTTATGGCGAAATGAACGGGTAAATACTAATGACAACACCGCCAACTTTTCACGGATATAAATGTGTTGACTGTTTTATTGTTAAGTAAACTGACTTGCATAAGCTGTTCTTGCTCTTGTCGGCGTAGCGCTTCTTGGGTCTGATGGCAACCGTGGAGTCGCCAGCGCCGATCAGGGTGCCCTGCATCTGCTCGCCGTCTACCGGGGTCGTAGTCTTCAGCTCGCCGTACGAAGACGAGGACTCCTGGCAGAACAGAGACGTAAATCAATGTGATCTAAAAAAAACCGGCCAAGAGCGAGTCGGACTCGCGCACCGAGGGTTCCGTACAAACTTTTTAAAGGACAAACTTCACTTTGCTTTTCGATCCCATGAAATGGCTATTGCACCAACCGCAAATAATAAGTTTGTAATAGTAAAATCGCTTTTTAGGGTTCCGTAGTCAACTAGGAACCCTTATAGTTTCGCCATGTCTGTCTGTCCGTCCGTCTGTCCGTCCTCGCTTAATCTCTGTGACCGTTAGCACTAGAAAGCTGAAATTTGGTACCAATATGTGTATCAATCACGCCGACAAATGGTAAAATAAAAATTGGAAAAAAATGTTTTATTAGGGTAGCCCCCCTATAGGTAAAGTGGGAAGTGACTTTTTTTTCAATTTCAACCGACAGGACGGACAGACAGACAGACAAACAGACAGACAGACGGACATGATGAATCTATAAGGGTTCCGTTTTTGCAATTTGGCTACGGAACCCTAAAAATGAATAGGGGTATTAGGGGTTTACTAAAATCATTTTTTGATAATGTCAATAATTTCGGAAATAATCGCTCCAAAAGTAAAAAACAATGTGTGTGTGTCCCCCCCCCCCCCCTCTAACTTTTGAACCACAAGTTTACAAAATATGAAAAAAATCTGAAAAGTAGAAGTTTATATGGACTTTCTAGGAAAATCATTTTGAACTTGGATTGGACAACAGTTTTTGTACAAAAAAGACAAAAAGTTGTACCAAATAATTTCTGGACTAAGTTTGTAGTATAATCGTATATGCAAGCATTTTTTTAGATATTTTGTTATCCTGAACGTATCTTTTTTCAAACAAAAAAATAATTATTAAAATCGGATTGGATTGAACACTTATTGTGACGGACGGGAAACTACGGAACCCTACACTGAGCGTGGCCCGACACGCTCTTGGCCGGTTTTTTCCTGTTATTAAACTACTTACGGCTTTCAGATTTTTCTTTTACAAGTGCTGTAAGTCGTTGCGTCTCGCCAAATTTCGTGATTCTAGGTGTTGACCTTGTCCAGTTGTCAATTTCGGTTCAAAACAACAATCTCTCTCTCAACACAAGTAAAGGAAAAATTCGGAAAAATAAAAAAAGTTGAAAGTTGTTACAAGGTTTCGCGAAAATCTAAATTTGCCCATATATTTTCATCATGTTGACTCAGGACCTTGATTTTTATACACCTAGTAAGTAGGGACTATAAAGGGTGTAAAACACCTCATCACGAAGCCGAAAGATACTTGTTCTCCCCATCATTGCGATCTTTTTTTTGTTCAATACCATACCTGGGAACCTTCTATTTACGGAGATATGGGGGGTCAAAGTTACAAGTTTTTTTTTAAATACTTACAAGTTTTTTTTGTAAGATTTTAACTTTTAACACCTCCACGACCCCTGTACTATTCAATCCATCCATCAGCACAATGATTTAAGTGCGGTACACTGAGTTCTACCACAAAACATGATTTATGACCTCAAAAAAAGCTGTTTCCCAGCATTATTTTTTGCGTAAAGTTACTCAGTTTGATGTTCAGAATGCTTGGTTGACGGCTTCGTGATGAGGTGGTTTACACCCTGTATAGACCTCAGTATTTGGTAAAAATTTCAACTTGCTAGGTCCACCCGTTCCTGAGAAAATTGGTGGTAACAGACGGACAAGAAAATGATCTTTTAAGGGTTCTTTTTTTTACCTTTTGAGGTACGGGACCCCATAACTATAACAATGGACGCTGTACCTTTTCGGACATTCCCTCAGTGCTGTAGTCGGTGACCTTCTGCAACACTTCGCTCTCAGTGTTGAAGTCCTCCGACGTGGCCCGGCTGCCGCTACCAGACTCCTGCACATAGTCCCAAGACGCGTCCTGCTCCATAAGATTAACACAAGGTTATGCGGTTATGTCTGATTTTCTGTGAGAGAAAGTATGCAAGAGTGTCCACTGTTCCATGTTAGTTTTAGTACTAAATTAATTTAATTCAAACCATTGTATTGTATTGTATTTCGACTTTTGTTTTGTAAATTATTGTAACTGCTGTTTCTATGTTAATTATTGTAATTGGTGTTTACCGTTATAATTAACTATAAATAAATAAACAAAAACTCAGCCGGTCAAAGAGCTTAGTGTGCATCCAATAAGATAGCCTCGTTTAAGTTCAGATGATGAGACTTGATCTAGTGCCGTACCAAATGGGAAAATATGTTGATACGGAAGCGACACAATCCAATTCGGAGTCGATGTCAATGTGTGATGACAATTCAGAATAACCCGGAGAAAAATTCGTTGGAGTTCCAATGCATTTTAAAACTTAAACCACCTTTTATGTTGACGCAACACGAGCTGTTCAGAATTCTTTCAATGATAAACACACTTTATAATGGAACGCACACAAATAAGCACTGTAACGGCATCGCCTCAGATAGGGATTGTAGGTATAAGTAAATAACTATGAATGAGTGTCCGATATTATAATATTGCATGTGAAGGTAGGCGGTAGAAGGAGATGTAAGAAAAACTACATTAAACCAGTCTTTGCTCAACCACCGTGTTTGAATGCTGTGACCCTGTTTCCCACATAACATGGCGCAGTCGGTAATTAAATAATTAGCAAGAAAGTAGAAACGTAAATGCACGTAGATGACAAATAGTAGTGATTCCGAATCATTCGAAGAAGCAGAAGTTATACTACAAACGAAGCATACAATGGAGTCAATTTTGCAACCGCCGAAACCGTTTGTATTTGAAAATGATATTACAAATGTAACATCAGGAAACTTAAGCAAAGAATGGGAAAAATGGAAAAAGGCGTTCCAGATATATTATCAAGCTTGTGAACTACATCGCAAGGAAAAAATAGTGCAAATCAACATCTTGCTACACATAATCGGAGAAAAATGTCGTGAGGTATATGAACAATTTACACGCGAATACAAAACTATAGAAGATTTGCTAGAAGACTTCGACGCATTTTTTTTGCCACGAAAGAACATAACGATAGAAAGACACACATTTTTTACGCGAGACCAACGAGATTTGGAGTCAATAGAACAATACGTATTCGAACTGAATAAAATAGCAACAAAGTGCGAGTTCAAAGATTTGTGCAGTGAATTGGTACGTGATAAGATGATTTGTGGAATTAAAGACAGCGGACTCAGAGAAAGATTGTTAAGAGAACCAGACTTGTCCCTACCAAAAGCTATAGATATCTGCAGACTAGCGGAAGTATCTCGAGCTCAGGCTAAAAATATAAAAAACGAAAATCAGGAACAAACTCACAATGTACATGCCATCACCAACAAAGAAAAGGAAGAGAAAAACGTTCACTATGCAAGAAGTTCAGCGCGGCGTCATACAAAATGGCGGTCATCTGGATCCAGCGGAGGTGATACCAGAAACTCCCGTCAGGAACGTGACCAGAGAGATGGACAGACATCGGGAGGTTACGCACACGCACAAAAAGGGGAGGCTCGTCGAATATCACGTGCAGTGTGTGGAAAATGTGGGAAAAGCCATGATAAATATAAATGCCCAGCCTACGGACAGCGATGTAGTCAGTGCAGAAAAATGAACCATTACTCAAGAATGTGTCGTGTCTACGAGGTACGAGAAGACTCCAGTGATCAGGTAATTCACGCCATTGATTGTTATTCTTGTAATGAGTGGACGGTAGAACTGAGTATTAAAAAAATTCAGGTCAAGTTTAAACTGGACACTGGAGCCGACGTTAATGTCTTGCCAATCAAATATCTAAATAAAATAAAATTAACAGAAAAAGAAATAGCCCAAACAACCATGAAGTTACAAGGATATTCAGGTAGTCAGATAAAAGTCATAGGTAAATGTTATCTCAAAGTACAATATAAAAACAAAACTTACATATTAAAATTTATAGTAGTAGACACCAATTCACCACCCATTTTGGGTAGGAGTTCATGTGATGAATTAAAATTATTGAAAAGAGTAATGAGTATAAAACAGACAGATAACAAATGTCAAAATATATTGGATGAGTTTCCTGACATTTTTACAGGAATGGGTTGTTTACCAGGTACATATGAAATACAATTAAAACAGGGGTACAAACCAATAGTTCATGCTCCACGAAAGTTACCTATTGCGTTAAAAGCACAAGTAAAAGAAAAACTAATGGAAATGAAAGATCAGGGCATTATTGCAAAAGTAGAGGGGCCCACAGAATGGGTAAATAGCATGACGGTTGTGAAAAAGCCAAACGGAGATCTCCGCATTTGTTTAGACCCGCGTGACTTAAACAATGCAATAAAGCGAGAACATTTTAAGTTACCTACTCTTGAAGAAATAACCGCCAACCTATCAGGTGCAAAATATTTTAGTACATTAGATGCCAAACAGGGATTTTGGCATGTAAATTTACACCCAGCCAGCACAGACCTCTGTACATTTAACACAATCTTTGGAAGGTTTAAATTTTTAAGAATGCCCTACGGTATAACATCGGCATCAGAAATCTTCCATAAACGATTATATGAACATTTCGATGACATTGAGGGAGTTATATTGTTTATTGATGACCTCCTCATATACGCAGAAACAAAAGAAATACACGACCAGAGATTACGTGCAGTCTTGAAACGGTGTAAGGAAATAAACATAAAATTAAATAAAAGTAAATGTAAAATAGGATTGAGTGAGCTAACGTACTTAGGGCATAAAATAACAAAAGACGGTATCAGCCCCGATGAGTCACAGGTATTGGCTATTAAAAATATGCCGAGGCCTCAAAATGTAAAAGATGTTGAAAGATTTTTGGGTATGATAACTTATGTTAGTAATTTCATAGAACATTTTTCTGAAAAGACATCTATTCTTCGTGAGTTATTAAGAAAAGACGTAGCATGGCACTGGGATCATTCACATGAACAATGTTTTGAAATGTTAAAAAAGCAGTTAGCTAGTCCACCCGTGTTACGATACTACACACTAGAAAAACCTATAGTTATCTCAGTCGACGCGAGTAAAAATGGTTTAGGAGCCTGCTTAATGCAGGATAACTATCCCGTATGTTACGCTTCGAAATCCTTAACAAAAACTGAGCAGAATTATGCTCAGATTGAAAAGGAATTATATGCCTGTGTATTTGCATGTGAGCGATTCTATACTTATATATATGGCCGAAACGATGTAACGATAGAAACAGATCACAAGCCATTAGTGAGTATTATAAACAAGCCATTAGTGAATGCGCCAGCTCGCCTACAGAGAATGTTAATGCGACTTCAACCATACTCGTTTACGCTAGTATATAAACCAGGTAAATATCTATACATAGCGGACGCATTATCACGAGCGGCGTTGCCACAAACAGATAATACCACTACGCGCGATCACCTCGAAGCACAAGCACAAGTGTGTGCCATAACAACGATGAATCCTCTAACAGACACACACTTCTTAGAAATACAAAAATGCACTAGGGAAGACAGCGAATTGCAAGGACTAAAAAAGATAATAAAGAAAGGATGGCCCATGCATAAAAGTGAAATTAATAACGAATTAAAACCATATTGGGATAGCAGGGATGAGTTAACCGTAAACTACGGACTAATCTGGAAAGGTAATAGAATCATCATACCAAATTGTATGCGTAAAACAATGTTACAAAAAATACATATAGGACACTTAGGCATAGAAAAGTGTAAGCTTAGGGCTAGAGAAATCATGTATTGGCCAAACATAAATTCACAATTACAGGATTACTTATCACACTGTCAGGCCTGTTTAACATATAGAAAAGACAACTCAAAAGAACCGTTATTACCGCATGACATACCCGACAGAGCTTGGTACAAGATAGGCACAGATATCTTCCACTACGGAAATAAATCTTATTTGATAATGGTCGATTATTATAGCAAGTTCATAGAAGTTGTTGAATTGGGTTCGACTACATCCTCAGAGGTAATTAAGCAAATAAAAACATTGTTTAGACGTCATGGAATACCACAAATAGTCATGTCAGATAATGGTCCGGAATTTTCATCGAATATGTTTAGAGATTTTTCATTAAATTGGAGTTTTCAACACATTACGTCGTCACCTAGGTACCCACAATCAAATGGACAGGTCGAAAGAGCGGTCCAGACAATAAAAAATATGATGAAAAAGACCACCTACAATAATGCAGACTTTAGTTTAGGATTGTTAGAATATCTGAATACGCCGATAAGCAGTGAGTTAAGTTCGCCGGCCGAGCTGTTATACAACAGAAAATTACGAAGTATAATTCCGTGTTCACCACATCTTCTTCAACCAAAATTGCAAGAAAACATGACAAATAAATTAGAAAATCGACAATTACAGCAGAAAAAATACTTTGACAGAGGATCAAAACGGCTAAAACCACTTAACGTAAATCAAAAAGTCAAAATTAAAATGCACAATCATTTGACTAATGGGGTTATTCAACGTTTGTTAGCAAACCGATCATATTTAATACGAATGAATACAGGACAAATCTTAAGACGAAATAGAAAACACATAATCATTGATTCAAACAGGCGAAATAACGTACAACCGAATGAATACTACACATATGATGATATAAACATAGACAGACCGCAAAGTTGTGCCATGCCCGGCGATGAGTCACACAGCGGCTCCAGTGCTCCAACGATAACAAACATAGACCATAACAGCTGTACCACTAATTATTACAAAACTCGTTCTGGCAGGACAGTGAAACCACCTGATCGCTGGGGACAATCAACCTGAAGTACTCAAATGGCAATCCGCCGAATAAAGAACATAAGGGTAGGCTAAATAACATTAAAGTAGATACAATTATACAGTTTGAGTACCTATTTTGAACAAAAATAATATTATTGTATTAATTTAACCTATACTAAAATAATTGAATCTAAAATAATTTAATTGAGTCTATCTCAAATTTAATTAACTCTAATTTAATTTAATATAATTTAATTTATTCCAATTTAATTTTTTTTTTCCAATTTAATCCATTCTAATTTAAATGATATTGTTACAATGTACTCATTGTAATTAACTCTAATTTAATTTATTATAATTTAATTTATTCCAATTTATTTATTTTTTCTAATTTATTCCATTCTAATTTAAATGATATTGTTACAATGTACTCATTGTTGAGAAGCCATAATTATAATAAAATAAAAAAAAAATAAAAAAAGGAAATTATGCATGTAAGTAAGTAATAAAAATACAAAACATACAATATATAAAATTAATTATTTTTTTTATTATTTTAATAGATGTATATAGTGTGTAATTATGTACCTAATAATATCTTAATGTTATCAAAATGATGTAATAACTTTATTTTTATTTCTTTTCTTTATTGTAAGAATAGAATGTAAATCTTGATTCTAAGTAACTGATAAGGGGGTTGTAGGTATAAGTAAATAACTATGAATGAGTGTCCGATATTATAATATTGCATGTGAAGGTAGGCGGTAGAAGGAGATGTAAGAAAAACTACATTAAACCAGTCTTTGCTCAACCACCGTGTTTGAATGCTGTGACCCTGTTTCCCACATAACAGGGATAATCAAACTAGCTAGTACCTAAATGAAAAAAAACGAAGACCACTGGATTTTATCGTTCACTATGCTAGGGAAACTTGTACTGGAACATCTAAATAATACACTAGCAATGTTCTACTTACTTCTTCGCCTTTCTTAACCCGCCGCATGAAGGATGGCACGTTGATCTTGCCAGGGAACCTTGAACACAAAGACCACATTTATCAACTAAGCCTTTAGGTACTACAACAAATATAGAGGCAACCAGGCACAATTCTATCTATTTTTATGTAAATTTGGACATTCAAATGTGCCTTTTAAAAGACTTGTTGCATTGAAATAAATGGCTTACTTTGAATTTGAAGTTTTGAACATGAGAAATTGTTTACGCCTACGTCATTAATAAATTGTGGAAACGTGTAGCGTGATTGTGCCGTGTTGCTATTCTAAACGGCCAGGCGCCCAATGACCTTTTTAAAACCTCCCAAAAAAACATTTTTCAGTCATTAACTCTGGTAACGGGATATTTACCATGATTATTATTTGCTTACAAATTCTCAAAACAAATAGTAAACATGGCAAATAGTCCGTCTTCAGTGATATTGAACATCGCAATTTAAAAACTTATGCCTGTCCACCGATTAAATCTACAGGGTGGAATTTTTCAATGCCACCTGGAGGGAAAGTACTCGAAATAATAAAAAAAATTCGCTTGCCACTCGGGCATTGTTTCTTTTTAAAAATAAAGGAATGTTTCCTTTGAGTAAAATTTGCTGTCTCCAGTATTTCGAGTACTTTCCCTCCCGGTGGCATTGAAAAATTCCACTCTGTTTATGCGTATTGTCAATTTCGGGTAGAATCCTCTCGTCCTCTCATTTGTACGGACTATATTAAGGCGCTTAGACGAGCTAAATTAGCAACTCTATTTGTGGTGGTTCAAACTTCGTTTGAAATGCTATTAGAATAAAGTTCTAATCAGCTTGCACTACAAAGTGGTTGTTACGTCAGCCACTGCGGGCCAAATAGCGCGAAATGAGTGGTTTCGATCGATTTACAAAAAAACTATTTATTGGATTAAAAAACTAAAATAGTATCATGCTAATATATTGCTTGTAGAATTATTTGCCAAAAAATCAGAATGATCGCATGCATATCAGTATGTTTTTTATTGTTTGAAAGATATTTTTAGAGGTAAGTTCGTGATTTCTTTTTATCGAGCCAAATGAATTGTTTATTATAACGTTTATTATGTTTTCAAAACAGTATCATGCTAGCATATATCCTGAAGAATATCATATATTTTTCTGCTCTTGTTTATAGCAGTGAATCATATACTTTTAGTAATTATAAAACTCGCGTTTAGCTCGTGTAATCGCCTTAAAAACAATTTCTATTAAACTACCATACCTCGACACACGAGTTTCATTAGTGCTCCAACCAACAGAAATTAAAAAAGTACCTAAACATAAAAAAGCGGCCAAGTGCGAGTCGGACTCGCCCATGAATGTTTCCGTAGCAGCAAGTAACATAATATTTTATATTTGAGTTGATTGAATGAAAGGTAAATTGCGGTTTACGATTTATGACGTATTAAAAAAAACTACTTACTATATCTCGCCAATTTGCGGTGGAAGTTTACATGGTAATGTACATCATATATTTCTTTCGTTTTATCATTATCTTGTTTTAGAAGTTACAGGACACACATTTTACCACTTTGGAAGTGTCTCTCGCGCAAATTATTCAGTTTAGAAAAAAAATATTAATTAAAAACCTTAATTTCATTTTTAAAGACTATCCATATATATACATACCCAAAAACGTCTGATGAAAAAAAAAATTGCGTTTCAGTTCTAAGTATGGGGAACCCCCAAAATTTAGTTTTTTTTTTCTATTTTTGTGTGAAATCTTACTGCGGTTCACAGAATACATCTAGTTATTAAGTTTCAGCAGCATAGTACCCCCAAAATTTATTGTTTTTTTTTCTATTTTTGTATGACATCTTACTGCGGTTCAGAGAATACATCTAGTTACTAAGTTTCAACAGCATAGTTCTTATAGTTTCGGAAAAAAGTGTCTATGACGTACGCACGGACAGACAGACCATATGACGAATCCATAAGGGTTCCGTTTTTTGCCGTTTGGCTACGGAACCCTAAAAACCTCGACCGATTTGAGGCCTTGTTTTTTGCCATCACAAATTCGCATTGACAAAAATGATGTATCAAGCGGCTCCCAGTACAATAAAATAGTCCTTACAATGAGGGATTTTCTTAATCAACTCTTCCCTAGTCGCTGGATAGATGGCGTTGGTCTGACTACGTTACTACAAGGAACAGAACATCACATAATTTCACTTGGACCGAATGGTTGTATTTGGAAGCTTATTGCTTAAGCAAACGAAAGTGTCAGTCAACGAGCGTATGTAACGTGTGTTTTTTCAAGCGTTTGGGCTTTGGCACCCAGTAACGTAGTCGGATCAACGCCATCTATCGAGTTCATGGAAACTATTTTTTTTTTAATTCTCAAAAAGAAAACCTCTCATTGTAAACTAGTTACCAATACTCCGAAGGTATTTCTTCAATGACCGGCATATCCAAAGAGGATGAGCTTGGCCACTTCTGCAACCCCACGTCTGGCGTGTCTTCAACCACGTGCAGCTTATGCTTCCCCCACGTGTCTTTAGGCGAAGGTTCAGGCCTTTCATCGGGGATCCAGGACTCTTGGCGTTTAGGGATCCAGCAAGGTGGATGCGCGCTTGTTTCCTCACCCGGATCGTGCTTGTAAAATTGCCTAAGGAACAGTTTTTGTTGTATCGAGCCTTTTCAAGCGAACGATGCATGGGATGATCTGACTGATCGGACTAATTGATAGACTGTGTGAACGATGATATCGCTAAAGGGGATCTACTGAGATGATTATAAGGATAACTAATTGGGATTATGCTGAGACGAACCCAAATAAAATCGGATAAGGGCAGGAGACGGACAGCTTTCAAGGGAAAGTATTGTCCAAAAGGGATAGTGTCTCGTGGTCATGTAAAATATAAGAAACAAATTGAATCTGAATATAGGTATTTCATAAAGTCAAAATAAAAATATGTCTAGATTGTCAATCAGTCTAGATTACCAATCGATCAACTTCAACCAGGCCTCAGTCGCGCAGTGTACGGTGAACAACGTGCTCTGTTTCACCATGTACTCTTCGTAGATGATCGCGAAGGCATTCTCCAGGATTTCTTCTCTGATATCAAATACCAACAGTTCACTCTCTTCTTTTTGGAGGATTTCCGCCCTATTTTATAAACGATCAAAATTATTTGGAGACACAGAATAAAAAACCGAATCGAGCGAGCGGTGCTACGGAACCCTGTTTGTCGGAGGCGTATTCGCACCAAACAATATAATATTTTTTGTAACACATTTGCTCAAGGGTCTCTTATTTCACCAATTTCAATATCGTAATGTATCTCATTACGTACTTGTGCGGTAATGTAATGTAAAACGCACGGTTTTATCATGATGCTCCGTCTAAAACGAACGGTACTTTTTTAAATTTTAGCAAAGAGTTTTTATGTCATAAAAATGTGGTAAACATTTTATGAATAAAATTAACTTTGGGAGATAAAATATAATAAATACACATTCAATTCTTTAATTTAATTAATTTTGACAATAAATTACAACCATTTACTTATCTGTATCAAAAACACAAAAGTATTAATTTACTTTATTATTAATAATGGCTGTTTTTTATGCCATTGCCTGAAAAAAAAGCGCTGATACGTGCGCTTCGCAAAGGAGAATGACACGGGGCAGGTCCCTTTTGTGCTGTCGTGTGCCTGTTTGGAATAATAACCTAAAAATATTATTTATTTGTTTGTGTGCAAATTATTTTTTATACAATTTTTTTCACCCTGGGAATAAAATTAAAGTTAATTAATATTTAAACATTACGTCGACATCCGTTTGATAAGATACAAAAAAAGTTGCCAGAAATCAAATAATATTGAAAATTCGTATAATAATGGAGTAATCGATATCAAAACAAAACGACTATTATTAATAAAAAAAATATTTTTTAATTTTTATAACTAGTTTAGGGTCTCTCAACATTTAAAAGTAGGTCTCAACATTTGGCAACTTCAAATATAATGTTTTAGCATTATGTTTTAGAATTATAGTCTATGCGGTAATATCGATGGAACAATGACAACAATAGATTGCTTATTTTCATAGTTTATATTGTTGATTAGATGTTCATAAAAGCGATTTACCTACACAAATAAAAAAACATTACGTATTTTGGAAACGCCGTATTAACAAAACAGTTTTAATCGATAAATTGATAAAAAAAAACTGAAATCGATTTAGTAACGATTAAAAATAATCGATCTGGCAACATTTACTTGCGCTTGTCACAGCACAGGTTCTGTCTGACAGTCTGACAGAGAGATTCGTTACGTTCGTGATTGCTTTGTTTAGATACGTTGAGTTTTGAATTCCGTATTTACATAGTTATTATTTACGATACGTGCTTTTTCTGCGACCACCGAGTTGAGCTAATAAGTTCCTCGAGTACTTTATGTTTTGTGAGATAATTGACTCTTGTTTGTGCTGTTCTTTGTGAGATATTTGACTCTTAAGTGCTATATTTGGTGCGACATTGGACTCCCGAACAGTTTTTATCACAACTATGTCTACCCCAGCCAGAAGTCGGGCACGCCGTCTGCCTTCTCAACGCTGTATTAACTGTTCGATTTTATTAGCACCTAATTTACGCCGGTATACAGTTGAGGAGTTGAACGAGCAAATGACAGTTCTTCTACGAACTTGGACAATGCCTACACCTGTAAGTTATCGTGTGCATATACAACAATATTTATTATAGACAATATAGCAAACTCAAAATATCATTTGATTAAACGAAGTGCACTGTATAATTGTATATTCCTTTATGAGGATTTATTTTATGTATTTACAAGTTTAAATAAATGTAGAAGAGTAATGATTTTATAATCTGTTCCAGGTAACGCCGGATAATATCCTGTGTATTGAATGTTATTTGTTGTTGCAAGAAAGGATTTTATCTAATATAACTGGATCCCACGAGGATATGTCACCTGCATATGGTCACTTGAACATCTGTTATGGATGTGGCATCTCTATTGCAAGTCGGAGAACCCATAGAGTTGAGTTAGACTGCACACAACGTAGCATGATTTTAAGATGGACTCTAACTCACCTGGTCAGTATTTTTTTAATAACATTTCATATCATCACACCGTAATCTCCAATCATAAGTGTGATGATAATTAGGCATAGGTGTATCTAACAGTACAAATTCTTTTATTTAAGTCTCAAGTAATACGGATGAGACTAGTGCCATTAACCGGGCACAAACCCAGTCTATCAGACTCCTGGCTGCTACTCAGGAATTCTTAATGGAAAAAACCCAGAAACCCAATCTGGGAAACGGACATAAGACCTCATGCTCTGCAATTGTGCTTAACATTATCTAAATATATTTAAGAAAAACTGCTGCACTGTGTCTTTCTGATTGATAGTATTTTTATTCATTTTCTTGCACAATAGCAATATAGGGTTTGGTGCGTATTCTGACATTCAATAATACTGACTATTTGATTTTAGGTTCCACATTTGCAAAGAGTGTGCATTCCTTGCTGGTTAGCGGCAACTCGGGAAACAAGACGATTGGAGGTTCAAGACTCAAACAGACCCGACAGTGTCATGGATGCAGGTTCGCCTTCATTAGAGGACACCGGGATACCTGAGCCACCTCCAATGCCAGCTCCAACACCCCAAACACAACAAGTACTACAAGTACAATCTAAAATTAACTCACAAAAGTATAAACGAGTTGCTGCAGCTTCTCGTCACTGTATTTTTGTAGGCTGTGAAAATAATGAACGTCTTTTAGTGCCTATGACTATAAAGGAATTATTGTTATTGCAGTACAATATATATATACCGTTAAATGCTAGGATCTGTCATCACCATTTACATAGTAATCAGTGGGATGAACTGACTGCTATTTTAAATGACTTTACTGGCTTTCAAGTCGATGACATATTTTCCATGCTGGAAAGGGCTTCTCAAAGGACTTTAGATTTTAATAATATTGCAGCAATGGATTCACATTTACGCCATTACTGGCTGGGACTAACAGAAGTGCAGTTTAATGAAATATTAAATAGCGTTCCTAGTTTGAATAATGCGGTTAGAAATCCTAGCCTTGCTTTGAGCATATTTCTTGTTAAGCTTAGGACAGGAGACAGCAATCAAAGACTGACAACTCTTTTTCAATTGCCACGATCTACATTAGAAAAAAAAATGAAGATTGTTAGAGAATGTTTAAAAGAACATTTTGTACCAATGCATTTGGGTCTTACTCATACTAATGTACAAAATGTGGCCTCACGTAACAGGACTATTCCTGAAGGTCTATTTGGAGATAGTAGCATGACTTCAGATGCTAAACCTGCTATTGTCATATGTGATGGTACATATGTTTATGTACAGAGTAGTAGTAACTACAAATACCAGAAACAAACATATAGTCTACACAAGTACGCTAATTTGGTTAAACCATTTTTAATGACATGTTGTGATGGATATATTTTAGAGTGCACTGGACCGTATGAAGCAACAAAAAATGACTCAACAATCATGAGTGATCTATTTCATAATGAAAGTAGTCCAATGCGCTCATTTTTTAGACAGGGGGACGTCTTTATATTGGATAGGGGATTTAGAGACGTGATCCCCGAGTTGGAAAGTTATAATTATAAAACTTACATGCCTGAGTCATTATTGGAAAATGAATTTCAATTGACAACTGATCAAGCAAATAAGTCTAGATGTGTTACTATGTGTAGATGGGTAGTAGAAGTTGTAAACGGTCGCATTAAAAGAGACTACAAACTCTTTCGACAAGAGTATTTTAACAGAGCATCACCACACCTTATGGATGATTTTAAAATTGCTTGTGCTCTTTTGAATAAATTCCACCCAACAATAGAAGACAGACCTGATGCTGCGGAGTATTTACAAATTGCTCAGGCGAGATTAAATACTAGCAATTTTTTAGGGGAATTTATTCGAAGGGAAAACATCAATAGGAGACGTGCGGTTTTCCAAAACATAGACAGCAATGCTCCCCATTTAGACCATTTTCCTAGATTAACTTTAGATGATTTAAGAAGATTTGCTTTGGGATCTTACCAATTAAAACAGGCTAGATCCTATTATGGGGAGCACATTAGAAGTAATGGTACATATAATGTTGAAGTAAGCAATGTGTTGGAAGAGGATTTGCCCTTAATATTGGGTCAAAATAGTTATTTAATTAGGGCTAGAATTAAATCCCGCCATGTGAGCCACAAAACATATTACTCTTATTTATTGATAAGTAGAGATGAAAATCGGGCAAATTCTTTAGAAAGTATCATTGCTTACTATTGCAACTGTCTAGTGGGTAACCGTACAGTAGGGTGTTGTGCTCATACCATGACAGTATTATGGTATTTAAGCTGGGGCCGCTTCAACAATGTAAGTGCTCCAGCTCCATTTTTGGATGAAATATTTTATGAAGAATAAATAGTTTATCCAAGTTTTATTTGTTTTATTCCCCTTGTACTATTATTAAAATCAGTAACGTTAATTATGAGTAATTACTAAAAACTTAATCCAGTGCTGAAGCTGTGAACTAATTACACATTTTTTGTTATATTTAAACATTATTATTCTACACAATAGATGAGCACCTAGGTATCTACTTTTTACCAAACTGCTAAATAGCAGTACAATGTAGTGTAGAAATATCCAAGTTTTATTTGTTTTATTTCCCTTGGTTTGTACTATTACTAAAATCAGTAACGTTAATTATGGGTCATTACTAAAAACTTAATCCAGTGCTGAAGCTGTGAACTAATTACACATTTTTTGTTATATTTAAACATTATTATTCTACACAATAGATGAGCACCTAGGTACCTATCTACTTTTTACCAAACTGCTAAATAGCAGTACAATGGAATTGTCTTTATTACTTTATGTAAGTATAAATATGCTTAAAGTGTAGAAATATGCATAAAGTAATGGAATTATGTCTCTATTACTTTATGCATAAAGTAAAAGAGACATAATTCCATGTTCATGGTGATGATAGTCTGTCAATTTGTAATTATAACCTAGATTTTTAAAACAGAAAAATAATGATATCTCCTGAACCAGGGTGACAAAATGAAAAAACGTTTCCGATTATGAAAGTGCTATGTTTTTACTATTAGGTACAATAAAAATCTTCAGGGCACAAGCATTTTCCACTGGGACCCAACTTCCCTTACAAAACGGGCAATCTCCTTTGTGAACAAGTAAAAATTATTCCGCGCGCTTTTTCTTTTCGCTGTACTGTTTTATTTATTTCCTCGCAAATACGAGTATGTTATAAAACGTCGTATGACATACGTGCGCTTTGATAATTAGGTACAGTCTCTGCTTTCTTTTAGCCCTCGCCTGCGGCTCGGGCAAGCAATATCGCCTCGGCTTTAATTTTCAACTTACCGCACTTATATCTTATGTACTATTACAGACTTAAAAAAAAGCGGCCAAGTGCGAGTCGGACTCGCCCATGAAGGGTTCCGTATCAAAATTGTGTCAATTGCGGTTTACGATATATGACGTATTAAAAAACTACTTACTAGATCTCCTATAAACCAACTTTCGCTGTAAGTTTATATGGTAATGTACATGATATTTTTTATTAGTTTTATCTTTCTCTTATTTTAGAAGTTACCCATTTTGCCACTTTGGAAGTGTCTCTCACGCAAACTATTCAGTTTAGAAAATGATATTAGAAACCTCAATATCATTTTTGAAGACCTATCCATAGATACCCCACACGTATGGGTTTGATGAAAAATGTTGGAAAGGAGATATCCCAAGGGTGGTATGGTACAATGACAAAGAAATCAGGATGTGATGATAGCATCCCAGAGAGATCAAGGGGAACCTTCGAAAAGCGTTGTGGCGACTAGTGCATTTGTTATTTTTTTTCATTAAGTATTTGAAGCACTATTTAATGAAGGTCTGGAGTCGATCTGATGATGGAGCCGAAAGACAGTCGAGGCTCCTCTACGGCTTACAGCAATTACCGGGTGTTTGGGCTTGATTAATTTGTATTGATGAGAACTGGACACCTAGATGGTTTGTGACTGTCATTAGGGGTCTGATGATGAAGACGCAGAACACTTAAGGGAACTCCTCAACGTTTTGCAGTAGCTACCTTTTTTTTGGACCTAATTCATTTCTTTTGATGAGAACTTTTAACCCATATGGGCTTTATGTGCTATTACTGGTCTGATGACGGAGACCATAGACAGTCGAGGGAATTCCTCAACGATTTACAGCAGTTACCTTTTGTTGGGCTTACTTCATACAATAAGCCAAAATGTTCAGTTCGTACCTAATTAAGTATTGTACGTTGTGTACGTTCAGGCACATATCCAGGGGGAGGGATAGTTGGGATTTCTTCCTCAAACATACTCGTTCTCATCAATACAATACAATATTCTCATCTCCGCTACATGCAGTCTTTTGTCATCCATCTTATTCACAGCCCAGCATTCCGATTATTTCCGATCCATACAATACGACAGGTCTAATCACGGACATGTATTTTCCCCTTTGAGTTTGTCGCCATTTTATCCATCCTGAGTTGATTTGGTGCGTTACGTCTCCATCCCCTTGGACAAGCCACCCGAGGTACCGGAAATCGGGACAGGTGTATGGGCGTTCCGGCAAAAATAATGGGCAAAGGACTCGAGAGACCCACGAAATCACCTGTTTTGGTCCTATTTAATTTTAGGCCAACATTCTCCAGTCTTTGCCACTTCCAATCAGCTCAGGAACCAACACAATGTCATCGGCAAACGGCATACACCAGAGTGCCTGTTCCTGGATGTCCGACCAACGTAAGTGCGTCCATTATCATCAAGAAGAGGTAATGGCTTAGAGCTGATCCTTCGTGCAAGCCGACAACTACATGAAGCTGACGGTGCGGTGGTGCCCAGCACTGTAGACCGGACTGGGTACAGCGCATGGATCAACTAGACATACTTCCTATGCAGGCATTTCCAACCCTCATACAGTTAAATACGTGTTTGGAGGGCCAATTTTTATTTTTTTCATTAGGTATTATCCCATATTTGTATAGCGGTTCATAGAAGGCACCTAATTTCAAAATTTCAACTGTGTGCTGGTGCCAATAGTCGGAGTAAAAGAGCAGTAATATACGGACGGACAGACCTGTCTGTCTGTTCAGACGGACAGGACGAATCTATACGGGTTGCGTTTTAGCCTTTCGGCAACGGAATCCTAAAAACGCATTCTTATATAAGTAGGCTCATAGATAGAGTAGAAGAATTCGGTGAAAAAAATTACCATGTCCGTTCGGGAACGTCCTTCGGCAAAGCTATCAGTGTCCTTTGGTCATCTGAAACTTGAAGCTTACGTCCCCTACGGGATATTTTATATTTGCTATTTGATGGTGTCAAAACAGACATGATTAAAATATTCTATTGTTACGTTTTTGTAAAACAATGATTTTCTTTCGCTAAAATGAAAAGTATCAAAAAACTAAACAAAGCTATCGAAATAATACGAAATTAAATACTGTAAATACACGTCGACACATTGATATTTATACAAGTTGTCCACAGAGCATCATATAAAAATGTATACCTACTCTGTGATAATACTTGAGTTGTTATGTTACATAGAATGTTTTTTTTTTAATGTGTAGGTATATTCAAAAATTAAAACTTTTTGGACAATTGAGACTTGTCAAGAAGAACATACTGTAGGAATTAAATTGTCAGTCAGGCACTGTTGCTACATAATCATTTGTAAACTTCTGTCTGGAAATTGTGTAGAAAAACCAAAACTAGATGGCGGCGCGGACGTGGCGTTTTTTTGATTATGGCCATGTGCCAAAAGATACATGTACCCTCCATGTACCTACAACTAAATATAATAGCTGTCCGCTTCGCTTACTGCTACGGTATCACCAATCACCACCAGTCCACCATTCACTATCCTACCCATCACTCTCGTAGTACCACGTTGTCAGGTTTTTTCCTAATCTTAATTACTTGGTTCAGCTTTTTGTTAAACCTATTATCAGTTTTTATCACACTTTATCTGATGTTTGGGTTCGGGTGGATATACCTATTGATAGCTAACCAGTGCCGGATTTGCAATATAATATGTACATAACATAATATTGGAAGTGTAAAATGTTTCGTAAATTCTTTGCATTCACGATATTTTTTTATAAATTGGTGGAATTCGTTCTTATTTTGTATTCATAGGGTTCTAAGGGTTCCTTATCTCAAAACGAAAAAACAGAACCCTTATAGGATCACATTGTTGTCCGTCCGTCCGTCTGTTCGTCATTACCCTTTATCTCGAGAACGCGTGGAGGTATCGAGTTGAAATTAAAACAAAATTACTTCTAAGTAAACGTAAAAAAAATATCCGGTTCTTTATATGTAGGTATTTAGATACTCTCAAGGTAATTAAAATACATTGGGTACTTCTCATTGACTTCTTCAAATTTGGCAAGTAATATTGTCTTATACAATGAATACAGGAAAAAAACTGAGAACTACATATTTGTAATTAAAGGGATCCTGCCGTTTTGTCGAAAAGATTTTGACAAAATTTCATTACCCAAACAAATAGCAACCTTTTTTTATAAGTACCATTGCAATATTTCGAATAATTTAGGAAGCATATTTTTATTTGGTCAAATTTTTACTTGGCATAATATTACCAAGTGTAATGTCATTATGGCATTTGGTCTTTAATCAAATGATTTATTACAGTAAACAATCTTCAGACAATAAACGTTCTGTGAAATGATTTGTTAAGACAAAAAATATATAGGCAAAACGACTTGCATTAATAGAAATATAGAAATAGAAATAAATTGTCAAATTCCTTTCGGTCAAACAAGGGAGACCCTTAAATCATAAAAAATACAGTCTTTCTTTAAAGTACGCTGTCAGTCTGTCAAAACCCTTTATCTGAGGAACGCGTGGCCGTGGAGGTTTCGAGTTGAAATAAAAACTATATGCTCAGGTCTGCAGTGCCTTGAAGCTATAAAATAATCAAACCTCTAAGTTAACTTAAAAAAGCTACGGCCGTTTATGTCGCAAAAATGTATATTTCGACACTCTCGAGGGAATCAAAATTTATAGGTTACTTCCCGTTGACCTAGAATAATAAAATTTCGCGAGAATTAATGTCTTACAGCACATGTAAAGGAAAAAATACTGAAAATCGTAATTACATGTAGTTTAAAAACAAAATACCTAAAAGATTATACGGAACCCTCGGTGCCCGAGTACAACTGGCACCTGGCGGCCGGTTTTTTTTTCTCAATTGGTAAACTTTTCTGTTTATGTCGACAAAGTTAGTCCTTGCATAAATGCCCAAACGACATTTTATTCAAAATTCCCATTCTCTTTTTAGGTTTTCGCAAAAACATGAATTACCATTTAGCTTAATTTTCAACTTGTTTTATTTTTCGGGATTTTCCCTTGACTTGTGCTGTAAGACCTCGCTTTTAACCAAAATTGACAATTCTAGGTAAACCGGAAGTACCCTATAGGTTTTGGGTCGTAAACCTATATGGTAGTTCCCGTTGACCTAGAATCACGAAATTTGGCAAAAAGCAATGTCTCGCAGCACATGTAAAGGTAAAAATACGAAACCCGTAAATACCTATGTAGTTTAATAACAAAATACCTACAAGATTTTGTGAACCCTCGGTGCGCGAGTCCAACTCGCACATGTCCGGTTTTTTTAACCGACTTCAAAAAGGAGTAGGGGTTCTCAATTCGTCGGACGGAACCTTTTTTTTTATTTTATTTTTTATGTATGTTCCCCGATTACTCGAAGATGGCTGGAGCGATTTGAATTATTCTTTTTTTGTTTGAAAGGGTATTCCCAGGTGGTTCCATAATCACCAAGTCGGGATCTGATCATCGGATCCTGGAGAAATTGAGAGAACTCTTAAAATTTTATAGGCACACTTGATGTGATTTGGATGGTTTTTGGAAGAGTATTTTCTTAAAGTGATCCCATTTTAATTTGGTGAAGATCTGATGAAGAACTTCGGAGATAGGCGCGGAACGGAACTCCTTAATAAATGATAGCAAATGGACTGGCATTGCTGAAATCTCATGTCTATCTTTTGTTTACACCAGTTCATAATATAACATCACGCCGCTACGCTGTGAAGGGGTAAGCACAAGTGAACCACTAAAAAGTGAAAAATAAAAACTTAAAAAAAAAAACTTTCTATAAAAATCTTTTTTTCTGCTTTATTCATTATTTTCCTGGGTACGGCCCTACCCACCACCTATCTCTACAATGGACAACTGGCCAATAGTTGGCCCAAAGTTTGGCAGATCAAGGGCCCCTCGACAGATTTTGGTACGGGCCCCGCGCGTTGGCTAAATCCGGAACTGTAAGCTAACGGATTATTCACCATCAGGATAAATATCAAGATTTATATTAAAATGATAAGTTTACGTTGGTGAGTGACGCCCGTATATGTTGTTGTATAATATGTAGACGAAAAAATATGGATGTAATATTTCGATCTAAAATAGACACGTACAACAAACAATATTTTCACATGTAATAAAAAGAGAGCCTCACGCGGCGAACCTTCACCTTTTGGCTTTCACATACGTCCATTTGAACGTTTAAGCTTACTTTGTTAAGTAATTGAAAACTATTTCTATTTTTAAAATCAGTAGAAAAACCAAAGCGTGGGCGTTTTCACATTAGGAGTTAGTTAACGACAACGACATCATATCGTGGTATAGTGGCTTCATGTCATGTATGACATGAAGCCACTATCAATAATATGTATATTGTGGCGGTAAGTTGCTGGCGGGACGAGGTCCTCAAGACTTCTCGGTGACTTGAAGTGAAAACGTCAGGGTAGCCCGCGAAATTCAAATTTTCTTACGTCTTTTGCAATTTGCAGGCCAGTGCTGGGTTGTAAGTTGATGAAAATATCGTTCGCGACTGTAAGACGTATTTAGTTAAAGAATTTTAGTCATCAAATTCATCAATACAACCCTCCAAGCTCATTAAGGGGCCGGCGGAGCATGCGTTTTTCATACAAACGTAATACCAAAATAATATGAAAATCAAACATGTTCCTAAGGATTTATGTATTACTTTCGATTGAATTACAGAATATATAGGTTTCCAAACACATATTTTGAATGTACACCGATTTAAACAAGAGTTATAAGGAAAATAAATTTTCTATGGGAATTTTAAATTCCTCATATCTCGTCTTTATATCATTCTCCTTTCAAAATATTTATTTGGGAACATAGATATTCTGTAATCCAATCGAAACAAATACACACTACCTCAAGAATATGTTTGATTTACAAACTATTTTGGTATTACGTTTGTATGAACTTCGCATGCTCCGCAGGCCTCTTAAGGTTGAGGAACGACTTTTTCAAGGTAAAGACGTATACAGTAGCGAACGATATTTTCATCAACGTATGTTGCCTAACCTAGCACTGGCCTGCAAATTGCAAAACGCGTAAGATAATTTGAATTTCGCGGGGTTTCCTGGAGCATCAGCTTTAATGCAAGCTGTTGGTTAATGTCAGCTTACATCTACGATATTGTGTCGTTATCGTTATCGCCTAATTTGAAAACGCCCATGTTGCTAAGTATTTGATAAAATTAAAACAGTTGAAGTTGTAAATGAAAACAAAAAGTGGCCAGAAACAAACCGCAACCATAGATAACTTCGTGCTAATGACAGTTGTTTGAAAAAGTGACAAAAACCGTGCGCAAATTACAAAAAATCATTGCAATAATTTTATCTTGAAAATATATAAAGTGCAGAAGTATGTACATCCATTAGAAAAGTGTGCTTCATATCGAACGCTAAATAATGAGTGTATATTTTCTTTGTTTAGATTTTGTTAACGTTTGATTATAACAATGTATACTTTGAAAGGTATCTTCCCCGAACCAAGTGAGTAGTTCCGTTATATTTGATTTTTTAACTCTAAATAGAAAGAGCAGTTGTCATGGTCATGGCCATCAGTTTTATTTTGTTGTGACGCCACCAATGATAACTGCAAACACAAACTGTCATGGCTATCAGTGAGTGAACAGCGAAAGAGTTTTTTTGATAGCTGTGATCTTATTTTTTGTTTTTTTTTTTTTTAGCCGCAATAATATCGTGAATTCCAAGTTACTTGACTATTATCTTCAGTGTGTTGTGCAAATAATTGACTGTGTCTATGATGTCGAATTATTTTTTAGAGAAGGACCAAAAAAGGAACTTTATCAGAGAAAACATGAAACAACTAAAATATATCCAGAGCCAAAAATCTCCTAAAGAACCAAAATATACCACGCGTAATGTCCACCCGCCGCGTTTGACCAACCCCGTCGCGACCGGCAGTTCCCTCGGCCAAGTGAAGTCTTCGCCTTCCAACAAGAGTGGAAAGATTGCTATCAACATGGGGAAGGCTAGTTCTACCAACAGTCGCAAAAAAAATACAGAAATAAAGATCAAAAAAGGCGACATGGCCGAATTTCTCAAAAGAAAAGAATTGAGAGCGTTAAAAGCAGTGGAAGACTGTACTGATGAGGAAGTGAAGTCAACTGAGTCATCAGGTCGTCTCCGTGATGTTGGCTGTCAAACTATGGAGTCTAATCTTGCACAGAAATTAACTGACAGCACAAAGTTAACAATGTTATATCCTAAGAAAGAGAATGATGAAGCTGATGCTAATTTAAAGGCCAGTGGAGACACTGGGCTTCACAGAAGTCCTCCTCCATCTCAGGCTCCCCGCCGAGCTGGTGATGATCTAATAGACATTGATAGGAACCGCAGCCGGTTAAATGCCATTTTAGAGAGAAAGGACACCAAGGACCCCTACTTACCATCAGGTTTATATAATTCATAAATTTATTTAACTCTTAATCTGTTTTTGGTTTGACTGAAAGCTAGCCCAACATCTGAGAAAAAGTAGATGGTGATTATTTGTAATGTTTCTACTTTGACTTTTCGCACATAATTGCTCCCACAGATAGCTACTATTTCCCCCTCTTTGGAAAATTATCACTCATCAATGATGGGACTGAGGCTTTTCCCAGCTTTCTGATAGATAGAAACATTTTATTTATTATTGTAGTAGCTTCAACAAGTAATCAATAATCTCTTGTGAAGAACGACTGTCTCAACTGTCTAGTTTCTAACTGAAAAAAGAGACATGCATTTGTAGTTGTGAGGACATGCATTTCCTTTGTCTTGATATTGAAGCTAAATTATATTGTGTAATAATAATGTTTTAGTTTTCAAAATCTAATAAATGAATCCCCCATTTGTTATTTCCAGGTTACCAAAAGGGTGTGGTACCTAAATACATACGTGAGCGCAAGGAACAAGGGCCGAAGGAGGCAGAAGGTTTGAGGGCTGACGATGACCAGTCCTTGTGTCCGAGTGGACACGTAACGCTGCCCGACACTGAGCGCAAGGAGACACTACGAATGCTTAGGAATAGTGAGTCAATTGACTTTTTAAGTGCTGTCATATTTACATGAGATCTCAGTAGCATTGTTGGCAATCAGTACAGGAAACATGGCATTCCTACATCCATTTTTAGATACAACATCCCATCAATCCATACCCTCTGAGTAGGCAGCATTAGAAAGTGTGTTAGGATACATTATTTTGAGATATTTGTATAGCCTTTCTTATAAAGCTCGCCTCAATACAGGGTAGTGATGTCGCTATCAGATTAAATTGAACCTTATTACCCTATCTGATACTATCTTGTTTTCTTTTTTCAGGTTTTGCAGAGTTAGTAAGTGAACTGAATAAATTGCCAGTAAAAACGGACACACTGAAAATGCGTAACAGAAAAATGGAGCTCGAAAAGCAGTTAGCAAAGCTTGAGGAAGGAATCAAAGTATTTTCCAGACCCAAGGTGTTTGTAAAAATAGGAGAGTGAGTTACCAGAGCTTGCTCAGTGTTACAACTTGTAAATTTGTGGTGATCAATGGGGCACAAAAGTGCAGTCAGATTTTAAATACCTAAAAATAACATTCGTGTTTAGTATGTGAAACTGCAAATCAATTAAGCAGATATTGTGATGTATGTAATGTTTTTTTTAAATATGGAAAATTATGTTAACACTAAGTTGTTAATTGTTGTATGTTTACAGCCAAAATTATCAGAAAAAACAGATTCAATTATGAGGTGTTTAGTTAATGAGCCTTGTTTGTTCTGATATTAATAGATTTGACTGCACAAGCCCAGTGTGAGATTCCGTCCAAGCCAAATCTAAATTGTATGTTATGTCATATCTGTTTTATGATCTCTAAATTATTGTGATGTCGCTCAGTTAAGTTAATCCAACGTTATTGTATGTTAGTATTAATTATATGATTGTATTTTATTTGTTATTGTAACTAATATAATTAGATGGGGTTGTATGATTTACAGTGTTTTTATAACTTTTTTTGGTGATTTAAATATGATTGAGTTTATTAGTCCATGTCGTTGAAAAATGAATTAGGCTTTTAGAAGGTAGAATTTATATTATCCATCTTTACAAAATGACATGGTGCCAGCATTATTTTAAATAAATTATTCTCTAAAGCTATTTCACGATTTTAAATCAAACACTACTTATAAATGATGCCTGTTTATAATTTTTCACAATAGAAGCCTGACATAAATTGTCATCATTTTAGTATTGCACTACTGCTGACAAGGTAAAATATCTTTAACTAGCACTTCCCGCGCGACCTCGTTCGCGAAAATTTTGATAGCTCGGCCAATTTCCATGATATCAATATAATTATTTATAGCTTAAGCTACTTGGTAAAGATGTAGCTATCTAATGGTGATAGAATTTCGAAAAAAAAAACGGTTTAGTAGTTCTTGAGTCAAATCGTAACAAACTAACGAAAAATCAAATCTTTTCTCTTATAATATCGATAAAAACTGACAAGGTAATAAATTAACACCATCATCGGTGGTTAGGCAGAAGTGAACTTAATTTAATTGCTCTCACATCACACCACTAAGTAGGTATACTAGAAACACATTTAAAATCTAGAACTTGCCCGGATGCACGAAGCGGGCATCCCTTCCATCGCACGCGCTCGCACAATTTAACGCTGCTCATACATTTTTTTTATACATACAGGCAAGCGTGCACCCGCGCGTTTATAAATAATTGCAGGCCAGTGGCGTATTTACCCTTTGGCCAAAAGGACCATGGTCCGAGGCGGCAGCCTGGGAAGAGCGGCCTTCGCGTACTTGTTTTCTAGTCTACCCCCCTTATTTACTTGACACTATACTATACTCTAATGACGAGAGTATTACGTCTCATATTTGTTTAGGGCCAACCTGTGCCCTCGGCAGCAACGCACAGCGGAGACAGACGTGAGCGGTCTGCGGCGCTCGCTAGACTGGGCGTGAGTAGCCAGTACACATCTCCGCACAGCTTCGGTAGATACGAGGGCGGGTCAATAAGTCCGTGACTTTTGGAATAAAACACAGATTTTTTGATAAATAAATCATTTTATTTTTCCCTTGAGCTCTATACACTTTGTCCAACGCTTCTCCAATTTTTTATCCCTTCCAAAAAATATGATTTGTCGAGGTCCTCAAAATAGGCCTTTGTTTTCGAGATGACTTCATCATTGGAGTCAAATCTTTTTCCACCAAGCCATTTCTTCAGGTTTGGGAACAAGAAGTAGTCACTCGGAGCCAAATCTGGAGAATAGGGCGGATGAGGGAGCAATTCATAGCCCAATTCATGGATTTTTGCCATGGCAACTGCACATGTGTGCACCCTTGCATTGTCTTGGTGGAAAAGAACTTTTTTCTTGGCCAAATGAAGTCGGTTTTTTTTTTCAAATCGTCATTGAATCGGTCCAATAAGTTGGCATAATATTCCCCATTGATTGTTCTTCCCTTTTGAAGGCAGTCAATGTGGATTATCCCGCGTGCATCCCAAAAAACAGTCGCCATAACTTTATTGGCTGACAAACCCACTTTGGTCTTCTTTGGCGCCGATTCACCCTTAGAAACCCACTGTTTTGACTGTTGTTTGGTCTCTGGTGTGTTGTGATGGATCCATGTTTCGTCCACGGTTACAAAACGGCGCAAAAACTCCTCCATATTGCGATTAAACAACGCCAAACCTTCCTGTGAAGTTGTTACACGATTGCGTTTGTGGTCGACTGTGAGCAAACGTGGCACCCATCTTGCGGAAAGCTTTCTCATGCCCAAGTGATCATTCAAAATTGAAACCACTGAGCCATGCGAGATCCCTGCGGCTTCCACAATCTCTTGCACTTTCAATCTTCGGTCGGCCAACACCATATCGTGATTTTTTTCGATTGTTTCGGGTGAAGAGACCTCAACTGGGCGTCCAGGACGTTCGGCATCTTCAATGCTTGTACGGCTACAACGAAATTCAGTAAACCACTTTTTTACCATTGAAATCGATGGTGCAGAGTCCCCATAGTATTTATCAAGCTTAGCCTTGGTCTCGGTAATGGTTTTTTTTCGCAAAAAATAATGCTTAATAAGCACACGAAATTCACTTTTTTCCATTTTTTCCTCAAATTACAAAATGGGGTGAATAGAAACATAACTTTGGAATGGATTTTATTCTTGAATTCACATGATACGGTACCAACAAGTACTCTATTGTGTTAACTAAATTATAATTAATTATAAAGGTACCTTGTTGGCAATTTACAATATAAGTTCAGCGATAAAATCGCTTTTAAAGTTTTGTTTCCATTCACCCCTGCATTTCTATTCACCCCGTTTTACCCGGTAGTCTGATAAAGATAGCTGTCAAACACAAACTACTGACGCAGCAAAGTTCAAATTTTGACAGGAGTCAACTGACAGATGCCTGTTGACAGGAGTAGTGTTGCTTTTTCAGTAAAGAGGTCAGAAATTCAAAAAGTCACGGACTTATTGACCCGCCCTCATACATCCTAGCTTCTTAGCATCTCCTCTCCTCTCTGCTACACACATCTCCACCTTGGTGGATATCTCGGGCCTAAATGTGTGATTTGAGGTAAAAACACCTTCCCCATGTCGACAGTCCAAAACCCGCCATCGACGATTGGTTTTGATATATAATAATATATATCATTTAATTCAGGTAACAAAAGACCCATATTACATATACCTTACAGACTAACATACCTACATAATTATTTATAAAAACCACTAAACATAAATAAACTATTGCACACGAAGAGACGGCGTCATCGCTGCGCTGCGTGGTGTCGCGTAGCCTTCCGCGGAATCGCCGATATACGACACCCTTCGGCCAAAACTCTTCCTTGAGGAAGGTCTCAATATGATGAGTCGGAACTCGCTCCACGAACGACTTAAAATTTGTGTTGTGGCACGACTCCAACTTCTCAACCCTCAAGGTCCAGCTGGTCCTCACTCGGACATACTCCATGATCTCAACCTTCGTGATGTGATGAAGCCGGGACACATAGAGCTACGTCGTTGGTCTCGCCGGACGCAGCAGCATATTGGGTCCTGCCAGCGCGGTCCCGCACTGGTTCCGACTAGGCGGCTTCTTCCTCTTCTTCTTCTCCATCATCACAAAGCCATCCTTCTCACACGTGGCCGTTCCTGTTTCGAACCCCTGTTGGAAGGTTCACAGCAGCTCTTATTTTCCCCCTTCTTCACCTGCGATACAGGTTTGTGCGTGGTGACAATAGCAGCGTAGGCACGTTTAGGGGTCGACGTACCTACACGAGTCACGGCATCGACCGGCACTGTGTCAGCAACTTCGGTGGGGCATGTTGCAACGCGTGCAATAGCAGCGGGTGACGCAGTGGAGCTCGCTGACTCGAAACTGCCGACGCTACCTTTTCTCGCTTCGCAACGAGTGCTCACGTTGGAGGCATCAGGCGACCTATTTACCTTAATAGCGTTGCGCAACAACTCCACTTCGGCACGTAGATCACCAATGACATTATTCGACGCCTCCAACTTGGAGTGTAGGTACCTCGACCAGGCTTGCCTTGAGATTTGTGATGTCTTTCAGCAACCTGGTGACGTCGACGTGGTCAAACGTGACTGGGGGCAGCTTATGAAGCTCCTTCGCCACGAAAGCGGGCACGTCGTCCGGGTCGGTGCTCTTCATCAATGTTTGTTTGTTTTGCATGTCATGTGCAGTTTGTCTGTACAACGCATGCATGAAGGCAGGCATGTATCCAGGGGGGGATAGTTGGGATTTATCCCCCCCGAAATCTGACTAATAATAAATGGGATCATAACCACTGCAAAGTACGTAACTTATTCTACGAGTTCACATGGTTGTGTCAATGTATGTCAACCCCCCCCCCCCCCCCCCCACAACAAAAGTTTGGATGAAAACTATAAACTGAACTTCGGGTTTGCATGAAGGTATTGGTACATATATAAAACAACTAATGTTAAGTGATGTAGAACTTTGTCTTCGATTTCTTTTTCGCCTCGGTCGCGTTTATTAAATAAACATGATTACCTAAGTACTTCCACATTTTTATTTGATACCTACATATTTGCGAGATTACCACAATCTACAATCTACACTACCTACCGGGCTACCTCTGCAATATAACATCTGCCAGAAAAGTTAACTTCTTCGAGAAGACTCGACCTATCTCTTACGTAAAAGAAGAAATAGGACATAATTTATCTGTTAGGTATGTAACAGCTAGTACTTGTCTGGCAGGTGTTGTAACAGGCCACAACTCTGGTTTACTTAAACTTAGTTACGACTTTCTCAAAGTTGGGCTAGACAGGGTGCAAAAGGACTCATAACGAGCCGCAAGGCACTTGTTCTCCACATCATTGGTAGGAATGTTTTTTTTGTTCTGGACCTTCTAGTTACGAAAATATTGGGGGTCATAGTTCCAACTTTTGTGTGATTGACACTGGCTTGGCCACCATCGGGGCTTTAATTTTGATAACACAAGAAAATTTGTCGCCAAATATCCGGATTTGTCGGTCATTGGTTCAAAAGATATAAGGGTTTATAGGTGGCCGATCTGGAGTCTCCCCAGCTTGGCCACATTTATATCTCAAAAACTAGGGCACCTAGCGAAGATCTGTTTTCTCCCATATTTTGTCGCCAATTAGTTGCATAGTTTAGAAGATATAATGAGTTCAATAAGTAAGTCCAAGAGCTAGATCGAAGAGTTCAGTTCATTCGACCCGATGAAATCTGTGGCTTTGCGACAGAATATGAGAGAACATAATTATCTTCGCTAGGATCTTTATGGTTCCGTAGTCCTTTAGGGGTTCCTTCCTTATAATTTATAATTCGAAATATTAAACTTCAAAGTGCAATAGGGTTCCCCCTCCCCCCCCCCCTAAAAGCTAAACTGCTAGCTTGAAAAATCTGGAAAAATTCATAATGATAGTACATTTCATGAACTTCAAAGGAAAATTATAGCGGCGGATTCAGCGGATTCCCGCCCCTCACCAGATTATCTGTCCACCTAGTGGGAGGCTTTCAGGCCACCTAGTGCAACACGTCTTCCGGTTCGCGGTCGCCACTCCAGAACTTTTCGGCCCCATCGGCCATCCGTTCTGCGAGCAATGTGCCCTGCCCATTGCCACTTAAATTTGGCAATTTTTCGGCCCATTTTGAGCGATCGTTTTGGTTCCTATGTAATCACTGGCAACACACTAGGCATAGACATGTCTTGAGACACTGCGGTAAGTTGGACGAGAAGATACAACGCAACTTCCCGAAGCTGCCCAGCCGAGTCGGATTAGACGATTGACCTCTTTCTCGAAGCCTAACTAGACCTACCTAACTGGACCATTTGGCCAGGTACACATAATCGTCTAAAACTTCGAGTGTAGAGTCTCCGATCATGATAGGAGTGGGTGTGACAAAGGCATTCAACATGTCCTTGGTCTTGTCCTCATTTTAAGACCCACTCTTCCGGAAGCTCTATTGAGGTCATCAAGCACTGTACTGAGTTCCTACATGGTCTCAGCCATGACCACTAAATATCGTCGGAAAACCGAAGGTGAGTGATGCACTCGCCATTGATATTGATAACTAGCCCTGTCCAGTCCAGAACCTTGAAGACATCCTCCAGTGCTGAGTGCAGTGATGAAAAGTTTCGGAGATATGACGTCTCCCTGTCTCACACCTCGCTGCAGAAGGATAGGTTCCGAAGCTTGGTCCTGATGTCGGACAGACATGGTGGCGTTTTTGTACAAACATTTCAACACCTCGATGTACCGATAGTCGATTTGGCACCGTTGGAGAGACTGCAGTACAGCACAGCGAAGGCTTTCTCGTAGTCCACAAACGCTAAACAGAGAGGCAGGTTATACTCTTCGGTCTTCTGTATAACCTGCCGCAGCGTATATATGTGGTCCACGGAAACCGGCTTGTTCGGGTGGCTGGAAATTGTCAACCCTGCGCGCGAGACGATTCGTGATGACATCGCTCCAGATCGCCCACCTACCAGTGACCGACAAATTCTGATATTTGGCGAAAAATTTCGAAAATTTTTGTGTTATCAAAATTATAATTCCTGATGGGTTATAAGTTTTTTTTAAATACATGTAAATACCTCAATATTTTGAGTGTGTTACATTGACTTTTTCCCGTAAAACATGGTTTTTCACCCCAAAAAAGTCATTACCCAGCAATAGTTTTTGCGTAGGGTTACATAATTTGATGTACAGAATGCTTGGTTTACAGCTTCGTGAAGAGTCTGTTTACATCCTGTAGAAGAAAGAGATAATGCAAACTGTTTCTGAATGTGTTCCGAGTTCTTCACAACCAGACTATTGCTAACAAGTTATTTTTAATAATACTAATTTGAAAACCTTCAGCAATAAATTTTTAAAATTAATGCTTTATTAATTATCTAACTTTTCCTTCTATAATGCTGCATGCTTTCCATACAATATTACAGTCATACCTATTATACTTTTTTCTATATCCATGAACATAATCTCTAAGTTAAGCTAGTTTCTTGACATGTTGGAAAAAGTGGTCATTGAACACAATGGGGCCCTTTCTGAACCATTCTTCGTCATCTACACGCCAGTGGTAGAAGGAGAAATTAGGAAAAAAGAACTTGATCTCCCTTTCAGCTGAATCTTGAGAATCTGAAATACCAGAAAGTATTTGTGTTATAAAATTATCATAGCAAATATAAAGTTAAGAGACTACAAATTAAAATCAATGGTAACATATTACTTCATAACATCAAATCGAGACAAACCAAAAACAGTAGAGACCTATACCCAGCAGTGGGTGAAGTGGGGGTATAATGACCAATCATTTGTAATTTCACTTTACCTGATCCATGTGCTACATTCCTAGTGTCTGAAATGCCAAACATGCCTCTCAAACAGTATGGATTCTTGAACTGTCCCTTGTACACACTGGTAGGGCCTAGCAGCTGCCTCCACAGCTGGATGGCGTTGACGTGGCCCAGCACATGCAGATCTATGCAGCCACTGAAATATATCATGTCCAAAGATTTTAAAGGGAATCATTCGGCTGGTATTGGTTCATGTATTTACTGAGATGGTTAGGTCACACTGTGTCCTCATGGTGGAATTATAGCCAGCTCACTTTCTCACCAAGAGGAGGCCACTGTCGAAGGAATGTTATAGGCAGATTGGCTCATGAATTCTCTGGGAGGAGACGAGTTGTGTAGCACACCCAACTTTTACCAAGTGAGCCAACATGAGCACAAGTTTCAAGGTTTACACTGAGATTGAACCCAGTGAAGAATGGTCGCTATTTAGTCGCGCTTGATACCACTAGCCATACCAATAAAGCACTAGTGTAAGGTTGTAACATATCATTTGCATGATTCTCTTGTATAAAATTCACAAATACTCACCTAGACATAAAGGTAGTAAGACGGTTATAAAAGAATTTGCCTACATGTTCCTCATAAAATTTACAAGCTGTGTTTGTGTCTAAAGTCAGTCGTTTCGTTTTCACAATAATGAATTTATTTTTCAAAATACTTCTGATGAAAGATCGTACTACAGGGTTCGAAACCGCGTGCGGTTTTATTATAGCTAGCGTTAGTTCTAGCTTCTGCATTGCGTGATTTACGGGTTTTTATTTTCAGTTTGTGTCATAACTATTATGTTTAAATTATGTAAATAGCACTTTTTCAGTTTTCCTTCCGCTTTTCCTTTTCCCAAAATGCCAAAATCACTGTCAAAGTGTCAATGTCAAAAACATATGTGAGTAATGTTGCCAGACCGAACTAAAATCTGGCAATCGTTTCGTAGGCTGCATTCTGTATTAGAAAAAAATCGCTCACAGCGCTCACATCAATATTTGCGTTCCGATTTAAATTTCTCGTATATGACAGCTAAGAGCTAAGAGACCATCAGGTAAATGATAAATGATAAATGATAAATGATAAATGATATTTATTCAGTAAGTAGGTTTTCTCAAACACTTTTACACGTCATGTTTTTAAACTAGATGGGGCCGGTGTTTCGTACCTGACTACTCTGAGAAGAAACAGCCGAAACAAACTCAGAGGTCATAGTCTCTTTTAAAGTCCAGACAATCTTGTTCAACTCACATGAGAACTATGCAGATTAGTGTCTGAGATGGTCTTTTGAAGAAAGAACCATACAGATTTGAGTGGACCTGTCCAGTCAGTGCAAGCATTTGTCAGTTATCGTGTAGCTCGACCTTTAACTCAAGGAGCTCAACGAAACGACGAACAATACCAAAGAAAGGACATTTGGGTAGGTCGCTTATAGTACTCAAACTGCCAGACAGTCGTGGGAAAAAAAAAAAACAACAATAAGTGACCCACAAGGTCCTCACATTCACAATAATTAAATAAAATAAATAATAATATTACAATTCAAATTCGAATGTCAATAAAAATACGAAATGTCAAACACACACATAAAATAAACAAAAATAAAGTAAAAAATAATAAAATACTGAACTAAGTATTCATGTCAAATCATTAAATGTCATGACAGTCACAAGTAAATATTCATGTCAAATAAACACACACATAAAAAATAAGTAAAGTAAAAAAAAAATAATAAAATACTGAACTAAGTATTCATGTCAAATCATTCAATGTCACAGTGTATAAAATAAAGGAATCAATAATAAACAAGCGAAGCCCGAAATTTCAACATTCACAGAGCAAATTGGAGCAGCTTAATCCCAAGCCTTTTTATCTTCGAGATAGTGATTAACATGATAGAAGGCTTTCAGGCATAACTTCCGTTTTATAAACGATTTGAATTTATTTAGGCTTAGTGCTTGAATATGGCTCGGAAGTTTATTGTAAAAACGTATACATTGGCATTTGAACGTACCCCCTATTTTTTTGAGCCTCGTTGCAGGAATAATAAATTTGTGTTTGTTCCTCGTATTTATGTTGTGGATATCACTGTATTTTTTAAACAAATTAATATTTTTGTGTGCGTACAAAAGGTTTTCATAAATAAACTGAGAGGGCACAGTAAGAATATTAATCTCTTTAAATTTTTCTCTGAGGGAGTATCTGGGACTTAGTTTATAAATTGAACGAATTGCCCTTTTTTGTAAAACAAATATTGTTTGAATATCGGCGGCATTGCCCCACAAGAGAATACCGTACGACATCACGCTATGGAAATAACTAAAGTAAACTAAACGGGCTGTCTCTAAATCAGTTAATTCACGAATTTTTCTAACGGCGTATGCTGCAGAGCTAAGTTTTTTCGACAATTTGTCTATGTGCGGGCCCCACTGAAGCTTTGCATCCAAAGTTATGCCTAAGAACACTGTGCTATTTTCCAGTTGCAACTCTTCATCCTTAATTAGTACAGTAGTTTCAACTTGTCTTACATGGGGTATCGTAAACTTAATACATTTAGTTTTTTTCTCATTTAAGAGTAGATTATTAACATTAAACCAATTAACGACTTTTGCCAGGGCGCTATTAACATTATCCATAACTGACTGCTGACGTTTGAGTTTAAATAAAAGAGAAGTGTCGTCTGCAAACAATACTACGTCATGATTATCCTTTATGAGGTAAGACAAGTCATTTATGTAAATCAAAAACAAAAATGGACCAAGAATTGAGCCCTGGGGTACCCCCATTTTTACCACGGATCCGGGAGATCTTTTCCCGTTAACATCAACTCTCTGAATCCTGTCACTCAAATATGAAGTAAGAAGATCCAGCGAGGCGTTACGGATTCCGTAGTGGTGTAGTTTCCTGATTAATGTTTCATGAAGAACGCAATCGAAAGCTTTAGATAAATCGCAAAAAATTCCCAAAGCATCGCATTTGTCCTCCCAAGCATTATAAATGTGTCCTAAAAGTTCAACACCGGCATCAGTAGTTGAACGACCCCTTGTAAAACCGAACTGTTTATTATGCAATAACTTATGTTTATTGAAATAACTTTGCATTTGTTCCAAAATTAATTTTTCAAAAATTTTACTAAAAGTGGGTAGTACTGAAATGGGTCTATAATTAGTGGGGTGGGGTTAAACAATGGTATTATTTTACTATATTTCATTAGATCAGGAAACTCACCACGGTCAATACAATCGTTAAATATTACAGCTAAACAAGGAGCTACAACGTTTATAATGGATTTAGCAACGTCCACAGAATGACCCCATAGATCGGCGGTCTTTTTAACATTTAAGGTGTGAAAAGTTTTAATAATATCTTTACAGGTGACATAATGAAAGTTAAATTCGGAATCACAGACTGAAACGTTTTCCCTTAGTAAAGACTCGGCAGCAGCAGGTGACGAGTTAAGCGATTTAGTAGTCGATACGGGAATATCTGCAAAGAAATTTTCAAAGGCTGTGGCAACTTGAGTGTCTGAATTTAAAATATTATCGCCAATAGCAAGGCTGTAGTCACTATTTCGGTTGCAAGACCTTCCCGTTTCGCTATTAATAATGTTCCATGTCATTTTAATTACATTACTACTATTTTTAATTTTTGAACTCAAGTAACGTGACTTTGCTAAGAAACAAACTTTTTTAAATAATTTTGAATAATTCTTAACATACAAATTAAATTCTACAGTGTTTGTATAAGTCCGCTCTTCATACAGTTCATAAAGTCGTTTTCGACTCTTATGAATACCAATGGTGGCCCAGTCATTGAAAGAAGCGTTACTATTTACCGAGATTGTCTTAGGGACAAATGTGGTTTCAAATTGTGCGCAATACATGCTGAAAAAATCGTTATAGTGTTGATTGGGATCATCACTAGCTGACAAAAGTGGTAGTTTTGATAAAAGTTTAGTTTTCAAAGTTTCCAGGCGATTTTTACTTTTTGGATTAACAATGATATCCTTTTTAGTGACTTTCTTGTTTACATTTGGAATTGTGATCAATTGCCCACAATGATCTGAATCGATTAAATTAATAATTCCCTTTTGGGTGGGTATAATATCAGTGTAAATATTATCTAGGCAAGTCGCACTAGTTGGGGTTATTCTAGTGGGCTCGAGAAATTTATTTTCAAGATTGTATGACTGAAACAGGCTTAAAATTTTTGTACTTAACCCAGAATTTTCTAACAAATTAATATTAAAATCACCACAAGTGATTATAGACTTCTTAGAACTACAGATTTTATGCAATACTTCATCCATTACCTTTTCAAAACAATCATACAACCCTGAAGGAGGTCTATATACACTTAAAATGATAAACTGCTCCAATTCTATACAGGCTATTTCAACTGTTCGCTCAACAGATAGGCTTACAATATCCTTGCGTTCTTTAAATTTAAGATGATTATTTACTAGGATTAATGCGCCGCCATGTATAGCATTTACCCTGCAGAATGAACTACCAACCTGGTGATTACTAAAATTCAAAATTAATTGGTGACATTTGAGCCAGTGCTCCGTTATACAAAGAATATCTATGTTGTTACAATTCAGGAAAAATTCTACTTCTAATTCTTTGTTCAATAATCCTTGAATATTTTGGTGAACCAGGTTGATATTATTAAAACTCTCAAAACGTTCGCCTGATTTATTATCTGGCTTCCTTATAATATTGCAAGAGGTTGCCTCTGTTGTCTCAATTTCTAATTTAAATGATTCACTGATTCAGTTAATGTAGACAAATCATTTGCAGAATAATCTAATTGAGTCTTGCATTGCTCAACAGAGGCAACTTGATTAGCCAAGTTCTTGGCTGTAATAGAAAAAAAGTATGATAGCGACACAGCTACCTGTCTTTTGCAAAAGTTTGAAAGATAGCACCTGTCCACAAGATATCTATCTTTTGTCAAATAAAATCTGTCACCAATATAATTGTTAATATCTATTAAATGAAATACATTACTATTATATGTCAAATTATGCAATGTTTTGTTAATATTATATCGAAAGTTATTTTCTTCCTGTGGCAAACTATTACTATAGGGAAATGTAAACAACACAACTTTTCTTAGATTTAAGTTTGTCAAAGTTCTATAATATTAATACTGGAGCAATTCTCCTTTGTTAACATTTCCTCTATTACCTATAAAAATTAATAATATGGTGTCCTGGTTAAACTTACATTTAATAATTTCCTTCATAATATGATATAGAGAACATCCTGGCATACAATTGTTTATTACAGAGTGTCCTGGATATTCATCTGTTAACAAATTACCTAAGTCTTTTCCAATCTCATCACAAAAAATTACTATGTCATTGTTGATGCTTTTTTTATATTGTTTATGGGAACTATTCATAGGAGTATGAAAATCAACACTTGGCTGCGGTAAGGTGGTATTACATGTTGTCAATGAATGGTCCGGTGCGTTTACATGTGAAGTTGATTGACAGTGCTCACAGTTGTTTGTTTGTGAGTTCACCAAATCATTCATCGCCAACACATATTCCCTCATAACATGTTCAGAGGTATTATATTTGCTAGTCATTGAACTTAGCTTCTCCTGTAGGTGGTCAAGTTTAGATTGCAAGTGTTCTGTGTCAATTTTGTACCTCCTAGTGCTTTGCTCCAAATTAGATGAATATATGTCTAATTGTTTTAATACGTTTAGTCTTTCTCTATTCAATTTAACATTTTTAATGAAATATTTCTGCCGTTTAACCATCTTTTGGGTTTTTACAATGTATTTATTGAGGTCATTTTTGACACCGCTCACGGTGATATTTATTTGGGGCATGGTTGGTGTAATCGCAAGATGGTGCATGTCATGTCATGACGTCATGCATGACGATTCAAGGGATGAAGGGACATCGATATCGCGCTTGTGATCGCGCTCACGGTAATTCGGAACGGGTTTATAGACGCTCAAATCAATTATAGCCTAAAACAGTTCGCGGCCGTAATGTGAATGTGACAGTGAATTTAGAACCATAAATAAACTATCCCCTTCAGAAAAAAAAACATTTGTCATAGACTAGCGTCACAACAATAACATTGTAGGTTATAAATTAAGTATTTCTAATAATAAAGAATACAAAATGCCTGAAATAGAAGCAAAACGAAAGGCGGACGATTTGTCCGTAGTGCCATCAAAACGTACACGTACTGAGATTACCGTTGTCGGTACTCGGGAAAAAGCAGTAGTCACTTCATCTGTAAGTATTGTTTCCATATTTCCTGATTACATTTCCTATGAATACGGTAGCTATACAAGTTAATTCTTCTAGGTGCCTCGTACTTCAAACCTGTATGCACCTATAATGTTATTGGAAGGCCATCAGGGTGAGGTCTTCACGTCTAAGTTCCACCCTGAGGGTAAACATTTGGCTTCTGGAGGCTTCGACCGGCAAATTTGTAAGTGTACTTAGTTCTAATGATGTATTTACTATGTAAGCTTATAGAAAACAAGTTATAGGACTCGAGGTGCTTTAATTTAACAACAGACAAATCAAATCCAATATATTCAGCAGTTACTCAAAAACTAATATCAGTTAATCAATATTTTTTGTTTATGTTTCTAGTCTTGTGGAATGTCTACGGCCAATGTGAGAATGTGATGGTGATGAAGGGCCACACGGGTGCTGTGATGGAGCTATGCTTCTCTCCAGACGGTGCCCATCTGTACTCCTGTGCAACAGACAACTCTGTGGCTGTGTGGGATGTGCCAACCGGCACCAGGATCAAAAAACTTAAAGGACACGCTAGTTTTGTTAATTCAGTCTCAGGTACACACTTGTATCTGATTCATTAACTTACTTTCGTTTTCTATATAGTGAAAAAAATAATATGTTACCTATTTAACAATTTATACTGGAAGTAAACTAGCACTTTCTAGTAAAACAAACAATAGACACATAAAATTGAATTATAATGCAAAAAACCTGATAACAAAAAGAAAATCAAAACTATTCTAATGATGAATTACTATGTTACAGGTGCCAGGAGAGGTCCTGAACTACTAGTATCAGCCTCAGATGACAACACAATCAAACTTTGGGATGCAAGGAAGCGTAACCCCATAGCATCCTTCGACAGTGGGTACCCAGTCACATCAGTGCTGTTCAATGACACTGCTGAGAAGATCATCTCAGGAGGCATTGACAATGTTGTGAAAGTTTGGGACATCAGGAACAATCAGATTTCATACAAAATTAAGGGGCACACGGATACTATAACAGGTAAAGGATAAAGAAAAGTTGTACTTAATGCGTTTAGTTTTTTGCGTGTCTCTATCCTTAACCCTTCGTATGCTGGAACATAGATGACAAGACACAATGGCTTTTTAATTGTGTCTAATAATTAGCCATAATTATAGACACAATCCTATCCTGATGATGATGATGATGTCCTAAATCTAATTAACCTCTTGTATGCTGATACAAGAGGTTAATTAGATTTAGGACATCTTCAAGATCTCACCAAATTATTCTGATATTCGTTTTTAAACTGACATGGCCTCTATACTACATAGACTTGAAATGGTATATTTACCATGTTCATTATTTATATTCAGTTCTCGATATTTCGGGCGCTGTTGCAAGCACCATGATTTTGGATAAACTGAAATTATTCCAGTTTGTCGGGTCATCAACAAAAACCATCTACCCTCCTGACCTCCTGACACGTTTTTGCAAACTAGTTTTTCCCGACACACGATACCAACGACCATACAGCCTCATGGTCGTTGCACGATACTCACTGTGCTCGCTCGCGAACATTCTTTGGCTACATTTTAGCCCTAATTACAGTCCAAACGCGTGTTTATTTAAATCCTATGTACAAATTTCCAGGCATGGCGTTATCGTACGACGGCTCGTACCTCCTCTCGAACTCTATGGACAACACTCTCCGGATATGGGACGTGCGCCCGTTCGCGCCTTCCGAACGTTGCGTCAAGCTCATGTCGGGCCATCAGCATAACTTTGAGAAAAACCTGCTACGGTGTGCCTGGTCGCACGATGGATCTAAGGTTTGTTTTAAACAAAGCGATACATTATAATTATTATTAAGCTCTTTTAACACTAATTTAAGCCTGATGCTCCAAGGTAGCCCAAATTCAAATTTACTTACATTTTTTGCAATCTGTAGGCCAGTGCTAAGTTGTATGTTAATGAAAATATCGTTCGCGACTGTAAGACGTATGTGGTTACAGAATTACAATCATAAATATAACCCTACAAGTTCATAAAGGTTGTGGAATGAATTTTCAAGGTCAAAGTCGTTCCGTGAGAAAATTTGAATTTTGCGGGCCACCCTTACGCTTTCACCTTAAGGTAGGCAATGGAATAAATAAATATCGCCGGACATTACACACACCGCCATCTAGTGCCACTCTAAGCAACGAGGCTTGTGTCGTGGACACCAGATGGTTGATATACTACATAGATACTTTTTGTTTGTAAATACATACTTATGATACATTTAAAGATCCATGACTCTGAAACAAAATAATGTCCATGCTCATATCATAACATAAATATTTGCTAAAAGGCAATAATCGCCAAACCACCTTGTTTTTTCCTCGGCGCGTTTCACGAGGTTTATGTTTAGTTTACGTGGCCTGGCGAGAATATCAACAAATGAGTGCGATAAATAGTTTAACTATTCTCACCTACCAATCTCGCATGAACATGAGTTGATGTTTCGAGGTGTGCGTTTATACCTACCTTTTTTACCTATAAGGCACAGCTTCCGATCGATGCTCAAGAGGGGGGTCACAATTGAGGCGGCGAGCCGCCCACTATCTGAACGCGCCCCAGAAAGTGGTGGCCGTGAGAATGGTCCGTGGGTACCGCACGATCGCCCGCGAGGCGGCGGCCTGCTTGCCGGATTCCGCCATGGGATCTGGAGGCGATAGTCCTCGCGCGCCTACACGAATGGCGCGCGGAGGCACTACGCGCGCCGGGGGGAAACTCCGCTGCCGCGGCAAATTGCCGCTCAGCGGACTGACCTCCGGCGCGATCTCATGGCGACATGGAGAGAGCGACTGTCGCAACCCCGTGCAGGGCACGCCACGATAGTGGCGGTAAGTCCCCTCTTTGAGGAGTGGCTGGAGAGGCGCCACGGCGTCCTCACCTTCCGCCTGACGCAGGTCCTCACCGGACACGGATGTTTCGGGAGGTACCTGCACCGAATCGGGCGGGAGGAAACGCCCGGGTGTCTCCACTGTGAGGATCGACCGGAGGACACGGTGGAGCACACGGTGGAGGTCTGCCCTGCGTGGGCGGAGCACCGCCGTGTCCTCGTAGCGGCGATCGGCGGCGGCGACCTCTCGCGTCCGGCCCTGGTTCAATCCATGGTCCGGAGCGAGACGGAATGGGAAGCCGTCACCTCCTTCTGCGAAGCAGTCATGCTAGCGAAGGAGGTGGCGGAACGAGAGAGGGAGAGAGCTTCTCTTCCCGGCCGCCGCGGGAGACGCACCGGGCGTCGGGGGCCACGTGGTGGCTACCGGCCACCGTAGATGCGGGCCTGTGGACGGTTAGCTATGGGCTAGCTAGCCGTCCGTCCGTCTAGTGACGACAGGCCGTGTCGACGGCGCGTTCGTGTTCCACGCGCGCCTCAAAGAGATGTCAGCATAAGGGGAGGGGCCCGGGGTTGCGGGCCTGTTCGAAAGAGATACCGCGGCCCCAGAACATACAGGGCGAGGAAGGAACATGGATGGGTTTTAGTCAGTAAAAGTCTGACACTCCCTCCCGCTCCGCCCAGAGTGGGAGGAGTCATTTGATGATTTCCCATCCTAAAAAAAAAATAAAAAAAAGAGGGGGGGTCACAAAACAGATTGCAATTTTTTTGTTCCAATTTTCGCTCAGGGTTTTTCTCTTTGAGCTATAGCTAGTGCATAGTTGGGGCACAGAGGGCGCTATGTATATAACACGTTTGTAACGTCATGTTGACCTCAGGTGGCGGCGGGGTCTGCGGACCGCTTCCTGTACGTGTGGGACACGACGTCGCGCCGCGTGCTGTACAAGCTGCCCGGACACAACGGCGCCGTCAACGACGTGGACTTCCATCGGACCGAACCCATCGTGCTCTCCGCCTCTAGTGATAAACAACTCTACCTCGGTGAAATCGACAATTAAGGCCGAATTACCGCGACACTAAACGCGATCAGTATTTCTCAACTGGTTTCAAGAGGTATCAGTGTCAGGCTTTAATTCCTCCTGCGCTGACGTCGGTCTTGCGTGCGAGGATACAGTTTGATTATGAACAAGAATAAATAGGCTATAAGGAAGAATATATAACGATACAGTAATAAACACTTTTAACTAGATAATTACAATTGAAATATAATAACAATGTTGTTTCTACGAAAGACCTCCACCCACTGCGCTCCCGCTCGAGGTTGTCTTTAAAGGCCTACTACCCCGTCGAAGTGACGTCAGCCGATACAGGTAGCCAATGACCCGCCCGCAACGTTTCAAATTTGGTCGCCGGTAGCAGTGGCGCCAACAGCTATAGTATCTTACAGCGACACTGACGTCAACAGCGCGAATGTTGCTTCTGTTTTTCTCGCCGACGTACGTCACCGCGACCGACATCAGCGTGGCAGGAATTCAGGTTGACGAGTATTGGCGCTGACAGCTCTTGACCGCGGTTTACATGTCCCGATCGTGTTAAGTTGCAATGGTGCGTTGGTGGAATCGCTCTTAGACTGTGAAGTGATTATGGATTGTTTGGAGTTTTGTTATGTTACAGAACATGACGATTTTACTATAGATTGATTTAAGATGATGATGAAATCTTCTGCATTTACTGAGTACCTAGGTACTAAGATTATATCATAGAAGAAACTTTTTATCAGTGCCACTTCTCCAAGATGTGATATGTGTACCCTAAGCCTAAGGAACCTCGCGCACTACTCAGCCACTCGTCGCGGGGCGGTCGTGCGACGAGTTGCGACTAAACATTCTTCATGGTTTCTACCAAGTCGCTGCTGCGGCCTTAACAGCTTAGGTTACGACCAGGAGGTCGTGGTGTAGTGCGCGAGGTTCCAAAATATTCAAGCTAGATGTCAGAAACATTTGTAAGAAAAGTCACATACGATCATTTTAAGATAATAAAAGGACCATCTTTTTAATTCAGAATTTTAATTTATTACAAATATCACACAAAACTAAGCTTACTTATTATAACTAACACAATAGTCAGTTCCCGAAGAATTGCTAAACTTAGGTGGCAGTGGGCAGGGTACATTGCTCGCAGAACGGATGGCCGAGATGGGGCCGAAAAGTTCTGGAGTGGCGACCGCGAACCGGAAGACGATGCGTTGGAAGACCTCTCACTAGGTGGACCGATGACCTAGTGAAGGTTGCGGGAATCCGTTGGATGCGAGTCGCAAGGGACCGGTCAATGTGGCGACACTCGGGGGAGGCCTATGTCCAGCAGTGAACGTCTTTCGGCTGAGAGATGATGATGAATAGTCAGTTCGATTTAATTTATTGAGTGCGTACAAAACCTCTCCTAGTTAATTCTTAGTTACATAATTTAAAAGGCAATCGAGTTTTTTTCCTAATTATTCTATTTAGATGGCATTGATTCTACAAAAAGATACCTATTGTGGGACGTGAGTACAGCAGTCATTGCGCTGTCGTGTCGGCCAATGGCTTATTAGCAAATAGCATCGACCAACATCTGAGGAGGCTCTCGCTTGGCATGTGGATCAAGGGCTTGATTCAGAAACCACTACTTCTAGACACGGCACGTATTGTTAGGAGGTTCCTTTCAAGAGCCCTTTGCCCCGGTGGCTAGGAGGTAGGACCCCTTTCTGATGCTGCTGGGCTACTATTTTATAGGTTTTGTTTTATAAAAATGCATTTAATGTGTATGTCAGCGTCACATTGTAAAAACCGTTAGATTGTAATATAACTCGAGAGACTGTAAACTCTTGTAAGATTGTCAAACTAACATACTGTTACAATATGACGCATTATTTTTCGGTAGATTATAATCTAACGAAGTGAAACCGTAATATTATTGTGGAATGTATGTGTCACCGTAAAATTGTCAAATACGTTATATTGTAATATCTCTAGCGATATTGTAAAGTCTCGAATTATTGTCAAATGAACATACTGCTTACAATAAAACGCATTATTTTTCGTGAAATGCATGCGATGGTAGTCAACTCACGCGGTGTGGAGAGGAGGGGTCCCCCTTGCCCAGCCTGAGAAATATCGATTAATGTAACCTAACCTTAAAACACTTCATATTCCCCTAAAAAGCGTAGTCGACGGAGCCCCGCTTCGCGGGGCCCCTATTTCCGGGTGCAGGGTTTAAAGGAACCTAACTAACCTAACGGGGGGGTGCCCCAAGTCCCGATTATGGGGGCAGAGATACTTCCGTAATGTTCAGTTGGCAATAATTCGAGATATTACAATATCGCTAGAGAGGAACACGTTATATTGTAATATAACGTGTTTGACAATTTTACGGTGACATATGCGATGGAAGTCAACTCGCGCGGTGTAGAGGAGGGGGAGGGAAGGAGGGGTCCCCCTTGCCCCATGGTACCACTCTCATAAAAAGAAAATGTACCATTCTTGAGAAATACCGATTAAGGGGCCGGCGCAGCATGCGTATTTCATACAAACGTAATACCAATATTATTTGTAAATAAAACATATTCTTAAGGTAGTGTGTATTTATTTCGATTGGATTACAGAATATCTATGTTCCCAAATATATTTTTTTAGAGGACAACGATACAAAGACGAGATATGAGGAATTTAAAATTTCCATAGAAAACTTATTTTTCTTATAACTCTTGTTAAAATTAGTGTTCAATCAAAATATATATTTGGGAACCTAGATATTCTGTAATTCAATCGAAATAAATATACACTACCTTAGGAATAGGTTTAATTTACAAATAATTTTGGTATTACGTTTGTATGAAATACGCATGCTCCGCAGGCGTCTTAATAACCTAACCTCAAAACACTTTATACTGCCCTAAAAAGCGTAGTCGACGGAGCCCCGCTACGCCGGGCCCCTATTTCTGTCTGCAGTGTTTAAAGGAACCTAACGTAGGGGTGCCCCAAGTCCCGATAATGGGAGCAGATATACTTCCGTCGCATGCATTTCACAATATTACGGTTTCATTTCGATAGATTACAATCTACCGAATGCATAACGCATTATTCTTATTGTAAGCAGTATGTTCAGTTGACAATTATTTCGAGAGTTTACAATCTCGCTAGAGAGATTACAATCTAATGTGTTTGACAATTTTATGGTGACATGTTTATGAATAAATAAATGAATGTATGGTAATAAAGATAATTATAAACTTTGCATAACAAAATTGACCATTAATAAGTATTTATACATCATAGGGTGGGAATATTGTTACGAGCTGGGTATGAGATAAATTAATTACTACCGATTAAACAACACAATCACTTTATTAATCACAAAACAATTTAAACTTAATCACAAGTACACTACAGTACACTACTATTCACTATTCACTTAGATATCGCACTTCAAGTTCACTTCGATTCGCTTCGATGGTAGCCAAAACAAGACTGCCTGTCGCGGCCCTGAGCGCTCTATTTATACTCGCCGACAGACACACCAGAATAACCACGAATATTCTAGAAAGTCATAAAAAAACACTAACAAAAGAGTAGGTAGGTAGGTAATTATTATTACTAGCTACTTGTACAACACAAACAAATATGAACCGTATGCCCTAGGCATACGGTCGAAATTCTAATGTCTTTTTTAAAGAGGTCGCGAATCTGTAGGTACCTACCTAACTTTAAAAGTAATAATAACAGAAAGCTCTGGAAATTCCAACGTACACATACTGTAATCACGTGCTTTCTCGAATGTTCTTGTAGGTCCGATGTAACACTGCCCCCTCCTTAGACATGCTCGTCCCGAGCATCATTAGTCCCGTAGTATCGCGCCAACCGGTGTACATGCACAATCTTAGGCGCACCTCGTGGACCCTTCTGCATTCGGTAGGTGACATCGTTGATCCTAGTCACGACTCGGTATGGTCCATCCCATTTTGCTTGTAACTTCGGAGACTTCCCCTTGCTCCGCACTGGGTTATGCAACCACACCAGTGAACCCTCGTCGAAACCCCTACCGTTTGCTTTCCGGTCATAACGGGTCTTCATCTTCTCAGACATTTGTTGGCCGGATTGTCGGATATGCTCATAAACATCGTTCAACTTATTACGCAAGTCATTCGCGTAATCTGTTACACTACATGGAGCATCAGGGGGAGTTCCAGTGATTAAATCAGCAGGTAACCGTAATTCCCTTCCAAAGTTCGCGAAGGCTGGTGTCACAGTCGTACTTTCGTGGACTGCACTTCGGTAAGACAGAAGAAACGGCTGTATGTGCTTGTCCCAATCTCTTTGCCTGCTTTCCACGACCTTCGCCAGATACCTCTCCAACGTTTGGTTAAATCGCTCCACCATTCCATCAGATTGTGGGTGGTAAGAGGTGGTTCTGGTTTTATGGGTACCCATCAATCGACAAGTCTCTTGAAATACTTGCGATTCAAAATTCCTTCCTTGATCGCTGTGTATTTCTAAGGGTACCCCAAAACGACAGAAGACTTCCTGAACCAATTTATCTGCGACAGTTGTAGCTTCTTGGTTAGGAATGGCGAAGACTTCTGGCCACTTTGTGAAGTAATCCATGACCACCAGGAAGTACCTGTTTCCGCTCTCACTTACCGGAAATGGTCCCGCAACGTCAAGTGCTATCCGTTCCCAAGGGGCTCCAACATTGTACACTTTTAATGCACCTCTGCTGCGTGTATGGGGTCCTTTCACGGCCGCACAACTGGTACATTTGCGGCACCAGTCCTCCACATCATCACGACAGTGGATCCAGTAGAAGCGTTCTCGAATTTTTAGTAGAGTCCTTTTTACCCCCATATGTCCTCCAGAACATCCATCATGGTAGAGCCGTAGAACATCCGGTATCTTAGCTTTAGGGACAACCATTTGTAGATGACAACTGTCCCCTCTAGCGTTTTCCCATTTACGGCACAAGACTCCATCCTGGATCACCAAGCTATTCCATTGCGCCCAATAACTCTTCGTGATGGAACTCATCGCAGCCACATCACTCCACTTGGGTTTAGGAACACCAGCTTTGATCCACTCGAAGATCGGTTTGATGTCCGAGTCATTGTGCTGAGCCTGCTGTATCGTTACCTTCCATTCGTCACTAAGATCCGTTCTTAGCATCCTCACAGGTACCACTTCCTTAGACTCTTGTCTGGAATTGTGCTTACAATCTTCGGGCAAGGGTCTTCTTGACAGTTCGTCTGTGTTGCTGTGTTTTCTCCACTGTTGCTGACCAGTCTTCTCAGCAGCTTTTCTCTGCTGAGATTGATCTTCTCTAGGTGCGCTTCGCTTTTTACAGTTCGACCGAAGGTGACCCCTTTCTCCACAAGTGTAACACCTAGGGCTGTACCGTCGCGGACGCTGGCGTTCAGGTGATGCTACAACTTGTTTTGGACAACTTGGCCGAAGATGATCCCTTTCTCTAGTTGTGTAGCAGCTAGGGCTGTAACCTTGCGCACGGTCGTGTACAGGTGATGCCACAACCTCCCTGACGTAGTGTGTTCGGTGGTCTTGCCTCACTGCCTCTACTTCCAAGGCATGGGCTAAGGCGTCCTTCAATGTCTTATGATGCCCAAGTCTTACGGCGGCTCTAACTTCTAAGTCACGTATTCCATCAACGAACGCCTGTACCAGATTTCCGTCAATTAGTGCAGGGGCAGACTGATAGGCTTTCCGAACCAGCTTCTCAACTTCCAGAGCCCACTGCTGTAGGTTCTCGGCACTACGTTGAACACGGTCCTTCAACTTAGCACGGAATACGTGCTCCAGGTGCGCGTCGCCGTATCTGGACTCCAACGCCTCCAGCAGCTGCTCGTAGGTTACATCCTTGCCGAGTGCCTCGAGAATAGTAAGGGCCTGGTCTCGGAGGCCCAAGGTGAGCGCGGTCATGGCTTGTGGTTTGGTCCATCCATTCGCCTTCATGACGGCCTCAAACTGTATTTTGTAGGCCGACCACGACGATGTTCCGTCGAATGGCGGAACCTTAAAACCACGCGAAGAAGGTGCAGCAACCATTGAAGCTACAGTTCCACCTTCAATCTTCAGTTCGCCCAAAGCCTTCTGCACCCCAGCAATCTTATCTTCGGCCTCTGAGATGCGGTTCTCATGCTGGTGAACCTGATCTTTCATCAACTTTAGGTCCTTGCCGAAAGTTGCATGCAGATCCTTTATCAGGAGCATCTGCTCGTCTTGGCGGCGGACCTGCTCCTCTTCGCGGCGGGCTTGCTCCTCTTTATCTCGTTGCAATTGCTCTTCCAACCGGCGAGCCTGCTCCTCTTGACGGCGAGCCTGCTCCTCTTGGCGGCGAGCTTGATCCTGCAGCAGCGCCATTAAAGCTGACAAGTCTGGCGCCACTGATGCTGGAGAAACTCCGGATGGGCCAGCGACTGGCTGTGACGTAGGCTGGACACCACCCGGTGTCTGTGTCGGAGAATCTCCAAACCGCCTTTGGTCCATGTCCTGCTGTCGCTGACTCCTGGTACGGATACCCTCCGTGTCGTCCTTTGGTAGAATTGGCATAATTTATATCCCACTTCTGACACCAATTTGTTACGAGCTGGGTATGAGATAAATTAATTACTACCGATTAAACAACACAATCACTTTATTAATCACAAAACAATTTAAACTTAATCACAAGTACACTACAGTACACTACTATTCACTATTCACTTAGATATCGCACTTCAAGTTCACTTCGATTCGCTTCGATGGTAGCCAAAACAAGACTGCCTGTCGCGGCCCTGAGCGCTCTATTTATACTCGCCGACAGACACACCAGAATAACCACGAATATTCTAGAAAGTCATAAAAAAACACTAACAAAAGAGTAGGTAGGTAGGTAATTATTATTACTAGCTACTTGTACAACACAAACAAATATGAACCGTATGCCCTAGGCATACGGTCGAAATTCTAATGTCTTTTTTAAAGAGGTCGCGAATCTGTAGGTACCTACCTAACTTTAAAAGTAATAATAACAGAAAGCTCTGGAAATTCCAACGTACACATACTGTAATCACGTGCTTTCTCGAATGTTCTTGTAGGTCCGATGTAACAATATGTTAAAAAGAATAAAACATAACATCTTATTATAAAACATTTTCTTAATTTTAAAAAGCCCAACCGAACAGTTGTGTTCTTGATTAGGCAGAACACAACTCACGTGGGGGTGGAAGTTCAGGAATGTAACCTAACTGAAAACTATTGCTTTTGAAAGCGACCAAGTCTACATCAGTCAACTCTTCCATCTTGCTGTAAACAGTTGGATCATCTTCCATTAGTGGTTTGGTGTTCACTTGGCCGAAAATAGATGTAGGATTCTGAGCAGGCTGGAAAATGTTCCCTTGACCAAATGGGGAGGCATTTTGACTTTGACTTGGCTCCCTAGCAAAAATATTTTGGTTTGCAGTAGCAAATATGTCAGATGGGTTGGTATGGTTATAACTGTTCTGGGCAGCTGATGCAAAGATTGATTTAGCATCAGTATTCTGGTTCTGTTGTGAAAATATGCTTTGAGCTTGACTTTGCCCAAATGGGTCATTGGCTTGGGCAAACAATTGTTTTGCTGGATCATTGGCTTGAGCAAACAATTGCTTAGCTAGATCTGCAGCTTGAGGATTGAAAATCGTATTTTGGCCTTGACTAAATATTGATTGAGCATTATTTGCATTCTGATTAAATACTGAAGCATTTTGAACTGCACTGTGGAATATTGAAGCTGCTGCAGCATGTAAATTGTTCTGTGGCTCATTGGAGAATGGTGAGGAGACTAACTCTCCTTTATAGAGACTTCTTAGCACTTTGATTATGTTCACATTGGGTTGCAGAAGTTGTTCATATTTCAGTCTAGTTTCTCTAAACAGATTGTTAATGTATATTACCTGGAAGAGACATTTATTTTGATTAAAACATGTTCTTTATTATTACAATTTTCATTCTGATAAAAAATAACATAGTTTTACTTACAGCTTGTTCAATATTATTTGTGTTTTTGGCCTCATATATAAACAATCTAGCTTCTTCTGGTGATAGGTCAGTGATTCCTGGAAATATAGGTTTTTCTTTGAAAGGTGAGTAGCAGGAGAGGATCCACTGGCCTCCTCGGAGTGCAGCTTGCACATCAGACTGCACTTGCTTCACTAGCTGCTCATCTGTTACACTGCCTGGCAGTGTGGCTACTGTGGCTGTAGGTACTGGTGACGGCTGTACTGGTGGCATTTGTGGATTTGCAGCTGAAACACCGGTATAAAAATTAAAACTTTGTTTGAGACAATTGTGATAATACTTAAACTACTTTTTAGTTTCAATGCATAATGTTGTTACTAGAAGTCAGTCAACAAATTAGTCATCTAGAGATACCAACTGCAACTGGCTATAATCATAAGTTCTGATATACAAAGTAAAAAATACGTAGGTATTTGTAACAGCATTTTGACGCAATAAAATAACTAGAAAGTACCACTCTATTAATTATGATTCAGCAAATTTATTGACAAAATAAGTATTATCCCCAGTTCTTGTATATTTTATCAGAAAGCCACACGAAAGTGCAGTGGACGACAAAAAGATGTAATGCACGTTTAAAAACTTACCATGATATGTATACTTGGATCCGTATACATGTTCAAACCTACAGTTCTTTCCATAACGACAGTATCCTGCCTGGAAAAATTTACACACAACCATTTTGCTAATGGAATCTCTTGTAAAACCGAAAAAACATTTGTTGTGGCCACTAGGGTCTGTTTTTTGAATCAGCAGTCCTAATAATCAGAGTAATCAGCAGTGACAAGTGTGACAACCTGACAACGTCGAGTGAGTGACTAGTTGACGTGTGGTCAGTGTTGCCAACTGCTAGCTTTAACCAGTAGCTAGACATTTTCAAAATGTTGCTAGATTTCCAGTTTTTTTTACCCTAAAAAGATGCTAGAAGTTGCTAAATGTTACAGTAGATGAGTAGATTACATTAAAATGACAATTTCTGATAATCATTTTTATTTTCATTAATTCCAACAACAATTGTATTAAGTCTTGTGTAAGCATAGAATAAAAAAAAAATAAAAAAACAATTAAAGAGGAAAATGTCGATGGCTGGGGTTCAGTATCTTTCATTGATATCGAATATTTTTCAACTGTGTCTGTTTTATTCAGGACGTTTTTATGCAAAACACAGTTATAGCAGCTTTACAACTTTTCCTGAGGGGGGAGTCTCTAATGCAGAGGATTGAGTTCAGAATTATTTACCGTAGCATCTACCACCATAGATTTTTGTTTTTCTTTCGACTGCCATAGTACCTACTAGACTAATTTCGATAGATTCACGTCTCATGATGAAATTAATGAAAAGTTGCTAGAACAAGTAGCTAAAAAGTTTAGCTACAAGTTTTATTAAATTGTAGCTGTCGGTCACCAAATAATAGCTAGATCTAGCTATAAAGTTGCTAAGTTGGCATCACTGCGTGTGGTGACAGGTGACAGCGACATTGACAGTTTCTTTTACATTATATGGTTTTTTTTCTGGCTTCTTCGTGCACAAGGGTGCGTTATAAGGCGGCGAAATTTTCGCCGGATAAAAATTAAGCTAGCGTGGGTTCGCTGAACGGAGTCATCCTCGGACCAATAATTATTTGTCCGAGTTAAACGTAGTGATTATATACTCTGTGCTCTTGATGTTTGACATCTTTGGGGTATCTGTTGGTGTTGAAATGCTTTGGTGGATTCCATTAATGGATTGTATGGAAGTCCCGTCTCTTAAACGTAGTGATTATAATTATACTCTGTGGGAGTCATAGGCCGCGTTCTTTATTAGGCTGTAAACGAATTGAGCGTCCATAAACTCGTTCCGAATTATAAACCTATGGACCGGCCATACCTACGAAATTAGCGTGCATACCTACAAAAATCCGGTACAATATATGGCTGCCATTCGTAGGGCTGCAACTACGAGCAACATGCGCAGCTGATATCGATATCGAACTTTTTGATTTTTTTAGTATTAGCCTCCTAACTACGGTGAGAAGTTCTGAGTATTTTATTTTTAATCATAGCCTGTTCTTACACTGGCTCTTTCCCTTCAAACCGAAAGACAACAGTGAATTCTTTCTGTCGGAAAGAAATAAGAATGACAGACTCCTAGGTAGAAAAGAAGATTACTTTTAGTATAATCTATCTAAAATTTAACATTTATATCTATTTATATTAATTATATCTAACATTCATCGATTACTATAAACTTGGTTTTAAACATTATATTTGTGCGAAAAGTACTATAGAGACGCTCTGTGTGAAAAAAAACTACATTTTAAAATAGAGAATTTAAACCTTGAATACAAATAATTGTCTGTTATTAGACCAAGTGATTAATCCGGCATTATAGTTGACTGGACTTTCTAAATAATGCTTATTACTTATTGGGGCGGATAATAAAAAGATGTGTTTATTTTAATGTTGACATTGATTTTATTACAGAATAGGTCAGTACGATTACTATTTAAAAGACAAAGTCGACGAGTCGGAGGTTTCTGTTAAACAAGATTCTTCAAAGTTCATGAAGCAGATATGCGACATAATTATGTCGAGGGTTTCTTTTTGCAACACCAACAGCTTCTATCCATTTCTTCTTTAAAATTTCGTTTCCAGAAATCCTGTGGAATAAAATATAATAGCAATGTATTTTACACTCTTTTTCAATATTATCGATATCGTACGCGGACATCGCACATCACTAACTTCACATTCCAATAATTGTATGTAAACAATACAAAGAAATCAAGAAAATACTGGCGTTTTATGCCATACAAACATGACACAGGTTTCAATAATCTTTAAAAATATCATGTTGTAACAATACATTACACAAAATTCCACAATATTCGACTGGAATACTGAAAATTTGTGACTAACCTATGCAGAGACAAATTAGGCTGATTTTTGTTTTTTCTCGCACCACTGTTTTATAGATTATGAGGGTATGATTTTCCTATTAATGTCCAACCTCAGAACATCACAATACCTTATTTCTAGAGGTATTTTTCTTAAAAACAACAAAAACATTTCGAACAAGCAATTGTTTGACAGCACAACTACCACGAAACCACAGAGTACTTTCGGTACAATAAATGGCGACCGGTCACGCGAAGGCATGATTTTGACGTCACACAAAAGTGTTGCCGAATTTAGTCCTTGACAAACATTTAGACGTCTCTCTTTCCATATGCAACCCTTGGTAAGTTAAAAAGAGACAAAACGAATTTTGACAAGTGTGCGTCGATATGATAGATATTTGTATAGCTATCCTTCTCATAGCAAAATGTGCCATCTCCATATATTTCCTATCTCAATGTTAGGGCCTATGCACACCACGTTTTTGAAACGCGCCGTCGACGCGCGTTTTGGGAACGCGCGTCGCCGGCGCGTTTTTATCCTGCAGAGCAGTTTGTTGTCGTTTGTATCGATACAAAAGCGCGGCACCGGCGCGTGTGTATCGATTCAAACGCGCGACACCGATACGAGCGCTAGCGCGCGCGCCTTCCCTAAGGACGGGGTTGATTGAATGCTGTCTCGACCGACGCCATCTTGCTACTGTTAACGAGGTTCTGCTTAAAAACGCAAAATGCCAGCGCGTTTGTATCGATACACACGCGCGTTTGCATCTCGTCTGTATCGCTACACACGCGCGTCTGTATCGCTACACACGCTCGTCTGTATCGCTACACACGCGCGTTTGCATCGCGTCTGTATCGCTACACACACGCGTCTGTATTTATACAGGTGTGCAAAGGTCTACAGGCTGCGTCTGACTTGCGTGCGTATCGCGTCTGTATCGCTACAAACGCGCGTCGACGGCGCGTTTAAAAAACGTGGTGTGCATAGGCCCTTAAGTGCGATATCGATGTCCCTTGAATCGTCATGACATGCGCCATCTTGCGATTACACCGACCATGTCGGGAAGGCGGCAGGAAATTTCTCTTCTTCATGTTATACTCTGATGATTTCTAGGTTTACAATATGATTTGTTTTATAGTGATACTAAAGGATTATACTGCTTCGCTTTAATGTGAAGAGAAGCCCCCGCCTCCCGATATCTTAGAGACACTCACCTATGCGGATCTCATACTGGTTCGGAATGTCTCCCAATCCAGACTCTCAAGCTTCGGTCCTCGAGGGCACCGAAGTGGTTATCATCACGCTGATCAACTGTTTGTCCAACTCCTCATGCGCTGTTGGTATATCTGTAAGTTTAATTACCCATGAACTTTGGGTTAAGTACCACCTATCTGTTTATAACTAATAGTGCTATTACAAGTGCAATATTTTAGGATGAGTGCTACTTCAATTCTCATCATTTAACATTTGTGACACCCAAGCTCCTTTTGGTTCAGCCGCAGTGCTTCACCAGCCGGAATGCACCTCCAGCAATTACTTATACATTTATGATATAGCGTAATATTCTTATAGCGTCCGGCGACGCTGGCGCTCGTCAGCGCCACCAAGGCGACGGAGGTAACTCGGTGGTATGCAAGAGAGGTTGGTCCAGGACTCTCTCGCAAAACCCCCGCTTTCTATGTCCGGACTAGAAACAAGTGTAGTCGTTATTATGCCTTCAACAGCGATCATGGAAGCAACTCATTGCAACCAGACCAGCTGTAGACACGACCAACACATCCAATCGTCTCCCGCGTGAGGCCGTTGTTAGGCCCTCAGCTTATCTTTCGGCGCGTCCTGTTCAGGGAAGCCAGACCCACTGAAGACACGAACCACACGACTTACGGACCTAGTGTCACAAATTATTCAAGTAGGCAAATTGCCTTCGCGTCATGTCCTTTTCAGACATATCGAATTTCTAAACATTACGCAAACAGATAGATAATACTTAGCTTTCTCGGTGGCGCGTCTCACTGGTGACAAGAATCTTCTCCTAAGATTTTCACGCAGTGATTTTACTTTACACCACCTAATTCGGATATTATTCACACTAGATATGTCACGTGTCTTGGCGACCATTTAAAAAGAACGCCTTCATTTCGGTAGCGTCAAGTTGTCAATACTGAATATAAGTGTTGCTATTTCATTAATGTTATACAGTTATTAAATGCTATGAAAAATATTTAGTTTTGCGCCAAACTGTCGTGAAGCGACAGATATGAAGAAAAAAATAGAATAAATAAAAAAAAAAAGGATAAACGTAATACAATTTATTTTAGTAATAAAATCTGAAAGTAACAAAATGAAGATGATAGTGAAGATGAGGATGGAGTGAAGGGATGATCACGGGATGAAGACGAGTGTATTTGGAATCACCGTGTAGAAGTTTATCTACTTTTAAGTCTAAGTAATTAATAGTGGTATTAATTTGAGGGAGCTCTTCCTCAATTGGAATTGGTGAGATTAAAATTTCCTCCGAGGAGGTAATAGAAGAAAGTCGAAGAATTTGCTTTCTTAACCGTACGACAGTGTCTACTGGTTCCTCAAGTCTGATCTTAATTTCGTATTCGAGTTCAGGTTTATTAAGAAATTCAAACTTAATTGTTCTATACATATTGGTAAAATAAAGATAAGTTTCAAAGAAACCTGTCAATCGCCGCTTACAATAACGGTAACTCCCCCCTCGACCCCTCAGTTACGTCATCGCGCGCGTCAAGTGGCCGCGCCCGACAATAATGCTTATAGCTCGAGTTCTACAAACTCTTATCTCAAACTGTAAACAGTTTCGTGTTCTTGAATAACGAGGCCTTGTGTTACTATATAAACAGTTATTTCATAACTACTTTAGAATTTTATATATCATAAAGTTATGAGAGAACTCGCCGCAACTAGATCTGTTGCCGTAATTTATTTTGTTTTGGTAAAACTACTGAATCAATTTACACGAAACTTTAGAACTAATATATCGAATATACACGTAATATAATGACAGTATTTTTTTAGGAGTCTTACATACATAATTCTTACAAGATTCCAACTCAAAGTTCTAATAAGTTGAACTGTCATATTGGAATTATGCCGTTCAACGCATGACTTTGCAAACGATCATCCGTGTTATTATGAACAGATATCAATATGAAATGTTTTTAGGATACTACCTATACCTTCTTCAACTGATTTCTAATCATGAATCGAAAAAATATACTACGAATATTTTTGAATACGAAAATAACAAAGACGAAGGATCTATCCTATTTCCACTCGATAATTTAGGTTTTCTAACTAGAATCTTATTTGGAAGCAAACAAGGACAAGGTGCTATATCTATTTCTGTACACACATGCCATCCTGTCATGGAAAAAATAAGAAACATCTATGTTTCAAGTGGTCGTAAATTATGTTCTGAATTCAAACATGCTGTAGGGTGGGGAACACACCAACTACATTATCGATAATATGTGTACCTATCGAAAATAAGGTCAGTAAGGAAAATAAAATACAATTTAGATCTACGTGTTTTATTTATCATACTGTGAAAGTTATTCACGTAATAACTAAATAAAAATGAATATTTTCACATAACAAAAAAAAAAATTAGAGGAAACATAATTCTGATACAAACAAAACATAGATACCTCATATAGTTTATAGCGATTGGCATAATGTGTTACGCAATAGGAAGTATGCAAGGAATAAAAAACTAAGTATTTATTACTTTTACATAGGGGTAAAAATATTTGGGTAGACAATTCTTATACAAACCAAACACATATCACACACGAAATGCAAACATTTCAAAGGGCCTATTCATCAGCATTTTAAAAAACCTCAAGTGTTGTCACCTTCTCAGAAACAGTCATAAATCGTCTTTGTTTACAACATGTGCATGCCGGGCGTCCCCCGGCGGGGCACTTGTCAGATGTTTGATACGCGCGGGTTGGTCGTTACCAAAGAGTATAATAATATATATGGAATAGAGAGCCCTCTCTCGAGAATTTTTGACACACTATATTGAATGGTGTCGCCCTCTGGTACTAAATCCTCTGAACTAATCATACAATCTATAGGTGCGTACATAGGTATACATCTATCTATACCTTATTATTGAATAGGTTTTCTATTGGTAGGCGGGTAATTTGAAATGTTGGCTTAAAAAAACTAGTTTTATAAACATTTTGTACTTGTTCCATAGCATTTCGCACTTAGTTCTTGATTAACTTATAAATTAAGAATTTACAAAAAACCAACAACAGATACAGCTAATGTTTACAAAATTCGACGTTTTTTAAAGCCATCTCAAAATAAAAACGATGATTGTGTTAATATTTAATTCATTTATTGGTCTTATTATGCCGATGTTTATTATAGTAATCTTGAGCATACATTTTTGTTTCGTCCTCACCATCGAATGTAAGCTTCCCTGTTAAAATCCGGTTTACGGACTTGCACCAACTATAAATCAAGATATTTATTGTTACATCTGTAAAGTATTCTTTTAACTTTTCTTTATGTGTTTCACATTTGAATGGAAACTGCACAAATATTTCTGTTACTGCTTTTATTTCTTTTTTTATTCCAGTTGTTTTTAGCACATCAGTTTTCAAATGTGAAACACATACACTTTGAATATTAAGAAAACATTCTTCCAATTTACCCGAGGGATAACATAACAACATTTTGTCAGGAAAATATTCTTTTGCTGCAATGTAGGAATTTTTATCATTTTCACTACTTAGAACAGTTTTCCTGCATGTTTTGCAGTTTTTTATTATATTTTTGAGACATTTCCTCAAGATCCACCCACACACATAATTTCTCTGGCCTAAATCATTCGGAAGTTTTACATCATTCAGAACTTCCTCTCTAAGAGTTATTTCTTTTTCTTCGGAAACGTCGGTTTTGGGAGCAAAATCAGAACTTTTTGTAAAAAAATGTAGTGTTTGCAAAAAACTATTATCATCTTCTTCGCAGTTTGCTCGAGCTGAATGATAGTTTAATGTATTTAATAAAATTGTTTTGAATGCGCCTTCAAATGCCATTACATTGGGTGCAATGTTTCTTGCCCCGCAATTTCTAATACTTCCGAAGAAATTCTCAACGGGATCTTGATTGAAATTTCTCGTCAACATTGAGTCAAAAGAATATTTTTGTGATAAAATTTTCCACAATTCTTGAATGCCTTCAATAGTTTTTACAAAATTTTTTACAGATGGAACAACAGTTTCAAATTTTCGGACTTTATTGCCTACCTTTTTGCTTGCCTGGAATTTTATACTTTTTAGCATTTTTTTTGCTTTTAGCCACAACTGATGGTGAGGTGAATTCCTTCTTACAGGGCCTTTATAAATTTTGCCATTTGGAATTTCAAATGTATTACAATTGAGGCTGTCAAATAAATCATCCACTAATAAAGTCAGAGGAATAATAGAGCGACACTCTTCGGATAACTTTCCTCTAGCAGTTAAATGGTCTGTGGTAACCGCCACACTATGGCTAAAAATCTGAGCAGCAGGCTTCACTCGCATTTTTTTAATTTTGTCGGGAACTACGTGTTCTTCTGTCAATTTATGGAGGTTGCTCAGCTCTCCACAAGATTTATCGGCAGCATATAACTGCTGGAAATAATCCCATTTTACTGTCTTACTTTTATTTCCATCTTCATAATCGATATAAGTCATGGTTTTATTCAGAAGATTGTTTCGCAAACCTTTCAATAAATGAGGAACATCGTACAGAGGAATAATTTTCTTTCCATTTATTTGGAACATATCGAGAGGCATTTCCTTCCCTTTTCTCAAATATTTTGCTTTAGTTTCATGTATTAAGCCTTCTATGGCGCTTACATTAACCGTACTTTGGTCGCACACTGTACATAATATGATCAGACCAGTTTTTTGAACATTTATAATTACATCTTTTATAATTGATATTAAATCCATTTTGTTTAAGGCATTGGTGAAAAAATAAGCTACGGGTTGTTTGAAATGTTTTTTTATGCCCTTAACCATAAAAACTAGAGCATGGTTTGCAATCTGTTTTTTTCCATTACTGGCAAATCCCTTTAACTCGTCCCTTGATGAATCATAATGTACTTGTGGCATTATTGACATCTCATCGAATATAAGGGTACACAGTCTGTCTTCAGTATCCAAGTAAGACACCGTCTTTTTTAGCTTGTCAAAAATAATTTGGTTTATGCCAGGGCTTAATTTAATTTGAGCTAACAACCTTTTCATGGATTTTGTCGATGGTAAAACAAAATATTTCGACATTAAGCCGTAGCATTTCGGACTCCTTTTATATAACGAAAGTGAAAGAACTTTCTCTTCGAGAGAAAAACGCCGTCCAGTTGGTTTTTTTCCAACTTGGAAATACTGCATGTTTGTAAATATTTTTGCAGCAGGTGTCATATCCTTGATAACTTTTATGAACTCTGATTTCTTGAACAGCTTTTCGGCATTTTTCAGTCGCGCCTTCAAACCTTTTCCCTGCTTCTTAAGACGATACATCTGTCTTCTTAGATTTTTTATATTTTTTTGGTAAATAATACATTTCTTCGAATTCTCCGAAGACAGCTTATTCTTAGTCCAAGCTGTAAAATACAAGAATGGTATCAATTATTATTGTTCTATGAATAACGTGGAAATTAATGTATTACAATTATTTACAAGTGACATTTTGTTATGTATTCAGCATTACGTTTTAACAAAAAAAAAACGTATGAAACGCAAATAAGAACAACCCCATGAACTTTAAATTCTTAAATGGAAGGATTAGATAAGTTCATTATAAAGTTATTTCGTTATTTCCGATTTCCAAATGAACATAATTAATACTTACTTCTTACATTCGAAGTCATCCCCAATGGTTTGAAATAATTATGCTCCAGCAACGGATTGTGAGATACTTCTTGAGAAGCACCTGTAAATTTTATAAAAATTAAGCACGTTTTTGTTTTCAAAAGCATTGATCACAAATGTACAAACAGTGAGACCCGAAACAACTATCTGTAAGTCATACGAAAAATTTTGTTCCGCGCGAGAATCGAACCCGCGACAAGCAGTAAATTCATGCTGCTTATGTGAACAGAGTTATAAAAAAACTGTTATTTCGAATCCTTTATAAATATTCTTAATATTACAACTACATAGCTGAATGTTACTTTTCCCAAAAACTGAGTTTTGTGATGATTTCAATTTTGTATATCTTAAGTTATATTTTTCTATACTTGCATTTTGTAACTATTTGTACATAATATTAACAGCCAATCGTGTTTTGCTGGGACACAGGCCTCCTCTCTGCATCAATATGTAATCCACCACTCGGATCCGGTATATGTTTATACATGTCAAGTCTCTTAGATGGTAATATTTGATGGCAAATGAAAGTGCGAGTTTTGTATGTGACTTACCAGATGTAGACTGTGGTATTTCTGATACTTCAGGAATATCCAAAGAACTCTTTTCCATTGCCTTTTCATAAATTTTACCTGGAATACATAATGATATGTAAAATTACTTCCTCTTAAATGATTACTTTTCCCGAAAACTGAATTTTGTGATGATTTCTATTTTATACATGTCTTAGGTTTAATTATTTATACACATTTGCATTGTGTATCTATTTATAATTAATCATCATCATCTGCCTAGCCTTTTCCCAACCATGTTGGAATCGGCTTTCACTCTAACTGGATGCAGCTGAATACTAGTATTTTACAAGGAGCGACTGCCTATCTGACCTCCACAACCCAGTTAATACTGGGAAATACGATACCACTTGGTAAGACTGGTTGTCAGACTTTTTGGGTCACTGACTACCTATAACGACTGTCAAAGATAGATAAATGACAGCCGGGACCAACAGCTGCCTCAGCAGTATGTTAGGGTGGTCACCCATCCACAGACCAACATAGGCAAGCACGGCTTAACCTAACGATCAACCAGAGTGGCTCATTATTATTTAGCCACGAGCTTCCTCAACTATTTATACGTAATGTTAATTACAGCAAATAGTGTTTTGCTGGGACACAGGCCTCCTCTTTGCATATTGGGCTGTAATTCACCACTTGGACCCGGTACAGGTTAATAGATGTCAAGTCTCTTAGACGGTAATATTTATTGGCAACTAAAAGTGCGAGTTTTATTGTGGCTTACCAGAAGTAGGCTGTTGGATGTCTGATACTTCACGAATATCCACGGAACTGTTCTCCATTGCTGTCTGATAAATTTTACCTGGAATACATAATGGTAAAATTACTTCCTCTTGAGTTATTACTTTTCCCAAAAACTGAATTTTGTGATGATTTTAATTATAAGTTTAATTTTTTATATTTGCATTTTGTAACTATTTATACATAATGTTAACAGCCAATAGTGTTTTGCTGGGACACAGGCCTCCTCTCTGCATATTAGGCTGGAATCACCACTGGGGCCCGGTACATGTTAATAGATGTCAAGTCTCTTAGATGGTAATATTTAATGGCAAATGAAAGTGTGAGTTTTATTGTGACTTACCAGAAGTAGCCTGTTGGATGTCTGATACTTCACGAATATCCACGGAACTGTTCTCCATTGCTGTCTGATAAATTTTACCTGGAATACATAATGGTAAAATTACTTCCTCTTGAGTTATTACTTTTCCCAAAAACTGAATTTAGTGATGATTTTAATTATAAGTTAAATTTTTATATTTGCATTTTGTAACTATTTATACATAATGTTAACAGCCAATAGTGTTTTGCTGGGACACAGGCCTCCTCTCTGCATATTAGGCTGGAATCACCACTGGGGCCCGGTACATGTTAATAGATGTCAAGTGTCTTAGATGGTAATATTTAATGGCAAATGAAAGTACGAATTTTATTGTGACTTACCAGAAGTAGCCTGTTGGATGTCTGATACTTCACGAATATCCAAGGAACTGTTCTCCATTGCTGTCTGATAAATTTTACCTGGAATACATAATGGTAAAATTACTTCCTCATAAGTTATTACTTGTTCACCAGTTCATAGTTGTATTAATTTAAAATCCTAATAAATCATTGGGTTAGAGTTAGGGATAAGTAGGGTAATCTTGATACTATCTATTTATTGTGATATGAAAATAGGGGGTGCTTTTTCACGGTTTATTCAACTTAAGTTTAATAGTTGTTACTTATACCCAATTTTAAAAAGCTTAAATTACCAAACATACCTGATGATGATTGACGATAATTGTCAGATACTTCAGGTTGATTTGAAGTAGATTTTGATAAGCCACACAGATTACTTGGTTGTTCTGAAAAACAAATCATCATTATTATTATGAGATTTTAAAAAGCGTACTTCATTCATTATCAAAATACTATTCAACATGAAAATTTACATACCAGGTAAAAACAGTGATGGAACTGCTAGTGCATTCAAGCGGTTATAGCGATTCCGATCCTTTTCAGTGAAATGTCTGTCACAAATTCTCATACTTTTATAATCAAAAGTACATTCATCTTGGCCAGAAACGACTCGAACCCAAGCTTTGAACTGCTCAGGAAACTTTTCAGGATTAGGAAATACATGACGTACACCTCCTGTAAAAAAAATTGTTTGTTATTATTAATTTTCGGACACCAAAAGCAAAGATTTATTACTTAGTTTATTATATTATTGTTATTATTATATTGTTGTTTATTTTATTAATTTGTTTATTATTTATTTTTATTTTTTTTTTGTTTTATTGTTTTTTTCGTACTTTGTTGAAGGTAACTTTAAAACTTATATTAATGAAAACCCTTCTTGCTGACACTTTAACACGTCAGTTTTTAAGGAAGTCTAGAGACCTATTTGTTCTGATTGAGATTAATTAGCAGTCCCTCTGGGATACAGTATGTTTTAGGTAAGTAATACTTAATCACTGGGAAAGCAGCAGTGGCCCAGTGGTGGCGGCCCCGACTTACGTTCAGTAAGTCGTGGGTTCGAACCAGGCAGGCGCATTACATTTGTGTAATTTATTACATCACCGCTGCTCTCAAAACGGTGAAGGAAAACATCGTGAGGAAACCGGTATGTCCTAGAACCATACAAATTCGAAGACATGTGACATCTACCAATCTGCACTGGGCCCGCGTGGTGGATTATATAGCCCATTCCCTCTCATAGAGAGGAGGCCTGTCCCAGCAGTGGGAACATTAGTAGGCCGATGATGATGATGATGACTGAATCATTTTACTATTCTTAGTCATTCATAAAACTATGAATCATTGATAGCTTAACATTAGATGAATGAGGGGAATAAACAGTTCTATGAGGGTAGGTCAATTTCATCTTTCGACAGCCGCCGGGAAACAGTGTTCCCCAAGCGTGGAAAATTTATAAATCTAAGGAAATTTGTAATATAGCAAGTAATGTACTTACTAGTGGGTGTACATCCTAAACCACAACGTCTTGGCATTTTAACAGTAAACTATAAAACAGAAGAACTGAAAGCGTCTATTTCGCAAAACACAGCACTAAAGTTAATGAGGTTTCCGGATGAAACTGATAAGGAAGACGGGAGGAGGGATACCACTCGACTCAACCGCACTTTCTGGAGCTTCAATAGAACCGACAAACCACATAAATTACACAAAATGGAAGAGATCTACAAACACGCGCACACGCCGAAAGTAGCGACCATTTTGTATGAAAATAAATATTCGTATTTTCTGATATACGAGGACAATGTTGCCATGCCAAAAAAAAAATGCTAAGTGCTTAAATAAACGAATAAATGATTATTTTTGTATAGAATAATTCTCTTTTTATTATTTTTTTTATTACAATTTCATTCAAATCAACAAGGCGCAAAAGTGATAATTGGCGTAAGCACCATCTATGTCATTATTAAGTACTAAATCTCGCAAGTTTACGCGGATTTCGTACAAGATGGTGCTAGTATCTTTGTCAAAAATTGGCCGCCTACGTCGTGTATTGCAGTGTCCCCCCCCTGGTCGTTACGAGCAGCAGCCGCATCACCCGCGAGGGGAGGCGTAGCCGGCCGCAGAGCGCGTGACGGGCTATGAAATAAAAGATTTTCGTTATTATAAATAATTATTATGACTCAAAAACATTAGGGGCATAGCGTGAGCTTCTCTCCCTCGGCCGTGTATAGTCCGAGGAGAGTCGGTGCCGAGCCGGTTAAAAATTCAAAGTACAACACCTCAAACAAAATAACAACAACATACATAATAAAACAATCAGCCTTCACAGCACAACATGCAGACATACAATCCTAAACTCAACAACGGACACATCTGTCTTTACATATAATATCTGCGAATAACTATGATTAATTGCTAGAAGATAACAAAATCTAATTTTAATAACTGACAAAACACCTATTTTGTATCAAAACAATACAATTTCAAGTGTATGTGACAGATCTCATTCATCATCATACAGTCCGAGGATAGTCGGTCCGAGCCAGTTTACTGAAAATTCAAAGCTCAACACCTCACACAAAATAACAACAATATACATAGACAAAAGACATGCTAATACTAAACTCAACAACGGATACTTCTATAATTATTTATAATTTTATTAGATGTGTAGATATAATTCTAATAACTGACAAATACTTGCAATCTGTCTCATTGTCTCACTGATTTGTCTCATTACAGTAGATTCAGTCATTTAATCAAGATGATGAAAAAAATTTACCTCACAAGTCGGTTTCTCCAAGTCATCAAGGAATTCCGGCTCATCGTATACCTCCTACTCGTCCAACTCATCTTCAGACACGTCCAACTCGAGGTACTCCCGTCTAACGCCCTCGTCCTCCAAGTCACTCTCCCTGAACAGCTCCTCAAAATTGTAGGGCAAATCACCACCTCCGATGTTACATTTCTGAAATAATAAATATTTTTTTGTTTTTACTATGTTACTTATACTTTTTTTCTCAACCCATACTGTCCCACTGTTGGGCCCATACTGTCCCACTGTTGGGCAAAGACCTCCCAGAAATATTTTACTTTGTAAAATAAAATTATCGATACTATCGAAAACTATTGTCGACTTGACCTATGGCCTACCTAGTGCCTAGTGGTCGTTGCAGTCGTTTGTGTAAAGACGCTAAAGTCTAAACTCTCATTATTACCAAGAAAAAACATAATAAAATACGTATTTGCAATGCAAACCAAAAGAATATTTATTTATAGTTCTGTCAGATAACTTCACAAAAAAAACAAATAATTATCATAGACAAACCTATGAAAAGGTTTAATACTAACACATTTCTAACACTGCCCCTTACTCGAGCAATCATAACAACACAGTGTGAGAGTACAAAATAATAAAATATAGGTTAAAGTTTTGTTCAAAAAAAAACTTTGAACTAAACTAAACAATTAATTATAAAGTTAAATTATAACTAATTTAAACCTAAACAGTTAACAAAGAAATTATGTTTAATTTTGGGTAAAGCTTTTGTAAAAATATCAGCTTCAAGTTCAGAAGAAGGTTTATAAGCTAAACATATTTCTTTGCTTTCAACACACTCTTGAATAAAATGATGATGGACATCAATGTGTTTCGTTCTGCGGAAACATTCATTCTCAACCATTTTGAGTGTACTACGATTATCATTGTAGATAGTAATTGGTTCTTGTTGTGACCTGTTAAGCTCTAATAAAATTTTTTTAATAAATTTCGCTTCTTTAACGGCACTCCCAAGAGCGTAATATTCCGCCTCAGTGCTGGAACACGCAACATTTTGTTGCTTATGGCTATGCCAATTGATAGCACAATGTCCAAACTTGGTTATAAAACCTGAATATGACTTTCTGTCAGTTATGTTCCCCGCCCAATCTGCGTCGGATGAAATTTCTATTTTATCACTACCTCTCCTAAAATTGAGACCGTAGCAAATTGTACCTGATAAATATCTCAGTACGCGTTTAGCTGCAACCCAGTGCGATTCATTATAACAAGTGTTAAATTGACTGAGTTTACTGCATGCAAATGCAATATCCGGACGAGTACAAACAGCAAGATACAGTAAACCTCCAATTAGTTCCTGGTAAGGAAACCTTTGGTCGATTTTATCTGCTTTTGGCAAATTGAAATTTACCTCCATAGGAGTATCTGTCTTATGACAATCTTCCATGCCAAATTTTTTAAGCAAATTTTTTACATATTCTGACTGTGTCAACTTTAGTGTCCCTTGCTTTCTGTCCCTATCAACTTTCATGCCTAGTGCTTGTTTTACAGGTCCAAGTACTTTTATTTTAAAGTTGAAACTGAGCAACTTATACAGCGCCAGCTTTTGCTGTTCATTGGAACTAAATACGAAAAAGTCATCTACATAAAGTGCTATAATAACGTTATCGTTATAGTAGACACATTTTTCAGTCTTCAATTGTTTATATCCATTACTGACTAAAACTTTATGTACTTTTTCATTCCATGCTCTACTGGCTTGTTTGAGTCCATACAAACTCTTTTTAAGTAAGCAAACTTTATTCTGCCCCTCAATAGCAAATCCAGTAGGTTGTTCCATGTAAATACGTTCATTTAGATCTCCATTAAGAAATGCCGTATTAACATCAATATGTTCAATTTCCATATCATTTTCAATGCCAATTGCAAATAATAAACGTAAAGTGCAATGTCTGACAACAGGTGCAAAAACTTCTTTGAAGTCAACTCCATATTTTTGAGTAAAACCTTTTGCAACTAGACGAGCTTTAAACTTCTCAAAATTTCCACTTGGATCGATTTTCTCTTTGAAAACCCATTTACATTTAATAATGTTTCCATATTTAGGTCGATCAACAAGTTCCCAGACATCATGCGCTAAAAGTGAATTAAATTCATCTTGCATGGCTTCTAACCAATATTTTGCTTTGTCACATTTAATAGCTTCATTAAACGTTTTAGGTTCATTTTGTGTTGTTAACGCTAGTTCAGTTAAATAATTAACTTCATAATCTTTTAACCAAATTGGAGGATGCCGGTCTCGCACAGGCCTAGAATGAACAGCCATTTCAGAATTTGATGAATTCTCTTCAATGCCATGTTGAATATTATTCAACTGAGAATCAGCTTCTTCCTGTTCATCAGATGTAACTACATCTTGAACATGAGGTTCGTCAACAATACTATCTTGAACTTCAGAATTGGTAGATAATGCATCTGGTGTAGAATATTCGTCATTGTCAGATTCATCGACATTTACTCCGATCATATTATTTCGATCAGAAATGTTCACAGAAACTTCAACAGTATTTGTGAAATCTTTGAAACTATCATTAGCCTTTGCATTTTTAAATTGAATACCTCTAACAGTTTCAATAAATTCAACAGAACGAGCTTTAATCACTTTAGTGCCATCTGCTGGATTACCAAGTCTGTATCCTTTCGTATGATCACAGTATCCTAACATAATGTAAGGTTTCGATTTAGAATCAAGCTTAGTTCGCTGAGAATTAGGAGTTAAAGCATATGCTGCACTGCCAAATACTCGAAGATGACTGAGGTTCACTTTGGATCCAGTCCATAACTCTTCAGGAGTAATATTAGTCAAAGCAGCAGTTGGACTACGATTCTTTAAATAACAAGCAGTATTAACAGCTTCAGCCCAATACCTTCTTTCCAAATCAGCATCTTTTAACATGGCTCTAGCTTTTTCCATCAATGTTCTGTTTAAACGTTCAGCAACGCCATTTTGTTGCGGTGTGTAAGGAACAGTTGTTTCGTGAACAATACCGCATTGCTTAAAATAATTCTCGAAACTTTTATTACAATATTCCTTGCCGTTATCACTCCTAACACTCTTTATCTTTAGACCGGTTTGATTTTCAACTAAATTTTTGAAATCAATAAACGTGTTTAAAACAGTGGTTTGATCTTTCCGATCTAAGAAATAAATAAAAGATTTTCGCGTAAAATCATCAGTAAAAGTGATAAAGTAACGACAACCACCCCAACTATTAACCGACATGGGTCCACATAAATCCGTATGGATCAAATCTAATTTAGTCACGCTTCTATGTGCCTGACCACGAGGAAACGATTTGCTCTTTTGTTTTCCTTCAATGCAAGGAGGACATGGAGTCAAATCACCATTTGAGAAATCAATACCGCGTGCTAAGTTATCACGAAGGGTTAACATACCTCTGTAACTTAGATGTCCTAGGCGACGGTGCCATAATTCCAAAGAATCAAGTTTGGACATAAAAGCTTTACCTTCTGTGCTTGTACTAGGCTTTTGGTTGTCTACAAATGTTGAAAAAAAAACTCGTTTATAATCAATTTTGTAAATACCGTCCACATTAGTAGCTGTTAGATCACAGGAACCAGTAACAGACACATTATCCTTCCTGTAAATATGACATTTATTAATATCAAATACTAATACATATCCTTTTTCTGCGACTTTACTAACAGATAAAAGATTAGCTGCTACATTTGGGACATATAAAACATCTTTAATAGATTTATCATTATAATTTTCTAATGTTAAATTAACATCACCTACGCCTACACTGTATATTTTCTCATTGTTGGCAGTAGTTATTTCGGATTGAGAACTAGGAGAATAATTAATCATCCAGTCTTTCCGATTAGTCATATGACTAGTACAACCTGAATCCAAGATCCAGCTATTATGATCACAAACACTACTTACTAAAGCAGTCTCAGTAGAAAAAAGACAGTCATTTGTACTTCCTTTCTTTAAAGATGAGTCCATCTTCTTTGAATTCCTTTTTAACTTGGGACATTTAGGTTTGATGTGTCCTTTCTCATGACAGTTATGACAGACAGGAATGAATTTGTTTCTTGCTGTCAGAAGCTTCTCATTTTGTTCCAAATTCAAATTAGATGATCCTCTTTTAAATTCGCTTTGTATCAGCTGGCACTTGACAAAATCAGATGTGAGTTTAGTACTTGTAGCCTCCATAGCCATGATCAATGGATCGAATTCACCCGGCAATCCAATTAGCATTAATTCAGCCAATTCTTCGTCATCGACGCTGCAGCCAATATCCGCTAATTCTTGTGTAACAGAAATAATATTTCCCAGATAGTGATCCATGCAATCATAATCAGTTAACTTAATCTGAGCTAATTTTCTCTTTAGGCTAAGCCTACGACTAATACCAGCATTTTCATAAGCGGCTTTCAAATTCTTCCACGCATCCGCAGCTGTTTTAGCGAGTTTAACATGAGGGTAGCATATAGGTTGCACATTTAAGCAAATCTTTGCGTACGTTTTCTGGTCTCTAGTAGAGTCAGATGTCGCTGGTACTGCACCGATCGCAAAATTCCACAGACCGTGGTCTATCAGTAATAATTTCATTTGAAATTTCCACGTACCATAATTGCGAACACCTTCTAATTTTTCAATAACTATGTTTGAACTCGTACTTACAATAACATCACTTGAACTTTTTTCTGTCATGATGAAAAATTTTCACAATTAAAATATTTCACTTTTTATATTTATTTAGTAATTATATTACTTCATTTATAGGTAACAATAAGTTATAATGTAATGCCCATAACCAATGTAAAGACACTAAAGTCTAAACTCTCATTATTACCAAGAAAAAACATAATAAAATACGTATTTGCAATGCAAACCAAAAGAATATTTATTTATAGTTCTGTCAGATAACTTCACAAAAAAAACAAATAATTATCATAGACAAACCTATGAAAAGGTTTAATACTAACACATTTCTAACAGTTTGAATATTGGCAGTCACGTGATATGTAAACAACATGAGAAAACATCGAAATATGAGTAATAATAGAATAAATACGCCAGGAATATATGAAATTATGAATTATCATTAGTTTTTACGATTTTTAAGACCTTACAAAGATACTAATTCATTGGGAATTATTAGAATTCTTATCAAACAAAGACGACGCCGACGAATATTTTGTTTCTTCAAAAGAGTAGTTTTATGGTATTGTTTCAAACAAGCAATTAGATACACACTTGCAGTAGATACTAAGTAATTATAATTCATCCACTTATAACATGATTTTCACACCAAATCTAATCTAATTCAAAAACAGTTACGCCGAATTGGTCTGACGGTTGACATTGACCTTCACTAGAAAATACTCGAAATATAAATATATCTGCAGATATATGCCTCGAATACATGAAATAATGAATTATCACTATATTATACGATGCTACTAATGTTTCCAAGACCATGTTTACATTATAAATGAGTCAAATTCATATTTTCAATTGTTCATTGAATGGCGACTGACGAAATCGAAATTAGGAATATTTTGTTTGCTCAGTAAATAATTTTGGGACATTGTTTCAAGCAAATTATTATCTAAATAGTTGCAATAGGCACTCATAACGTAATAAACACTTACCAACGTTTCACAATAGAACACTCACAGAAACACAAAAAATACCACGCTCGGGCGAGCGGCCCGCGACCATTTTTTGCACTGACATTTTTCAACGACTTTGACGCGTTCTTTTATTTTTTTAAAAGTGTTGCCCCGTTTAGTGTTACTAAAGATTGCTGTCATTGAATCGACTATTATCTGGCCACAGAAGGAAACCTTTCGCATTCGATTTAGAGCCATATTCGTGATGAAAATAAGGTTTGAATTTGACGGTACGAGGTGGAACGAAAACGTTCCAACGGGACTCAACCGAAAATGTCGACTGGAACGTTTTCGTTCCAGTCGGGACCCGGAGGTACCGCTAGACAAAAATATCCAGGTCTGAAAGCAGGACACAAATTCCACCGTCATGCATATGCACATGCACATATGGGCCCACCCTCCCGCCCTCATGCATATGCACACATACAAAACAAGTGAGAAATAATTAGCATGCCATGTGAAAGGAAAGTCCAAATTGATTCTCATGCATTTATTTTTGTTGAAAATAAATATTAGTCGCAATCATCACACGCGAATATCATTAGTTGTTAACATTAATTACATTTTATTAAAACAGTGTACGCACCTTAATTCTGTTTGAACAGCACTTATACCACTTAATTATTTTTGAACAACCCTTATACCACAATTTCAGATATTACGCTCTCGTAGACTACGACCTATTTTACGTCTATATATCACGGGTTTCGCAGCAAGACTGACCCGATACCGCTGGCCGTTGCGCTCGCGCTTAAAAATCCCCTCCACTACTCGGTGGTAGGGCGCAACGGAGCGACGAGCGAGTCAGTGTTGCCAAGATGAAAATAAAAATAAGTATAATAACTAATTTATACGTTTACTATTTTTTTAAGCCGTGAACAGTAAAATATTCGCAACGATTCCTAACAGCTCGGTCATCCTGCAGTTTTAGCGAGTCCCTTCGCTTTAAGTTACTGATAAGTTAAGTAGTCATTTACCTAATCCATTCAATTCAATTAATTAAATAAGATGATTTAAAAGAAAATAACTGAAGCATAACCGATACAATCACCGTCTTCAACAGTAAACATTTGTAAATAATTTAGTTATTCATAATTTAATCACACATAATTATGTACTAAACAACTACCTATTGAATGAGAAGTTTATAATAAGGTAATTATACCTATCTTAATCTAGGCAGCTTAAACTATCTTAAACAGGTATCTAAATCTAGGTCTCAATCGATTTTAACTTTATTAGGTTCGACCCAGCGTGTAACTAAGGTTAACGGATAAGTAACTTTTATTTTTATCATTTATGTATCCAGTACCAGATACAAAGTACGCATTATCAGTCCAAAAAGAGAAACAAAATTATGTTTTTAATCGTTATCAGATTTCTGATCATCATTTTGAGATATAATACCATCATCAGAGTTTTCGGAGGAATTATAATTTTTATTGAAAACTAACTAAGGTTTAAGTTTATCTATTGTAACAATATTGTTATACAGAGGCCGGCCAGGGGCCTAATTCTGCAATTTTAATAAATTCGTCACTCCAACACGATTCCATTCCCATCCCATTGTCATTTTGCTTAAAGTTCGTGATCGGCTAAATTCACAATGGTCGGTCAATGGTCTCGTAATAAAATTGTGTTTTAATGGCATTGTCGTATTGTCATTATTATAAAACCCTTAGTACAAATGGTTTTCGAAATCTACTACTAAATGCGAACATTTATTCATGCCAGATTTCATGTACGAGATTAATATTCTATGACATTTCTTTCAATGGGGTGTCAGTGGTTGTTCATTGAGAAGTCATAATGGCGCCATTATGATAGTAGAATTAACAAACTTGTCAAAATTTGAGAGAACTTGATCATTATGAAATCAATGATCGAATACTCTGACACTATTGTAATAGCAGAATCGAGGCCCTTGGCTTGCGTGTCAATGGCGTGTCTTCAATTACAAGTCTGTCATTAGGTAGCAGTTTAGTTACGCGGTAAGGACCCTGATATTTATTAACTAGTTTTTTTTGATTTTCCGGAGCTAGAAACCTCTCTTTTTACCCTTACTAGATCGCCCACTGTATAATTGTGTTTGCTTTTTCTTATGGAGTCGAATCTAGCTTTATCCTTTTGTTGTTGTTCAATAATGCACGTACTGGCTTGTTCTCGAATTTGATCTAAATTATTGGTAGACGCGTCTCTAGTATCGTCTATGATGTCACTAAGTACGTTTTCGGAACCACTATTAATTTTGAACCAAACAAGAGCTCAGAAGGACTTTTACCGGTTGTTTTATGGATAGTAGTATTTAGACCTATTTGAATGTCAGGTACGTATTCGTCCCAGCTTTTATCATCCTTGCCATGAGTTTTGGCCGAAAAGGCGTCTGGAATTGTCCTATTGAACCTCTCGACTTGGCCGTTAGCACGTGGCGTAGCCACTGCATTGAGAATGTGCTTAAGATTTTGTGAATGGTGTGAAACGGTACGTCGGTTCACTATTATCTAATAAAGCAACTTGTTTTTCTTGTTAAGTTTCAGTACTTGGTTTCTTTTCATTTACATTATTATTTTGTTTCGTCCTACAATACAAGTCTAAATGCCCTACCCTACTTCAAAATGCACATTTATTAGGGGGTTTACCACATTTGAAACTTTTATGGCCATCTTCGTTACAATTGTGGCATTTTATTTTACTTGAGAAATCGTGATGTTTGGATTTATTCGTATTAGTCTGAACCTTCCATTCCGATTTTGCCTTTTCGGACGTTTCCCTACTATGTCCTGGTTTTACGGTCTTTAAATATCTAAGAATCTTCTGGCTCGTTAAACTGGGCAGCTTATGCTCCCACCCTAATAGCACGGTCCTCGATGCCATGAAGTAGGCAATCAACAGATTTCCTACCTTTAATTCCACGTCTGTTAATTAAATTAATTTTGGAATAATAATAATGTTCTAGTGAGTCCCCGTAACGCACGCGTTTGGCCAGCATTTCTGTTAAAAGTTCTGCCTAGTCAACTCTACAAGGAAACGACTCTATAAGCTTTCCTTTCCATTCAGTCCAACTGTAAAGTACTTTATCTAGCCCCTGGTACCATGTTTTAGCTATGCCCGTCAATTTCGGTAGAGCAAAATGTATGACTTCGTGTTCATCCCACCCGTATATTTCGGCACATTCCTCAACCTTTGTGAGCCAAGTAACTATAGTTTGATCCTTGGATGTTGGATCAAATTCTGGTAGGACGTTTGTCAAAGAAAGCTTAGAGGTCGATGACCCCTTTACCATTACTTAATATGACTAAAAACTTATTTAAAATGTTTTTATCATAATTAGGCATATCTTTGAAATTACGGTTCACGTTTTTGACTCGCGAGCGACTAGATAGAGAACGCTGACGCCGTCGCTTCCTTATATGCTTAAGATCGCGTTCGCTATCAGAATATGACCGACGCCGACGTCTCCTCGTACTTCATCCTCAGAACTATATGACAATTTGCATGAGCTACTGTGATCATATCGCGACCTATTATAGATCCGACGTCGTGAACGAGGTCTTTGAGAGTTCTGTCGTCTATAATAGTGAAGGGCTTCGTGCCGACGACCGCCTTTTGTGCATGGGCTACTTAGTATCTTTAAAGTTGCCGAGTTTTGATGTCGCGACACCTCCCTACTCGGGCTTCGTGAATTAAAGTTATTAGAGCGCTTGTGGACTTGCCTTTCTCTAAGACTCCCATCCACTCCCTCGCTCTGGACTTGTCCTGAGCGTTTGTGGACTTGCCTCTCTCGAAGGCTCCCTTCCACTCCCTCGCTCTGGACTTGTCCTGAGCGTTTGTGGACTTGCCTCTCTCGAAGGCTCCCTTCCACTCCCTCGCTCATGACACGCTCAGGAGTCTGCCTTCCTCCGCTTGTATAATCGCGGTTATGGTTAGTAGGCTCACCCTCCGATACAGCGTCTGATGTTGTGTTATCCATGAATCTGAAACTTATTTCACGATCCCAGAATAATGTTAGGGTTCTTAACCCTAAGTAAGGTATAATTAAGGTAAGGTACCATTAAGGTAAGGTACCATTAAGGTAAGGTAACATTAAGGTAAGGTACCATTAAAGTAAGGTACCATTAAGGTAAGGTACCATTAAGGTAAGGTATCATTAAGGTAAGGTAACATTAGGGTAAGGTACCATTAAGGTAAGGTACCATTAAGGTAAGGTACCATTAAGGTAAGGTACCATTAAAGTAAGGTAACATTAAGGTAAGGTAACATTATGGTAAGGTAACATTAAAGTAAGGTAACATTAAGGTAAAGTAACATTAAAGTAAGGTAACATTAAGGTAAGGTACCATTAAGGTAAGGTACCATTAAGGTAATGTGGCATTAAGGTAAAGTAACATTAAGGTAATGTGGCATTAAGGTAAGGTAACATTAAAGTAAGGTAACATTAAAGTAAGGTAACATTAAAGTAAGGTAACATTAAGGTAAGGTACCATTAAGTTAAGGTACCATTAAAGTAAGGTAACATTAAGGTAAGGTAAAATTATGGTAAGGTAACATTAAGGTAAAGTAACATTAAGATAAGGTAACATTCAGGTAGGGTGACATTAAGGTAAGGTAACATTAAGGTAATGTGACATTAAGGTAAGGTAACATTAAAGTAAGGTAACATTAAGGTAAGGTACCATTAAGGTAAGGTACCATTAAAGTAAGGTACCATTAAGTAAGGTACCATTAAGGTAAGGTAACATTAAGGTAAGGTACCATTAAGATAAGGTACCATTAAGATAAGGTACCATTAAGGTAAGGTACCATTAAGGTAAGGTACCATTAAGGTAAGGTACCATTAAGGTAAGGTACCATTAAGGTAAGGTATTATCATGGTAAGGTAACTTTAAAGTAAGGTAACATTAAGGTAAGGTAACATTAAGGTAAAGTAACATTAAGATAAGGTAACACTGAGGTAAGGTACTGTCAATGTACGTATGCCGTACTTACTTGAAATTATTTAATGACTTTTGAAGCGATGAGTTAAGTAGTTATTCTGAATTCGGAAGGATGAGTTTTTTTTATTTGGTCATTATTCAGTTATGAAAAATCAATGAGATATCATTTAATCAAAATTATTATGGTAGTATACTTTCTAAAGCCAAGATCGAAGTGGTGCTGTGATGTTTATTACTAATAACAGGATAGAAAGTTAATACACAAACACTCTTAATAGCATATACGGATTGGTTGCATCAGTTCTCAGGTTTGGTGTTATTTTTTTTTTGGGGGCAGTCTACTGAAAGAGAGACTGTTTTTAAAGCGCAAAAGCGATGAATTCGATCCATGTGTGGCTTAAAATCTACCGAATCTTGTGCACCACATTTTAAATCATTAAAATTACTTACTTTGCCAGTTATGTACATCTATGAAACTGTTTTGTTTGTTAAAGTTAATTTACATCTTTCTACAAAAATATCCGATGTAAAAAAAAACTACAATGCGTTCTCAATATATAAATCAATTGTGCGACATAAAATGCAGAACCGCTTTGATGAAAAATTTACAATAAAATAAGTCAAAGTCAAAACATTTATTGCGAACCAAGTGTACAAGGTGGTGTTATTTTATGGTAGTACTTATGACTTAGCGGCCTTTTACAAGCATTGGAATTTCTCCTTCGATTGCCCTTCTCATTTTAAATTAGCATGCATTGAAACATGCATTCAACATTTGTAATTACGTAATTATTTTATTTTATATTAGTTAATAGTAGTACAATTCACGAAATTATATTTTGTCAAGATTAAATGTCAATAATAATGAATTTAATACAACTTTGAATAGTGGTTATGTCAAATTTTATGTAAAATAATGGTGAATTTAATATAATTTAAATAATAGTTATGTCAAAATTTAATGTCATTATTAGTGAATTCAATACAATTAATACTAGCTATGTCAAAATAAAACATCATTAATAGTGGATTTAATACAATTGTTCAGCAATATTATGTAGGAATTTAAATTTTATGTAGATATTCAATCTTAAATTACTGTTTGGATAGGACAGATCGCCACTTTAGTACATGAAAGAAAATCGTTATTTTAAGCTAGACTCTAAATACGAGTATTCTTTTACTGAGTAGAAACATTTTTGGATAAGGTACAGTTTTAGCCTCTTTTGAAATATTATTACTGATTTTTCAGTCTTAAACATGGTGGGCAATTGTTATATATTTTTATTGCCATATAGTATGGGCTATTACTCAACATTTTAATTCTTGAAGATGGAGCGCATAACCTCCTTTTATGGCGAGTGTTGACGTTTTGTGTATCTTCAACTTTAGTGAATTTGTCACTATTTTTAAAAACAAATACCCGATAGTATAAGAACATTGCCCCTATCAAAATTTTAGAAAGCTCTCTCCTCTATATTAATAGAAAAATGTTATTATATTGTCCCAGATTTTATAAATGATAATTTTTAACTTTATTTTTTTCAGTTTATGCTTCGTTTTGTTACTATTAGTTTTTTAAATATTTCATTTTAGTTTTTATAATTACATTTTATTTAAAATTTGTATGCCTTCGCGGCAAATCATAGCGCCCAAATATGTTCAACCTAACACCTTTATGTAAATATCTATGTTTAACAAATAAAGATTCTGATTCTGATAAGAGGAAAAAATAATATTTAGGCGTCTAAAATAGAACTAGACGATGATCATTGTGCGCTCAACGGCGCATTCTGGTAGGTAGCTCTGGCAAAATACACTACCCAATGGGAAACAACTATCGGAGTACCCCAATCTAAATCGATCTTTAAGTATCCAATCAAACAGTATTAATACGCATTACACAGAACCGGTGTACTATGCTATTGTAGCCCAGTAATTTAAAAGGAATGGCACTTGCCAATAGTTATGCTACCAGGGAGTGCCCTAGCCAAACCTAAACTATGGCATAATGCTGATTATTGTGAAAAGAAACATGAAATTTATTGTAAAATTTGAAACATTACAGTACCATCAAAGTAAATGTCTCCTTATTAAATGGCCAAATTTTAAAATCGAGAATCAATTAGGAATCTAAAAGAAAAGTAAAGAAAAAAAATAAAACAAAATATTTGGGGGCAGGGATAAACGGGTAGTTTGCTAACAAAACCATGGAAGCAGAAACCCGCTTATCCCACTTCTGAGATGAAAGGAAAGTCCAAATTGATTCTCATGCATTTATTTTTGTTGAAAATAAATATTAGTCGCAATCATCACACGCGAATATCATTAGTTGTTAACATTAATTACATTTTATTAAAACAGTGTACGCACCTTAATTCTGTTTGAACAGCACTTATACCACTTAATTATTTTTGAACAACCCTTATACCACAATTTCAGATATTACGCTCTCGTAGACTACGACCTATTTTACGTCTATATATCACGGGTTTCGCAGCAAGACTGACCCGATACCGCTGGCCGTTGCGCTCGCGCTTAAAAATCCCCTCCACTACTCGGTGGTAGGGCGCAACGGAGCGACGAGCGAGTCAGTGTTGCCAAGATGAAAATAAAAATAAGTATAATAACTAATTTATACGTTTACTATTTTTTTAAGCCGTGAACAGTAAAATATTCGCAACGATTCCTAACACATGCAACCAAACCTTTACTCGACACGTTTGGAACATCGCGATTTCATCTTTCGCGACAGACCATGCCCATCAGTATCACGCTCACGGTAATTTGGAACACGGCCTAAGACTACTTCCCTGCCGCGCTGCCGATCGTACCCGACAGATCGTGCCCGATAAATCGTGTGATGTAATAAGCCCCTTATAAGAAATCGGGTGGTCGAATGGTCCCCAACCTCGGACCAATCCCCAACCGCCCTTCTTCCCTGCCGCGCTGCCGATCGTGCCCGACTAATCGTGTAATGTAATAAGCCCCTAAGAGTTTTCTATTTCACATTCACACCAAGCGCAGGCAGATAAACGGCGGGTGGGGTGAGATGCGCTGGGACCTGAGACGCACTGCAAGTGCAAATAAGCGAGTGACTCGTCCATGGTTTTTAATTTAGTTTGATACCACAGGTTCATATTTTCCTACTTGTTTAATTTCCTTCTTGAACATTTAATTGGAGAGAAAGTTCCAAATCGTATCATTTTTTGAAAACTCCTAGAATCCCTAAATTTTAAAACCAAAAAAAAACAAAATGCTGTCTATGACTAAAAAGAAAAAGTTTTGTTTTCAATTTCAATTTTTCAATTAGTCAACCTCACTTCACAGGGACTTCATTTTAAAAAAGATATTAACTAATTATTGTGCACAGATTACTATATTAGTAGCTAGCTACAGATACGACAGTGACTTTTTGGTAGTTTCCAAAGGGTCCGTTTTGGCGCTGTTGTAGCCATCGGGGTTTTGACAGAAGTATATTTAAATAGTTATGTATGTAGGTGTAATATGTAATTAGGACTTAAAGAATACGCTGATTTGATAGAAGAACTTTAATGTTTAATAACGATGAGAGATAGGTAATTAACAAAGATGCACAGCAGCCATTTCAACAGACCACAGACTACCATAGAGAGAATAAACCCCTTTTTTAATAACTTACTTATTGTCTATTCTTTCTTCACAACACCTCCCCTCAATAATTATTAAAAAACAACACAAAAACAATACTCTCTAACACCTTCCTTTTCACAAGGTTACACATACTTACTGAACGTTACTCTAACATTACACTACTAAAAACAATCAATGATTAATTAAACAATTTTCCCCTCAAACATTTGAATGAAACCCCACCTAGAGCTTTAGTTAAAATATCTGCCACTTGTTTATCAGAACTTACATACTCAACTATTATTATTTTCTTATCTATCTTTTCTTTTACAAAACTCAACTTAATGTCTAAGTGTTTGACCCTAGTAACGCCTGTAGCCATATTAGCAATCTTAATTGTTGACTGATTGTCTTCATATAAGACAATTGGCCCCACACTAATACCAAAATCACATAATATAGAGCTAAGCCAGCAAGCTTCACTAGTAGCATGACTGAGAGCTACATATTCGGCCTCAGTGGATGATAATGCCACAGATTGTTGCTTTTTAGTCACCCAAATGACTGAACCCCCAAAGACTTTAAAGCAAAAACCCGTTGTTGATCTCTTATCATCACTGCCTCCCCAATCACTGTCAACATAACCAACAATATCATTTCTACCATCTCTATGGAAAGTTAAACACAAATCCAATGTTCCCTTTACATATCTAAGAACATTTAGTAACAATTTATACAACAGTTGGCTAGCGCAACTTTGATATCTACTTAGTATGTTGACAACAGCACACAAGTCAGGTCTAGATCCAGCTACAGCATACATTAGACTTCCTATTATCATTCTACATTTATGTTCTATTTCTTCTGACTCTGACTTGTCTCTCTTTAACAAAATAAATTTAAAATTCTTATCAATAGGCAAAGATAATGGTTTACAATCTTTCATACCCCAATATTCTAAAATCTTTTTCAAGTAATCTTTTTGACAAATTGTTGTACAACCTTTATCTAAATCCTGAATTACTTCCATACCCAAAAACTTACCAACTACATCCCTCATTTTAAAAGAATCATGTAATATATTTCTCAACTTATTACATTCTGTATCTGAAGTACTGAAATACAATATGTCATCGACATACAACAATAAAAAAACTTTATTACCATTCTCATGTTTTGAATATAAACAGTAATCTTTATCAGAATGTTTAAAACCCTGTGACCTCATCACTTTATCAAAAGTTTCATTCCAGTACCTCGGAGACCTTTTTAACCCATAAATAGATTTGTTAAGTTTGCAAAACTTGAAATCAGGCAACCTTAAATACACATCTTCACTAATGTTACTATTTAAAAAAGCATTACATACATCCAATTGTCTTATTTTACAATTTAACTTAGTAGCAACAGCAATAAATATTCTAAAGGTATTTAGTTTAGCTACAGGAGCATATAAATCAACATCATCACAACTTTGTTGAAAGCCTCTAGCTACCAGCCTTGCCTTATAAATATATTCTCCATCCTGACTTTCTTTTCTCTTCAATACCCATTTAGTACTTATTATTTCTTTTCCCTTTGGTACCTTTTCAATAAGTGTCCAAGTATTATATTCCTGTAACTGACTCAATTCCTTTTCTATAGCTTTACTCCACTTATCAGCATCCTCTCTCTCCATAGCTTCCTTGTAGCTAGCAGGTTCTTCTTCTGCCACAACTAATGCCATGTAGTCATTGAATCTCGAAGGTTTTTTTACTTGCCTCCCACTCCGTGTGCGTACTGTCTGTTCAGTGTCATCGGCATCAGAGTAATCAGAACTTTCAGAATTACTTGCCTCACTATCACGGCGCTCTTCCTGTTCTGGCTCTCTCTCTGTCTGACCCTGTTCCTGTTCTACGGGAGCCTGTTCCTCTTGTGGCTCGATCTGCACGAGCTCCTGGTCCATCTGTACCGGCTCCTGCCCTCTTTCCTCTTGATCAAATCCTGTATTTTCTATGTCCAAATAGACTACTTTCTCTTTGTCATATTCTTTTTCTTCTGGTAATGACAAACCTTCTGACACAAACACTACATCTCTTTTTGTCTGCACTATTTTTTTCTCCTCAAAGTAAATTCTATATCCCTTTGAACTCTCATAGCCAACAAACACTCCTTCTTCAGCCTTTGAATCCAGTTTACGCCTCTTTTCTTTAGGTATATGTATCCATACTTTAGAACCAAATATTTTATTTAATATGGTAATATCAAAATCATACCCAGTCCACATCTGAAATGGTGTCTTCCCTTCTGTTCTGCTCTTACTGGTTCTATTTAGCACATAGACAACTGTATTAATGGCCTCAGCCCACAACTCTTTACCCATGTTTTTGGCATGCAGCATGGTACGTGCCGCCTCCACCAGGGTACGCATGTCTCTTTCAGCCTGGCCATTCTGCTCCGGCGTATAAGCCACTGTTGTTTGGTGCTGTATGCCCTTGCTAGTGAAATACTCCTCCATTTTCTTGTTCACAAATTCACCCCCACCATCAGATCGAAAAACCTTTAAAACATGCCCTGTTTTCCTTTCCGCCGACTGAGTATAGTGCTTAGTACACTGCACAACCTCGGACTTATTTTGCATGAAATAGGCATGACGAAACTTAGTAAAATCATCCTTGATAAGTAAAAAGTATCTCGCCCCTCCAAGTGATGTTACTTCAAACGGTCCACATACATCAGCATGCACCAACTCTAAAGGTTGTGTTGTACTGGATACACTGTCTTTAAAAGGGAGCTTATGTGCCTTTCCCTTTAAACAATCAATGCACTTCTTATTGTCCTCAGTATATTTCACATTATTTGTTGAAAGTACAGACTTCACATAGGTTATGTTCTGATGACATAACCTCTCATGCCACTCACTGAGGGTCACTGCACATTGGACATCATGTTTATTAAATTTTACTACATAAACATTGTTCTCTTTAAGTCCTGTCACACACACCTGATTGTTTTTCTTTATTATACATTTGTCCAATGTTAAATCCACACTATACCCCTTATTAGTAGCCCTTGTCACAGAAAACAAATTTAGTTTTAGTTCTGGCACAAATAACACCTCACTTAGTTTATTGTTTATAAATTCAACTTCTCCAATTCCCAAAACTGGTAGACGTCGCCCATCGCCAACAACAACAAAGCGGTTTAACACTTGACGCATTGACATAAACAAATTTCGTTCTGAAGTCATGTGCTCACTAGCACCGCTATCAATAACCCACTTGCTTTCAGATGCATGACATGGTAACCCATTGTTGTCTTTTATTATTGTTGAAAAGGCATTACTTTGTGCTCCAGTTTTTGTTTCTTTTGTGCACTGTTTCTTTAAATGTCCAACTTTGTTGCAATTAAAGCACTTTCTGACATCCTTTTTACTCTTGCAATCTTGAATAAAATGTCCAACCCTACCACACTTATAACATTTTTTCACAGTGTCAGATTTTTTTGCAAATAATGCCACATTTTCACTATCTGTTGACTTTGCCTTCAGTCTGTCTTCCTCCACATGAAGTCTAGCAACTAAACTATCAAAAGTTTGCTTAGAAGTGTCCACCGACTCCCATGCTGACACAAAATGACTGTATTTCTCCGGCAGTGCCATTAAAACTTTTGTAATAATAAATTTCTCAGATATTTCCTCCCCTGCTTGCTTCAACTGCAGTTGTAACTCTTGTAGTTTTGATACAAATACCGAAACCTCCATGTTCTCCTCGAACTTGAAGTTAAAAAATCTCTGTTGCAATATATGAATCGCTGTACTCGATTTCTGCTCATAAATATTGAGCAACTTGTTCCACATAGTCGCAGCAGTTTCACAAGCGATGATATGTATCATTGCGCTTTCAGTCAACCTTGAAACTATTAACCCCTGAGCCTTCGCATCTTTCTTTACCCACGCCGCATCTTCACATTTCACCTCAGTGCTATTCACCACCGATAGCACGTCTTGCGCTCTCAGTAACACTGTCATCTGGAATTTCCATAAATTCCAATTTGTCGGACCCTCCAACTTGACTCCCCCTCCCATCGTCATTGCCGCGAGCTGATCCATTGATCCCCGGTCTGCTCCGCCGTCGAACTGTTTACGTCTATCGCGTGTGCTCCCTTGCACCGCTGAACACCAGACGCCGCTGCCCTCAGCACAATTTTTACCTTCGACTTTTCTTTTTTGCGAAAAAACAAAGAAGCACAATCACGCCTCCACGTGATCGCCGTTTGTTTCACAAACAACTTTGGTTCTTCACCTAAAATACAGTGTTACGGAACTGCTGGGCCCATAACCTGTAATTAGGACTTAAAGAATACGCTGATTTGATAGAAGAACTTTAATGTTTAATAACGATGAGAGATAGGTAATTAACAAAGATGCACAGCAGCCATTTCAACAGACCACAGACTACCATAGAGAGAATAAACCCCTTTTTTAATAACTTACTTATTGTCTATTCTTTCTTCACAACATAATAGTGATTGCAGGAATCTTGTTATCGATAACTAGTGATGTTCTTTAATATCGACTTTTTCATCGATATCGATACTTTAATGGCGCCTTCATATAGTTGATTTATTTTTGAGGTTCAGGTAATCATAATAAAATAAAAATGATAATTTATAGGTTTATATTTGTATAAACATTTTTAAACTAACTGATTAAATTTTTTTGTTGGCGTCAACCCAAAAAGAATGATGTAGTGAGTCTTCTTTACAGCTCGTCTTAATTTTCTCCTTTTTCCACCACCAGGATAGCCATTAACACTGTCAAACAGTTCATCAAAAAATTCAACAACTTCAGCTGTTGTGGCCATTGTAGCTCCAGAATCTAGACCATGTAATTTATCTGAAAATAAGAATAATGAACACATTAGTAAACAAATACCAGTTCTGTAGAAATGGAGACACTTTGTATATGAGACGTTACGTTGCTGGACTGTTAATTATAGCCCTCGCAGTTGCCACAACTAAGAAATGTACGTTAATAAAGTAAAAAAAGGTCCATCAGCATGACGCACAACAAACAATTTTAAGTGATGACATGACAAAAGTTATGGGGCATTACAGAGCCCTCACACTGCTAAGAATATTTTCTGAGGGTGCCACAGTGGAGGGGATTTCTTATTTCCTATATTGGATTAAAATTAAAACATTAGAAGATATTTATGTATGTATATCTATACCTGCCGTTCCAATCAAAACTGATGATGTTATGACACTGTCATCTTGTTCCTCGGAGTAATTATGATCAACTGTACCAACCAACCAACCACCCTGAAAAATTGAGAAATATTGCTGTAATACATAATATAAGTTGTACTCATTTTAATAAAACCAGCCTATAACTGACCCACTGCTGGGCAAAGGCCTCTTCTCAACAGAGAAGGCACGAGCATTGATTACCATGCTTGCTCAAGACGGGTTGGCGAGTTGTCATACTTATAGTAAAATAATACTGATAAATGGGACTATATTTAGATAACCATACACACCAGTTGTAGTACATGTATATCCGCCTCATCTTGTGCCTTGAAATAATTATGTTCAAGTATTACATCCCACCCTGGAAACATATTTGATACAGTTAATACAGTAATTTTTAATATTTCGAAGTTGATTTTATGTTTTCCCTATAGGTACATTCTGTATAAGTTTTTTGTATATGTCCGCTATAATATTTTCTTTACGTTCTGTTGGTTTCTAGTTGATTGAAGTTTTAATAAAAATAACTTATAACATCTCAAATCAAGTAATCAAAATAGTCCTCTTTTTAAACTTATATTGTCACTTACGGGATATCTTCCGTGATTATTTATTGTTTTGAGCTCCAGTGTTAGTCCTCTTTTTAACTTGATCTGAGTACTTATAACAAAACGACTTTTACATAACCTAAAAAGTTTAACAAAACTCACCAGCTACACTAAGCGGAACGCCTTATGCAACTTCTTCTGTTTTTCATAGACACGTTTCCTGAGTCCAATGAGGAGGGAATTTGTTGGCACTAGGAAGGCATCCACAGATTTCTAAGTTCATTGTTCTTGGGAAAACTCACTGTTGCATTGCAACCACCTACACAGCACTTTCGGATTCCCATGACGAATAATCGCACATTTAACATGCACAATCAGTATTGTCTCAAACTACAGAGGAAATTGTGTATCTCAACTCAGTAAAATACGAGGAAAATTAAGGAAAATAAACTCAGAGGTTAGAATTCTCTGAAGATTTTTGACAATGAGCGCATTATATACTCAAGTGTCATATGATACATAATTGTTATGTGCTTGACAAACACTGACATAACAAAACCAAGATGGCGATGCCGGCATGGCGCCGGCGATGCTACGCCAGCGCCAAAACGGACCCTTTGGAACTAAAGCTGTCACAGCCGTGTTATTGTGCGAGTAATGTTATGCTGGGGCTACACTATCGCGATAACGCGAAGATTTGCGTTGTCGCGACACGTCTGGCCAAAGAATTCGTCCTATCGCGATAAACTTCGCGAATACGAAAGCCCTTCGCGCCGCTGTCGGTAAATTGCCGCACATCAAAGGGTTTTGTCGCGACAAAGTTTGTGCGTTTGGCTACACTTCGCGCGCTCTAGTTGACTGTGATACTCCGAGAGGTTTAAACGTGTTTAATTGAACTTGTTAATCACGGATTGGAATAATGAGAGGATAAGGAAAGATGCAGTAAATAATTTTTACCCGAGTGCAACCGCCTCTTCCATTTTTTCCCACAAATGAATTATCGCGACGTTCTAGATTATCGCGACAGTAGCAAGGTTTTTTTCAAGTGTGGCCAAGCACTTCGTCATAGAGCGAACACGAACTTTATCGCGACAACGTGAACACGAATCTTCGCCTGCAAGTCTGGCCGTAGCATTACGACAGCGACGTTTAGTTATTTACGACTAACTATATCTGTGCGACTAACCGCCTTTAGCGTTATCATGACTCTATTGTTTCCAACATAAATAGTAAATAAGTACCTAAGTTTAAATTTGATTACTATTTAGACCTAGTTTAGTGATTATATTTTCTAATTTCTTTCTTTAATTACATAAACTATCAAGACTGGGTTGAAAACAGGTTAGCTTTAAACGAAATAATTCAAATAGTCATCTTTGTAATTTGCATGCCTAATTTTAAGATTGATAATGGATTTTATTGTTTCTAGCTAGCATCCCCATAAAAAAACCATCTGACCTTTTTTTATATTTTTCCAGATTATTAATGAAAAATGGATCAAATCCACATCTTTATTATATTTGTGTTACTTGCTGTTAGTGTTACAATTGGTAAGTTTTTGTTTCCAAAATCAATTTCAATCAATGCCCAAAGAATACATTGTCAATCTAAGTATGATTAATTGCAAATGAGTTCACAACAACAATACAAAACTCAAGTACAAATTTAATGGTTAGGCCATTCCAAAATATTTATATGGTAAGTAATCAAAGAAAGGCAATTGAAAAAACTTTGTTTTGGAATATGTAACATGCATGACTAATAATAAATATAATTTCACTGCATGTAGGTCTTCAATGAGGTCATCATACCTATTCAAGTTAAGTATGGCACAGTAGCTTCGCTATTGGCCATTGCTCTAACAAGGTGCTAACAGCTTAGTATTTATTTATTATTATTATTAAAAAAAGGAAGCTTATAATGTTAGCCTAGCGTTAACAAAGTCTCATAATACAACCTTCTTATAGCTATAGTGTTTCCTGTTACAAAGGAAAAGGTATGATTTTAATTAACGTCACATTTTCAAAGGACATAACAATACAGTCAGCAAAACAGATGTTTATTAAAGTTGTGCTAAAAACTATATGTTATGTGGCTAAAGAAAATAGTTTAAAATATTTGTTCAATTAACTTTTGTGGCTGACTGTACAATGTATACAATAAAGGGGAGAAACAAGGCGTATTTGTGACTTCTTGGTGACCAAACATATTACTTTTAAATATTATCCTTATTTCTGAAATTTTAACAATCACTCCATTGTTTGTTATTATAAGATTAAACATATCTCTAAATGAACAGTAAATGTTATTGTAAGTTCTATTACTTGTTTCAGGGTCACAAGTTTTGTACTTAGATAATAAGATTGATAAGTACCAATGGATGTTTAATATTGGTAAGTAAATTATGTACTTAATTTTAATTAATATAATTAGTATTTTAGGTTTAAGATTTTATTCACAACTTATTTTCCATTTCTGTTTTTGTAAAAACCGCTTTATTACGCTTTAATATCCACATCAAATATTTTTAAATTATATTTACAACTAGCGGACGTCCCGCGGTTTCACCCGCATAGTTCCCGTTCCCGTGGGAGTACGGGGATAAAATATATCCTATGTTACTCGTGGATAATGTAGCTTTCGAATGGTGAAAGAATTTTTAAAAACGGTCCAGTAGTTTTTAAGCCTATTCATTACAACCAAACAAACAAACAAACAAAGTTTTCCTCTTTATAATATTAGTGTAGATAGGTCTATTCATTCTGAAGTGTAGCCATTAGGAATGCCGTGGTAATCGAGAGGACAGTAAATCACATTTTAAAATAAGAAAATTATTCCACAAACAGAATGTTTGTCAAAAGATCTTTACTTCCTTATTCTACGTTCCATGCCTCTGCGTTCATAAATATATTATTCTATTTGACAAAGAGCAGTAAAGACGGTAAAATATACTATTACTAAATGTATCATACATTTTCAGACTGCCTACTGCTCTTGACTACTGCTCTTTCGATTTCCATAGCAGCAAGAAATTAATTAGATATGGATGTTTTTAAAATATTATTTTACTTGACTGCAATTTACGACGGCATATTATTATAAACTGCTTATTTTCAGTGCGATACATCGTTTATATCTTAACTATACAAGGAGCGAGAGAATTATTCACAATTTGTTATGAAATTGTCTACGGAAGATTCAAAACTGAGCGGCTAAAAACTTCCAAGTGGCTTCCCTTCATGTACATTGCCTGTATAGGCATTTTAATATGCAACCATCAGAGGTTTATTAGTGATGAGTTTCCTTTGATTTTTATTGCTTATTTAATTGTGGAATATCCGGAAATAGTGAGTTTATTTCCTTATTTTGTACTTTATTGTACCTACATTTTTGCCCTACTTTTGATAGTATAATTTCCGGTAAAGTCGATCAACTATGTAGGTATGTATTTTTAAACAATCGGTAGTCTGGGGAACTCCCATATCAATATTTTATCACAGTAGTAATAAAGCAACAATTATTAACTTATTTTGTAATCCTGATAAGGCAAATAATACAAGTCTACTCAACATTTCAGATGGACAAAACCGAATCTCCTATAAGGTATGGAGTGGGGATGGCTTGCAACTTTTACGAAGGTTTCCTCATGCACGTGATACCGTCAAACGGCACCAATTTCGGCGGCTTCGTACAGAATATACAGGCCTTCGAGTCCCGCGAGGGTGTCGTAGTACCGGTTAAGAAGCTGTTCATCGTCATTACCAAGTCAATATATAGTCCCCCGGATCTACAGGAGTTCAATAAAACGAACAGAGATGACCTTCCGAAGCTCGAAGCCTGTTCGGTGAGAATCGGTGATTTTTCAAAGGTTCGTCGCGTCTTGACAAAACTAGCATCACAGTCAAAGGCACTACACAATCATGGGTTCAAGTCGACATCTACTATCACTATCGGTGCAGCATTTGTGATCTTCGTTCATCCATCTATGGTTCGTCATCTCGGAAGTCATCCTTTGTCTACTGCTAACTATATCCTTCACACTATCCATCTATATTTGCTTTTGTTTTCCCCACTCGCAAAGGTTTTCCATAGTCCAAACTTCGTTTCTTATTCGTTCAGTTCATGCACGGTGTGTGTGTGGGCAATCGATTTTCCCGGTTTGTCAACTATGTCGGATTTAAGTAACAACTAACAACACATTACGATTCATGCAGAATCGCTCGCGTTAAGAGAACACTACAATTAAAGGTTCTCTTCATTTAGAAGGAAAATCTTTAATTCCCAGGAGCCTACTCCGTTTGAGGTGGCTGCTGATGATGCTCTGTTCCAGTCGCTGGATGACGTGGAGAAGGATATCGGCGGCGTGAAGTCCCGCAGCTACAAGAACTGCGCGTACCGCATCTACCGTCCGCACGGCCTGCCCGTGTCGCTGGTCGCCGAGTGCGCCACGCCCCTGTACACCGTGAACAAGGTCATCGAGAATAGAGACCTGTATGGAGGTCAGTGCACTCCTTCCACACAGCAGCAACCCAACGGAAACCTTATTGTAACAAGAGTAAAGATCACAGTCACTTTGACAGACTTGTCCGGATTATGTCTTTTATGGCTAATTCCCTATTTTTTTCCCTAGTTGACTATCGCGAGTCATTGCGAAAAACTCAGCTCACAAATGGAGCACTTTTGTTTCAGACCTAGGCGATGTGAATGTGGAGGAGGTGATCGATGACTTCTGCACGACGCTGAATAACATCCTCAGTAAAAGCTCGGAATGCAGGGACTCTGTCGAATTAGTTTTCTATGATGGTAAGTTTACTTAGAGAGAGGAGACCGGTGTTGACAGATGTCGTAGAAATAATAAAATAAATAAAATAAAAATGTTCCCCCCCTTGTCAGCAAAAATAAGGAAAGCTGTTACCCCCTCCCCCTCTTAAGTAAGCATGGCAGATGCTTTTTTCTAAATGGAAGTTTTCTGTTTTTTATTTTATTGATTCATGAGCACGAAAAATTTTCCGTACCGTACCGTACCGTTCCATGACGTGCTATTCAATAAAAAAAAATAATTTAAAGAAAAACAAAAAATAAAAAAAATAATTTAAAGAAAAACAAAAATCCCAACTGCGTAAAAACTAATTTTAAAAAGACGTGAAAAAATTAACTTAAATAAAAACTAAAAAGAAAGAAACAAGCCCAGTAGTTTAGAATTTATTGTGATTCTTGGGCACTGTGGGTATAGGTTCGTTTCTTTAATAAAAACTGATTTCTTTATCAGAAAGTATTTAGTTTTTTTTTATTTCTTTATGTCAAGTGATTTTTATTACTTATTATTTTTTTTACTTTACTTATTTTTATTTTTTATTATTTATGTGTGTGTTTATTTGACATGAATATTTACTTGTGACTGTCATGACATTTAATGATTTGACATGAATACTTAGTTCAGTATTTTATTATTATTTACTTTATTTTCGTTTATTTTATGTGTGTGTATTTGACATTTCGTATTTTTATTGACATTCGAATTTGAATTGTAAATTATTATTTATTTTATTTAATTATTGTGAATGTGAGGACCTTGTGGGTCACTTTTTGTTGTTTTTTTCCCACGACTGTCTGGCAGTTTGTTACTATAAGCGACCTAGCCAAATGTCCTTTCTTTGGTATTGTTCGTCGTTTCGTTGAGCTCCTTGAGTTAAAAGTCGAACTACACGATAACTGACAAATGCTTGCACTGACTGGACAGGTCCACTCAAATCTGTATGGTTCTTTCTTCAAAAGACCATCTCAGACACTAATCTGCATAGTTCTCATGTGAACAAGATTGTCAGGACTTTAACAGAGACTATGACCTCTGAGTTTGTTTCGGCTGTTTCTTCTCAGAGTAGTCAGGTACGAAACACCGGCCCCATCTAGTTAAAAAAAAAATGACGTGTAAAAGTGTTTGAGAAAACCTACTTTACTGAATAAATAAAAAAATAAATAATAAATATCATTTATTCCATCCTTGCACCATCCGGGGGCCTCGCGAAATGTACTTTGCCCAGAGGTCTTGCGCCGCCACTGCTGCTGTGGCAAGGGTTGAGATAATGATGTTTTGTCGTTCGTTACAGATAAAGATCCAGAATCAAACTTGGCTGACGTGTTGCTAGACAGAATACGCCAACTTGAACCAAACTTTGAAGAGCTAATTAGTGCTAGGAAATAAGATAACTTTACTAACAACCTAGTCTTTTAAAGTTTTAATTAATGACTAAAATCACATGTTTGGTTTAAAAATCGTTTTGTAAATATTTATTATGAGAATGTAAATAATATCAGTGTTTACTGATTAATAATGTAGTGCCTGCTGAAGCTGTGCTGAACTGAATACCCCAATCAGTCTACTAGCATCTTCATGATGACGATGAGTTAATATTCAGAGAACCTGACAATGATATGAAAGAATATCAGTCTGAGGCGTTCGTTTATGGATATTCCATCGCTGAATATACTCAGAGTATATATGTCACCGTAAAATTGTCAAAAACGTTATATTGTAATATCTCTAGCGATATTGTAAAGTCTCGAATTATTGTCAAATGAACATACTGCTTACAATAAAACGCATTATTTTTCGTGAAATGCATGCGATGGTAGTCAACTCACGCGGTGTGGAGTGAAGGAGGGGTCCCCCTTGCCCAGTGGTACCACTCTCATGAAAAGATACTGTACCATTCCTGAGAAATATCGATTAATATAACCTAACCTTAAAACACTTCATATTCCCCTAAAAAGCGTAGTCGACGGGCCCCTATTTCCGAGTGCAGGGTTTAAAGGAACCTAACTAACCTAACGGGGGGGGTGCCCCAAGTCCCGTTTAGGGGGGCAAGAGATACTTCCGTATGTTCAGTTGACAATAATTCGAGACTTTACAATATCGCTAGAGAGATACACGTTATATTGTAATATAACGTATTTGACAATTTTACGGTGACATATATATTTAAATACCAAAAACACAATTAATATAATTATGTCTGTTGTCAAGTTGTTAAATGTTTAAACAAATTATTGAATAAACACTTGTTATTTGATAAATCATAATGGTACCTACCTAATGTTTTCATAATTGTAATTAGCTGAAGTATTAATTATTATCTACCTACGTAAAGTTAAGTAGGTAAGTGCCTACGTATGAGTAACATCTGACATGTCCTAGTTTAACGATGATTATTCAGAGAGTAAATTAAAAGTTTTGATATATAAAATTATATGTATATGTGTCTTTATTTTTTCCAAATTCATATTTTTTTAAATAATTCTTATTCTATGCACACAAAAAAACAACAAATATAGGTACCTAGTCACCGTAAAATTGTCAAACACGTGTTAGCTTTTATTAAAATACTTAAGTACCTAAATATTACCTATAGGTACCTACCTATATTGTGTTAGCTTTTATTAAAATATTTATCTGAATATTATCCATAACTAATTTTATTGTAATTAAATGTATGTGTTCGCATGTCATACGGGTGGTGTATTGAATTGTTTGTCGTTCGATCCTACCGTTCACTTCGCCATTCGTTCCGACATTCACCTACAAGCGTTGACAATGCGAACACAAGCATTCATTCGAGTTTGAAGCATCGTGCAGAAAAGACGTGCATTGTACAAGTGTGGTAGAATAAAGTGATTACCTATTTGAAGAAGGACTGGATTCTTATTTCTGACCTGTTAAAACACGTTAGATTGTAAAATAACTTGAGAGATTGTAAACTCTCGAAATATTGTCAAACGAACATACTGCTTACAATATTACGCGTGATTTTTCGGTAGATTACAATCTAACGAAGTGAAACCGTTACATTGTGAAATGTATGCGACGGAAGTCAACTAGCGCGGTGTGCAGGAGGGGGAGGGAAGGAGGGGTCCCCTTGCCCCATCCCATGGTACCACTCTCATGAAAAGATAATGTGCCATTCCTGAGAAGTAGCGATTAATATACTCTAACCTCAAAACAATATTCCCCTAAAAAGCGGGGCTCCTATTTCTGTCTGCAGGGTTTAAAGGAACCTAACTAACCTAAGGTGGGGCGCCCCAAGTCGCGATTATGGGAGCAGAGATACTTCCGTCGCATGCGTTTCACAATATTACGGTTTCACTTCGATAGATTACAATCTACCGAAAAAAATCATTACATTGTAGGGTCATTACGCTGGATCGCGGCCCTGCGTTGTTTCGCGGCCTCTTAGAGGACAAACCGTATAAATATTGCAATAATAAGAATTCTATCTCACTCTTGCCAACGCGTTGTGGCACTTTAAAAAGATGGATAGTTACAGAATGTAATGCTTATTCAAATTGGTCGGTTACCCTAATCCATGTCCATGTGCCGGAATTAAATCGTCCATTTTGCCAGCCGCGCTGCCAGCGCTCATACGTACGCAAAACTGCGAAAAAATTAGCGAACAAGTCCCGCTTTAAAAGTAAGTATTTCAAGTTAACGATTACTTATTACTAGTGTGATTGTTTTTGAGTTATCATAGTTGTTTGTTTCATGTTATTTTTCATTTGTTTTGGGAGTAAATTTTTTTGGGGGCCGCCAACCAAAACAATTTTTTTTTAGTAGAGTTGGTATACGGCCGGGTGGCCGCGGCACTAGCTCATTGAATGAAATAAGTTGGCTTTCTTTCTTAATAGTAATGTAAATAAAGCTTCGCTTTGTGCAACATATTTTTATTGTTGGTGTTGGTTTAAATGATATAGTTAGTTCACGGCCGCCAAAATATAATTTTATACGGATTTATAGCTACTTCGTATCATGTGGCCGCAAACTAACACATGACATGCAAACAAAACAAATCTGGTTCGCGGCCCTCTGAAAATCATATGAAAATTAGAAGGCCGATATCTGACCATAGCATCATCGCAGCCCTCGAGAAACACGGGGTGGACCCAACCCTGCGAGGCTTGATCACAAATATGCTCCGACTGAGAGCGGTTCAAGTTACGGTAAACGACACCACTAGAGCCATAGTGGCGAAGGGCTGCTCCCAAGGTGGAGTCCTCTCACCACTACTGTGGAACCTCGTAGTAGATAGCCTCATCAACCGCCTCAATAGCAGAGGCTACTACACGGTGGGCTATGCCGACGACCTGACTATAATAAACGGCACACATGAAAACACACTATGCAACCTTATGCGCCAGGCTCTAAGGATAGTAGAAGACTGGTGCAAGGAACACAAACTAGCAGTGAACCCCACCAAAACCGAACTCGTCCTCTTCACAAAGAAAAGGAAGCTGGCAACGTTGCAACTACCAAGCTTCTTTGGGACAACCCTAAGCCTGTCGACTGAAACCAAATACAGGGGTATCTATTTGGACAAACAGCTTAACTGGGCAAAACACACGGATTACATCATCACAAAAGCCAGTATATCCCTCTGGCAATGCAAGAGACTCCTCGGGAGAAACTGGGGCCTAAGCCCCAAAATCACCTACTGGCTATACACCACAGTTATCCGACCAATTATCACATACGGGTCTTTAGTATGGTGGCCCAGGACCAACCTAAGTACGACCCAAAAGGACCTTGAGAAACTACAAAGATTTGCCTGCGTGGCAATCACCGGCAGCATGAGAACATCACCAACTGCTGCCCTACAGGTGATGCTGGGGCTACCACCCCTTCACCTCGTCTTAAGAGAGGAGGCGGCCGTGGCGATTTTCAGACTCGAGTTAGCCGGCACCCTAAGTAACGACTCTAGAATAAAACATGCACGGATCAAAGAAGATGCAATCAAAGACCAACCGATGATGGCATCACCTATCGACAGAACTCTGAAAACTCACTGCTTCAAAAAACACTACAATATAGAGCTCATAGAGGAGTTGTACGACTATTCAGGCACAAAAGAGCTAAGAATCTACACTGATGGATCAAAAACCAACGATGGGACAGGCGTCGGGGTGTTCTCCGACGACCTCAACATTAAAATATCAAAATCTCTTGGAAGGTTCAACTCTGTCTACCAATCAGAGTGTGTAGGCATTATTCAAGCAGCACGTCATGCTATAGAGGCCAGGGAGGTTACGGATACCAACATTCGTTTACTCTCCGACAGTGCCTCAGTCCTTCAATCCCTAAAGCGTAACCAGATCACGTCGAGACTAATGCTAGAATGCTACAAGGCCCTAGAACGAATCACGGTGTTGAATCACAACACGGTAACGCTGCAATGGATTAGAGGACACAGTGGATCACTCGGCAATGATGCGGCTGACGAACTTGCCAGAAGAGGATCCAGCACAAAACCCTACGGACCCGAACCCACTGTGCCCATTCCCTTCAAGCAGCTGAGGAACTGGTTAAAGGATCACACCCGATTACAAGCAGAGAAATGGTGGGCCTCGGCACCAGGTTGTCCAAGGCAATCCAAGGAAGTTATGCCATCCTTGGATTCAAAGCTGACCAGGCGCCTTCTGCGCCTGGACAGAGATAGCCTGCGTCTGGTAGCGGGGACCATCACTGGACACTGCTCGTTGCCGGCGTTACCAAGATTTGCGAGGAGACCCTGGGAACACCAGGATCACTTGCAGATGTCCTGAGGAAACCGGGAAGTTAAATCTGCTTCTGGAGGGAGGTGGGCTGGTTGGAGTAATCGGCCACCATGGCTCACGCACAATGGTCCATTTCAAGGACTAAGTGCGTGTTGAGAATAGACAATGAGCGAAGACTCAGTGGTTATATTCTTGTATTATGAACTCCTTTTGTTGTTGTGCCTTTTGCCTTCATGTAATGTCAACTCTGACATAATAAAAATGTTGAAATGAAAATAAAACAGGACTAATGAAATTCTCGGATTAATTGTATTTATTGCATTGATGCCTTGTAGCGATCCACCAGATATACATATTCTTTAACATGGTAGCAGAGTAAAATAAAGTGAACTGTAGAAAAGTGGAAAAATCGTCTGTGAAGTGGAAAATTCACGATGGATGAAAAGTCGTTTGAAAGTGCATCAAAAGTGAAGATCGAGTGCCTAAGTGATGGCAAAGACTTCAAGCATTGGAAATACAAAATCCGCAACGTACTCAAAGGTTATCCCGATGCGTTGAAGATCATTGATGGGACACTTAAAGTTCCGATAGAACCAAAGAGTATAGATTCAAAAGAAACAAGGGCTGATTATGAGAAGAAATTGAAAGAATTTCAAGCTAAAGACAGCCTTGTACTAACGCTACTGACGAACAACATGACAAATGAAGTACTTGACCAAGTTATGCGCTTCGAAACCGCTAAAGAGGTATGGGATGAACTAGAACGTCTCTACTGTGGGTGCGCTGAAGAAAAGAGTTACGATTTGTGTCTACAATTCTTTAGTTACAACAAAGACCCAGAACATGACATAAAGAAGCATATTTCTGCATTGAAGAATATATGGCATGAGCTGAATAACCAAATTCAAGCGAAGCTGCCTGATATACTGCTGATCTGCAAGATACTTGGGACCCTACCTAAGAATTTCTTTGCTTTCAAGTCAAGTTGGCTCCTTGTAAACAAACAGGATAGGACAATAGAGAATCTAACTGCACAGCTAAGTACCTTCGAGAAAGCCTTAAAGAGCAATGAAGAAGTAAGTGAATACAAAGAGGAAGTACTAGTAGTCAAGACAGAGAAAACGAAAGATAAAGGAGCAATCTTCAAATGCAAATACTGTGGATTAGCTGGGCACAGAGTTCGCAAATGCCGTAAATGGGTAGAAGATGGACGCCCACCAAAGCCGTCGTGCAGCAAAACAAATGTAAATTTGACCGTGTTAGCTGTAGGAGATAAACTACCAATTGATGACAAGAACTGGTACGTCGACAACGGAGCGACAAGCCATGTTACCCATCAAGGAGACATCTTCGAAAGCTTCGAGCACTTTGACGATTCGCACAATGTTACTGTCACCGCAGCTAATGGACAAACCATCGAAGCCATTGGGAAAGGCAATATTCGAGCTGTAGCCAAATGCAACGGTAAAGTTGAACAACTCCTACTGAAAGATGTATGGTATGTACCACAAATCAAGAGAAATCTATTTTCTGTTCTTGCAACGCATAATGTATCGTCGAAGAGCACATTTGAATCTACGCCAAAGAAATGCATACTCAAAGTAGATGGAGTGATAAAAGCAATTGGGACAAGAAAGATTGACGGAGGCCTATACAAGTTGGCTATTAACTGTATCAGACCAAACAAGCTGGAAGTAAACCAATTACTGACAAACCCACTACAGCTGTATCATGAAAGGCTAGTACACCAAAATAAAAGACACGTAAAGCAAGTTATTGAAACTGAGCTCGGAATGAAGATATATGACAACAAGTCAGATCTATGTGAAGGCTGTATTTATGGAAAGACGCACAGATTCAGTTTGGAACAAGAACAAGAGCCACTCAACCTGGTGAACTTGTTCACACTGACATATGCGGGCCATTTCCGACATCATATGGGAAGAATCGATACTATATTCTGTTCAAAGATGACTACACAAGGCATATACATGTTTACTTTCTAAAGCAGAAGTCTGAAGCAGCATCAAAGTTAAGGCAATTTCTAGCTGCAGCTAAAGTTGCGGGACACACTGTAAAAGAAGTACTCAGTGACTACGGCGGTGAGTTTGTTAGCGCAGAATTTAAAAGGATCCTTCAAGAACGCGGCATAACACAAAGACTAACAATGCCATACACTCACGAGCAAGCTGGATGTGTAGAGCGAGAGAATCGCACAATAGTAGAAGCAGCGCGTGCCGTCATGCATGCACGTGTAAAGATTCCAGAGAAGCTGTGGGCAGAAGTGATAGAAGCTGTTGTGTACGTGCTAGATCGCACTGGACCATCAAGCGTACCCAATAAGTCCCCATACGAATTGTGGTTCGGAAAGAAACCATCAATCAAGCATCTAAGGATTCTCGGCTGCAAATGCTACGCCCATGTACCTAAAGCTAACAGAAAGAAGCTTGAAAAGAAAGCAGAGCTGGGTATACTGGTTGGCTACGAAGGAAGCGAAGGCTACAGGATCTGGAACAAAGAAAAGTCTAAACTGACTAGGTCTAGAGACGTGACATTTGATGAGCGGCCACTTCTAGAAAAACCTGCAGAAGATGACAAAATAGTTTCACTAAAGCCGATTACTTCTAAAGAATGGACTTTTCCATGGATTCAACATGTCAGAGATGAAAGCATTGAGAGGAATGCTAATGATCAAAGACATGAAGATAATCCAGAAAGCCATCAAGATCAGAGTGACATACACTTGAATGACAATGAACCTTCATCATCAAGAGATGTTGAATACAATGATGTTGATGATCAGGAAGATGACAATCTAACTCAAAGTGAGAATGCAAACTCAGATCAAAACTATGAAACAGCTCATTCAGATAATGAAGAGGAAGAGCCTATTGAAGAGCCTGCCAATAATTTGAATTTGAACCTCTCTAATAATGAGATCGAAAGAGAAGGTCAGAGAACATTGAGAGACAGATCTAAATTGCGACCACCAGATCGATTTAAAGATTATGTGATGGCAGTAGAGGCTAACAGTATGGCTGAACCTAAGACCTACAAGGAGGCAATGAATTCTTCAGAGCGTGAAAAATGGCTACAAGCCATAGATAGTGAAATAACTTCGCTAAAAGACAACAAAACTTGGGAGCTAGTGGAGTTACCTAAAGGAAGAAAAGCAATCCCTTGCAAGTGGATATTCAAAATAAAAACGAATCCGGATGGTACAATAGAAAAGTACAAAGCCCGACTCGTAATAAAGGGATACTCACAAAAGAAGGACATTGACTTTCACGAGACATTCAGTCCCGTAGCGAGAAGTAGCACCATAAGAGCTGTACTGAGTGTTGCAGCAAAGGAGAAGCTAAGTCTAGCACAATTTGATGTATCGACGGCATTCCTATATGGCACGCTAAATGAAGAAATATACATGAAACCCCCAGAAGGTTATGCGAATGATAAAAAGCTGGTTTTCAAGCTGAAAAAGAGCCTCTATGGGCTAAAGCAAGCGCCCTTATGTTGGAACAGGTGCATAACGGACTATATAGTTCAAATTGGCTTCAACCAAAGTAAATCGGATCCCTGCCTGTTTACAAGAAAGCGAGGGGGAGAAAGGATAATCCTTGCCCTATACGTTGACGACGGTCTAATAGCGTCAACAAGTGAGAAGGAGACGACACTTTTTCTAGAGGAAATGAAAAAGAGATTCAAACTCACAACCAAACCGGCCACCTATTTTCTAGGCATGGAGATAGAGAGACAGTCAGATGGCTCAATACTGCTTCACCAAAAAGCGTATGCGAACCGAGTACTGGAGAGGTTTGGGATGGAGGAATGCAAACCAGTGGCAACTCCAATATTGAAAGCTGAAGATATGAAGGCGATGAACCAAGAGGTCAAAGTTAGCACGTTCCCATATCGCCAAGCCGTTGGAGCACTTGCCTATTTAATGACCGGCACGAGGCCAGACATAGCCTATGCCGTATCAGTGGTATCTCGCAATCTAAACAGTCCAACCAAAGATGATGTGCAGATTGTAAAACGGATCATGCGATACATCAAAGGCACTATTGATCATGGAATTAAGTACACACCAGATTGTGTTGCTGACCTGAAGTGCTATAGTGACGCTGACCACGGTGGAGATGCAAACACTGGAAGATCGACCTCAGGCATTCTTTGCATGTTTGCCGGAGGTGCCATCTCTTGGAATAGCAAACGACAGAACGTTGTTGCCATATCGTCAACGGAGGCGGAGATCTACGCAGCGAGTGAGACTGCTAGAGAAATAATATGGCTGAAACGCATTTTGAAAGATATCACAGGAGATGATTGTCATGCATATCTGTGCGTGGACAACGAATCGGCTATCAAGATAGCGAAAAACCCTCCAGAGTTTCATCAGAGGACGAAACATATAAGACTAAGGGCATTCTTTATCAGAGACTGCATTCAAGAGGGAAACATTGATATCCGACATGTCAGTTCAGAGAAGCAGATCGCTGACATGCTTACAAAATCTTTATATGGGCCCAGAATCAAAGAACTGAAGATATTGGCCGGAGTTTCTACATTCAAGAGAGGTGGATGTTGAGAATAGACAATGAGCGAAGACTCAGTGGTTATATTCTTGTATTATGAACTCCTTTTGTTGTTGTGCCTTTTGCCTTCATGTAATGTCAACTCTGACATAATAAAAATGTTGAAATGAAAATAAAACAGGAATAATGAAATTCTCGGATTAATTGTATTTATTGCATTGATGCCTTGTAGCGATCCACCAGATATACATATTCTTTAACAGTGCGGAAACCTAAACCCCCATGATAGATAGACCTAGAGGTTAGGAGTTTCGAATAAGGAAAGAAAGGGAAAGTAGAGGAAGGAAAGAAGAAAGGACAGAGGAAAGAATTGTTGCACAAATTATGAAGGTGAGTGGGGAGGAGAAGGTAAAATCCTGCAGAGATTAGAATGACGAGATAGTAGTGCGTGACCCCACATATGATTAACAACTCTTGTGGAAATAAGAAATGTTAGAATAGTGTAAGGCAAGGTTAAGTTAGAGCACATGAAAGGGACGAATATTGAAGAGAACATGCTTTTTAAGAGTACATGACTGTGGAATATGTGGTGTGTGTATGTTTAAGAGTAAGAGCATATGTGGAAATGTATGATAGGACCACTAATTTGGCGGAAAGTGTACGTAATAATTGTATGTAAAACTGGCGGCCGAAAACTCTAGGGTGGCCGCGAACTGAAAAAAGTGGCCGTGAACCGGCATTTTGAGTAAATTTTAGGTACTTAATTATTTATTTTAAAAAAAACTGTTAGAATAGTCCTCCAATAGGTACTTATGTCCAAAAATAAAGCAAAGTTGGGAAGGCGACTAAGGCCGCCAACCGGTGCAACGACCCTACGCGGTATGTTCAGTTGACAATATTTCAAGAGTTCACAATCTCACTAGAGAGATTACAATCTAACGTGTTTGACAATTTTACGGTGATATACAGGGTGTAAACCACCTCATCACGAAGCCGTTAACCAAGCATTCTGTACATCAAACTAAGTAACTTTACAAAACACCTTTTTTTTTGAGGTTATAAATCATGTTTTGTGGTAGAACTCAATGTAACGCACTTAAAACATGGATGGATTGAATAGTACAGGGGTCGTGGAGGTGTTAAAAATTAAAATCAAACAAAAAAAACTTGTCAAAAAGTTGTAACTTTGACCCCCCAACTCCGTAATGGTGTAGAAAAAAATGATCGCAATGATGGGGAGAACAAGTGCCTTTCGGCTTCGTGAAGAGGTGTTTTACACCCTTTACACAGATTACTCATGCCGTGCTCTCTTAGAACATTGGAGCCTGCTCGAAAATTTTGTACGGAAACTAGCGCCAGCTATCCTTGAGGATGAAATTATTTACTGGTTGGGTTGCCACTTTATAACAGTGATAAGATTTAATTGAAAATAACAATTTTGATAAATTAGATAGAGAAACCATATTTATTTAATCTACACCAATCTAAGCAAATATAAAAAAAATAAATCAATCAATGATAGAAACGTATTTTATTCATGGTTACACTATCAACCATCTGTCACCAACTGACAACTGTCATAGCATGCAATAGAACAGCTATTTTGGGCAAGCCGGCAAGTTGTCAATAGAACGTGTAGCCCGATGATGACTACCTCTGACTTAGGAGCTGCAGATTGTAAGATCAAACCGCGGTCACGACACACTTTTTGTATTTATTTTGTTAGATTTTGATTTAACCACCACGGATAGAGAGCGCTGCTTGTATGATGACGGAAATACGGTTGAGAGTACCGTCTATCTCATTATATATATTGTAGTCTTTGAGATTACTACCCTTTATTATGCAGGCTGATTGGTGATAATTAAAAAAAAAAACTAAATTCTCAATGCCAGTCTGTCTAGGCTGCGTTCCGAATTACGCTGTAATCGATTTGAGCGTCCATAAACCCGTTTCGAATTTCCGTGAGCGCTTTATCGATGTCCCTTTAATCGTCATAGATAAATATCGCTGGACATTAGTTTCTGTTTTCACTGTTCTAAGTTTGTGTTGTTTTGGATGAACAGGAGTCGCATCTTACTATTCTCCGTGCATTCCGAGATACGATGTAATCACTCACAGCGCTCACAGCAATATTTTGCGTTCCGTTTTAGTTTTCACGATTATGACAGCTAAGATCTGTCATTAGGTCGTTTGACAGCGCTCACGGTGATATTTCCACTGAGTTTCCTATCTCAATGGATATTTCTTTGGGGCATGGTCGCGGTCGGTGTAAACGCAAGATGGCGCGTGTCATGACGTCATCTATGACGACTCAAGGAACATCGATTTCGCGCTTGTGATCGCGCTCACGGTAACTCGGAACGGGTTTATGGACGCTCATAGCGTTTACAGTCTATCTCGGAACGCACTGTCTATCGTGGTATTTTAAGAAATTTTGGACATTTCATCCATGACTATTCAAGTGAATGTAGCCAACGAGCTCAAACCAACATAACTTCCATTTTCAAAAATAGGTTTGTGAAAGCTTTTGGTTTGGGGTTATGTTCACTGTGAACGCGTTCACGAGCGTTCCGAATTTATGACAGCTCGTTGCTGTAATAATTGTGGTGCCTAAATCGGGACGCCAAAATAGAAGCGTTTTACCTACCATAAAACGCATATTAATTTACTTACCTTATTCGAAGCTTATTTAATTTGAGATAGGCACTACGTTTCCCGCCATCTATATCCGTCTCTTTCTTTGTGTATCCGTCTCTTTCTAACCCCACCACCTGGCAGAGTGGGGGCGCACTGAGTGGGCCGCCATCATTTTGCCTCATTGAGTCGAAAATCACCAGGCAGACTTTAAAACATAAGCTTCGAATAAGGTAAGTAAATTAATATGCGTTTTATGGTAGGTAAAACGCTTCTATTAATTTGACTTGACCGTTATTCGAAGCTTATTTAATTTGAGACCTGTTTGTTATCGCCTGGTGGTGGTGACACGGACGCCAATGTGAATGACTTGTAAGTAAAATAAGATATATTACCGTTTGAATGAAATAATAGCATCTTGGATTTATTTTTCTTTTTTATTGAAGAAAAATAAAAAATCACATCTTAATGTTAGCATGATTTTGGTATAGATAAATAATTGACTCAACTTAATTCTTCTAACTAACAACTTAATAATTGATTAATCACAATGTCAGAATCAACTTATTGGAACAACATCACTCAACAGGATTAAATAACATAGTTATAGAGGTACTTGAAGATGAGGGTAGAACTGTCCGCTTATAGAATTTACAAAAGGTATTTTGGGACTTCCAATTTCCTCTCGCGAGAATATCCTCTAACGGGAAATTATCAACCCAGTTTTTTGAGGCAACAGCAGAGCGGAAACTCCCAGGTGTTGCAGTTATACACGCATCTTTAAGCAGAGTTCTAATCCACCCTGATATGATTATCTTTGAAGCAGCTTTGGCTTCACCTCTTGTAGAAATGAACAGGTTATGGATCTTAGCCAAATCTCTGCGAATTTTCAACAATTCAATTGTTCTATTAATCCAATAAACTGGATCCAAATTATTACAATCTAGATTACTAAACAATTTCCAACCCGATTGCCTGTGATCCGAAGAATCAGTCTTTGAACCAAAAACAGGCCACAAGGTGATAGAGTTATTGCTTTGAATACAATGCTCCGAATCAGTTCTTAATAAAGTCAAATCGTGAATTCTTCGACCTGAGCATAAGAGTAATAGTGTTGCAGTGTGTCTTTGCACTTGGAAAATATTGTCGCGTGTAAAATTATAATTATTTAGGTATGCAGCTAAGCTATCTATATTCCAAATCGGTGGTTTAGATTTTACTGGTTTCTCTAACGCTATGGATTTTAAAACTTGTTTTACTAAAATATGAGAACTAATTTGGCCAGCAATGTCTGGATTGCAAAGAGTGGAAATTACAGATTTGTGCAACAGAATCGTATTATATGATAAATTATGAACCAGGTGAAGGTCCGACAGGAATCTGGCCACTTCTCTACCGCTAGGATCATGAGGATTTATTTGGTGTTGCTCAGACCAGATTAACCATTTTTTCCAAGCAACACCATAAGTCTTTAGTGTGGAAGGCCGCCAAGACTTCTTCAATAATTTTATTTGGTCATCGTTCCAATCTTTTAGGGTCTCTGCCCACCCCCACATTTCCATACCTCGAGAATCATGTCCTGTGTCTTCGGAGGTGGGAGTCCCGTCGACACGTCTATTAAGACCTGGTCGAGATTCCGAAGTGTGAATGGGGCTGCTAACGCTCGGGCCTTCAGATCTGCCCGCCAATATACTCGATCCCAATGCGGAACTACTAGTAAGTATATCCCGTGAGCGCTGTTCAAATGGGATAGCACTTTGGGAATCAAGTAGGGTGGCGGGAAAATCCATGCCAGTTGAAAATCCCACTGTCGGGAGAACGCATCGTGAAACAACGCTTGGTGATCGTTCAGATCCAGGGACGCATAATTCACTACGACGTGTGCTCGACTGGAGGCAAAGAGGTCTATCAGGGGGATGCCCCATTTGGCAAACACTTTCTCTGTGGCTCTGGTCAAGAGATGCCATTCCGGATTGACCCGAAGTCTTGACAAATGGTCCGCATGACCGTTGTACATCCCGGGAATGTGAAAAATATTCACGTGAATTTGGTATTCTTCCAGAATCTGAAAAACTTGATATGTTAGATCCATCAGTGGTGTGGATCTCGTGCCCCCTTCGTGTCGGAGATATGCGATAACAGTTTTGTTGTCGCACTGAATTAGTACTGTACTCCGAAGCAGGAGCTGACCATGATCTTGTAACACCTTTAGGATGGCGAGCATTTCTTTCTGGTTGCAGTGTAGCTGCTTTTCGTGATCTGCCCACAACCCGGTCAGTGACAGATTGTCTAATCGAGCTCCCCATGCTATATCGGAGGCATCGGTTGTTAGGTAATGGGTTGGTGGGGGTACATGAATGGCTGAAGGGCGTTTGCAGTTCTGAAGCCACCATGTTATATTGTCCCTGGCTTGGATAGGAATTAGATGCCATCTCTGGTCTGATCTCAACATTTTGTTGAGGAGGTCCAATAAAGCCCGATAATTGAGTCGGCCCCTTGGTACGGAAAAACTCGCAATATTTAGGAGTCCAACCAGACTCTGAACCTCCTTGAGCATTGTATATTCCTTGTCTAGCATTTGGGACAGCTTGACAATCAGTGACGTCAGCTTCTCCTTGGGGAGTTGTTTCTGATTTGTCCAGGCATTCCACTGAACGCCTAGATACGCCAATGTTTTTGACGGAGTCAACACAGATTTCTCGTAATTTATGATCCAGCCTAGCGTCTCGAGAGTCTGGATGACAATATTTACGTGTTCCTTTAGACTTTCCTGGCATTGATGAGCAATCAGAAAGTCGTCCAGATACACCAGTACTCTTATTCCTCGTTTTCTGAGCATTTGTGCAATCCAATTCGTCACTGATGCGAAAGTCTTGGGTGCAGTACTTAGACCAAAGGGTAAACATGTCATTTCCAATAGCTCCTTTCGATAGACTAAGCGTAGGAATCTTCTGTGGCTGCGAGCAACTCGAACGTGAAAGTACGCTTGCGAGAGATCTATTTTGCACAGCCAGTCTCTTTGCTGTAGGAAGTCTGGCACACGAGAAACATTCACTAATTTGAATTTTGTCGTTATGACGTATTGATTGAGGGCCCTCAGGTTGAAAATGGGCCGAGCAGAGCCGTCGCTTTTGAGAACTAGAAACATTGATGAGAGGAAACTTGGAGACAGATGTGCTCGTTCGAGGACCCCTTGGTCCTTCATTTTGTTGATGACAGTGGTCATCTCTACTGAGCAAGGAACTATCATACCTTTTTTTATGCTCTTTGGATGGATCATTGGAGGTCTTTGACGAAAGGGTATGCGATACCCCGATATCATCCTGAGAATGACGTTTGGAGCTCCCAATTGTTCCCACTGAGTTAAAAATTTTGCGAGACGGCCTGCTTTGAACTGCATCATGTCAAAATTTTCGACGTTTGACGTCTTTATTGTTGTTGGGCGGAGACGATGCTCGTTTCTGCCCAGATTTGGATTGATTTCGGTACTTGGGGTGATTTCTCGAGGAACCTCGCCCACGAAAAAGCCCCCGATTATTCGGTGCGCCCGAATGAGACCCATGTCCATGATAGTGCGAGTTATAACCACCCTGCGGGGGTGGTGCAGTTTGACAACAGCCTTGCACATAGCCGTACCCTTGTTGACCCTGCGAGGATCTTTTTCGGGTTGCGTACTCCTGCGAGGAGACGCTTGTTTTGTATGTCTCTACCTGCGAGGTAGAGTTGTTAGACTTCTTTTGCGGCCAAAAACATTTTCGCACTCCACCCGCTTTTTCTAACGCGGCTGTAAATTTTTCTGCGTTGAATAGGCTTGTGCATGTAGGAGGAATCTTCCTAAGCGAAGATTTCACTAATGGCTCCTTTACCTGTTTGATTACGCAGTCCCGGCGCATCTGCAATATTTCTGCGCGATGGCCACAAACAAGCTGTAACAGGTCTGAGGAGGTGGTTTGAAAATCACCACAATTTATAAGTTCTGTTAACTTATTATTAATAACCTCATAATCTGGGGTTAAATCTTTAGACCACTGGGCAAAATCAAGCAGTACCTTCTGAAGAGATTCCTTCTGCTTTAAAATGCACATTGTTAAGGCAGCAAAGGCTTTATCAGCGTAAATCAAATGTCGGGGAGACTGGAAGGCTGCAACTTCTTCATTTATCTCAATATCCGTAAAACCCGGTTGGTAATTATATGCTTTTTGAGTTTCGGAATATCTGATTTCGTTCCAATTACTAGTATCCCAATGTTGAAGATCACATAGCAGTTTTAAATGGAGTTCAGAACTCTTGGGCATAGAAGGTTCTTTTAATTTGGTTTGAATATTAAAAATTACTTCATTAGGTGCATCGATAATTGACGCGTTATCACCTAATTCTTCGTAAAGATTACGACTAACACCAGAATTTATAGACATGGAATCGTTACAGTAGTGATCACTAGTTTGAGCTTGCCGCTCATTATCACGAGCATACAAAGATTTACGAAGATCACGTACCTCCTTCGATAATTTTCGATACTCCTGTTTCGAATGTCTTCGTTTCCTTCCCCTCCTCTTTTTTTCATGATGACTCCGTCGACGCTTATGGGAACTTGATGAATACGAAGATGAAGAACTGCTCTGGGAACTATTACTGCTTGAACTTGAACTCCTAGACCGTAACTTATGCTGCATTCCAGATGGTCCTGGTAATGGTTCGGTCACTTCATTTTGTACATAATTATTACCATCAGCCATTCTAAAATACGAAGGAGGCTTTAGAACAATAAGAATGGTATAAGCCGTTAAAAATAAAAGTTCAAATAAAAAGTATGTAGGTACACACACAATTTAAGCAATAAAAATATACGCTTTAAAAAGCCGATGAAAACATTTAAAATCATATACGAACGGAAAAATAAACCGTTAATAAAAAACATGTAACTACACATTGAGTATAGACACACTATTTTCTTGTTTAGAACTATTCAGTATAAAATGTAGGTACTTAATTGTACACTACAGATCTTAAGCAAAATATCACTGCATTTTAATATCAACATAGATTTACTCACGTGTAGTTTTGTGGGTATTTTTATTAGCACCCCAATAACACTGCTGAGCACCACACGTAAGACACAAAAACAATAACACTTGTTATGTAAAGTAATATTAATATAAACTTATTATTTTAAAATAAAATTCAAATATTGTGGTAACGTAACGTTATATTGTTAACACAACCGTACTCGGCGGGAAACAAGACGCCAATGAGGCAAAATGATGGCGGCCCACTCAGTGCGCCCCCACTCTGCCAGGTGGTGGGGTTAGAAAGAGACGGATACACAAAGAAAGAGACGGATATAGATGGCGGGAAACGTAGTGCCTATCTCAAATTAAATAAGCTTCGAATAACGGTCAAGTCAAATTAATATAGATGTGAGCGATTATTTTGTAATACGGAATGCGACCCTAGTCTGACACCTTGACAGCTGTCAAACTCGGGTTTGGTTTTAGCAAATTTTTTGTTTTCTTGAGCGGATTTTTGAAAATTCCAAAATTATGACGACATTACAATGACAGACAGTAATAAAATTAAGCGCATGCTGCTCGGAGGCAATAGCTTCACTTTTGTTTTTTTATGTAATTAACTAACTAGTGCTATTAGATAATTATTGTTAACTTAATTCAAAACAAAAAGTGGCTATTTGGTAAACTTAGATTACGGTTGAATTCAAGAGCGTCTAGTGCTGAAGTGTTGTTGTTATTATAGAACTGGTGATTTAATGAAACTAGGTTAGTCGGCATTTCGTTAGTACTAACTATTAATTACTTATAAGCAAATTTAATCTTTTGTGAATTATACAATCGAACTTACTCTAAAAACCTTAATGAAATCAAGGTAACAGAGCATTGAACAGGAAGTCCAATAGTTTTTAAAGATTATGAGACTTCTTGTCTCTGTATTCTTTAAAACTTCATCAAGAAAGCTCCAGTTCTTTATAAATATTTTGCTCCTTTAAATTAATTTATCCCTTTGTTCTTCTGGATAGAGATGAACTTTCATATGTTTAATTCTTGGGTTGATTCAATGTTTGCTGTTATGAATATCTGATTCATAGAATCAAAATAAACCTTAATTTTAAAACCTTTCTAAATTATTCCTGTTTACTGCTTTGTGATTTACTAGATGTTTCTGAATGTCCCTTGTTATGTCCCTGACATTTGACCTTAGGAACAAATAATATTTATGTAGTATATCCACTGTCTGGTGACCACAACACAAGCCTTGCTTAGTGTGGCACTAGATAGTGCTGTGTGTAATGTCCAGCGATATTTATTTTATTATAGCTAGCCTGTATTGTCCCACTGCTGGACAAAGGCCTCCCTCCATTCCTTCCAACGACAACAAACAATATTTGTTTATAATAATACCAAAGAAAACCATTAAATTAAATTATGACTCAACATTTTTTCTACTTTTACAGAAACAAAAAATGGATCAACAGCAGCAGATTTATTTTATAAAAGTTTTATTTGTTGGCGGCTTTGCATTTGGTAAGTTTTTTAACATCTGATCTACAGAAAAACTTTAATTAAGCTGGGTGTAAATAATTAAGATTGTATTTATAATCTAATGGCTTGAGTGGTTAAATTGTATCATAAATGGTCCAACAAATAAGTATTGAAGTTTATTCATAAATTACTAAAATAGTCTTAAATGCTAAATGGCACAAATAGTAATAATTTATGCCTTCTTGATGAAAATGAAAATACTCATACTCCACCAAATATTGGAGTTTAGAGAACAAACCAATTTAATTAATTTTGATAAGCAGTTTCTTCTCTGGCAGAATCGACCTCAACTGTTAATATCCTCACAAAAATCTGCTTAAGGTTTGCAAACAATCTCAACATGAGTGGGAAGTGCATTCACTAATAAGTATCTAAGCTTCTCTCTTCCATATCGTAAGTTTAGAAATCAAATGTATTGTCAGGAATATTTTTATTTCACCACTAATGTTAGTCTGTTAAAAAAAAAAAAAAATAAGGGTAGCCCGCGAAATTCAAATTTTCTTACTTTTTGCGACTTGCAGGCCAGTGCTGTAAGACTTACTTATGTACTTAGTTACAGAATTTGAATCATCAATACAATCCTCGCATGTTCTTTGAATGCCAACAACCCCATTGAATGACTTTTTCATGAAATAGTCATTCAATCGAGTTACTTACAGGTACAACCTAACACTGTCCTGCAAAATTAAAAAAAAACGTAATCTGATATACATTGAAGTTTGTGGGCTGCCATTGAGCATCCACCTTAATACATGAATTCCTATTTTGGGGTAATAGCCTCCTCTATCCATCATCTTTGGCAGTGCAGGAGCTTGCACTACCAACATTAATCCAAGATGAGCACTTGATCAATTCCTGTGCATCAGATTGTAACTTTAACAATCTATCACAATGGTCCACCTATCACAGTGAAAAAGGATTTGAAAAAAGTGGGGTAGACTTTATTAACACATTTAACAGTGAACACAGTGTTTTTTTTTTATTATAAGTAACATTATTCTCCTACTGCTCAGTTGGTGCTAAAAGTACTCTGTGGTTGATGCAGTAGGAGTGCTAAAGTGGGACAAAAAATTTCAAAATGATTACAAAGTAACAGGCTTCAGATTACAACTTTTTCTGACAACCTTCATTTGTTTTGAATAATAACAGTACCAAACTGCCCCAGCTCGTGTTACATTGGAATACAGTCAGCAGAATAAAATAACCCACAAGTCTAAAACTTAATAATTATTGTTGTATGCAAAGACAAAAAATATTATTGCAAGTATATTTACATTTACTAATGATGAAAAATAGTCAATAAAATAAATTAACACTTAGTTTTTACAAAATTTTGGAAATGATGGTAAAGGGTATTGCTGGAAAAGTCCTTTTTTTAATCACTGCCCCATACTAGGAATTTTTCGAGTAGGTATCATATGTGTCATGCAAATACCAAATAATACACGTAAATCTTGACGGCACGGTTGGCTCAGTGGTTGAGCGATTGGCTGTTGCGCCTTCCTACACGGAATAGATATTTGTATGGCCGACAGGTAGTGGTTTCAGGTCTGGCTGTTTCTGTATTTGACTTTAATGTTTGTAAAAGCACCCAGGAGTAAAAAAAAAGTTAAGTAAATATAATTATCTGAAAAATTCTTGTTTTGACGACTGTACCTTGTACGTGAGATAAACAAAAACAGCTTATTGTGTAAGGCACAAGAGCCATTATTTTACTAGCAGTTAAGCTTCCATAGTGAGCGAATATGGTGTGTGAAGTAATCCTATGGTTGGTTGCAGGATCTCGGAGTTTGGACTTAAGTAATAAGCACATTTGGATCAACAGTATAGGTGAGGTTTTAAAGGTTTTCCTTATAATTTCTTGCTTATATTTATCAGTCTGGTATTACTTTGCTTGTGTACATTATTTACAAACTATAAATGGACTCATAATAATATGTACAAACAAGTATCAAAAGGGAAATAATTAAAGGATGTCGAAAAATTCGTCTCCATCACTGTCAACAGGAAAAGTGCCCAGAAGGCTGGCAGCATTGCCACATTGGATGGCATTATTTTTTGACTTGTACCACATACACCACAATAAAGGACTAAACCGCCAGAAAACTATGTTTGCCATGCTTCCTAATAGTTGTCCCCTTCAGATAAGCAGGTGCGTTTTATTATCATAACTACTTATAATATAGCTGAAGGGGTTGTTTGTTTGAATGCGCTTATCTCTGACACTGTTCGGATACTAACCCAATTCTTGAAAAAGGTATAGCATCACGCTACGACCTTTAGGAGCCGAGCAAAAAGAGAAACTGTGTTTGAGACTGCGGTGTACGCTATTGACAGAAACTTAACAAAAAATGTCTTTATTTTCAGCACGATATGTCCTCTACGTCCTGACAGTTCGGGCGATGTACGGAGCTTGCGTGCTAGCCCACGACGTGGTTCGCCACAAGCGTGCCATCGACGCTCACCTCGTGCAGAAGGTCCACAGAACGCACGCCGCGATGTTCCTCGCAGCGGTCGGGGTCTTACAGTTCAACGAGCAGACTATCATTGATATCAGCTTCTTTATGATTTTAATTGCGACAGTGATTACAAAATACTCGGAAGTTGTAAGTATCAGTACTACTACCACCAATTTTCTTCTTTCTTGATATTTTCTCAATCAGACCAGTTGAATACTTTAAAATATGTGTATTTTTACCAGAGTAGGAAAAAAAACCGTAATTTACACTTCTCTCCATATCAGCAGGAGACAGAACGAAACAAGGCCAAGGCACAAAGGGGACGTTTACAACTGGGATATGCGCAGTTGTCTAGCACCACGGATAAATATTAACATTAATGGGTCCTAAGTTGTGAGCTGTTATATTTGATTCCAATAATAGGTATGGCAAAAACGCTTGAACGCACGGTTTGTTCTAGTTTTCACAAGGTGCGTATAGTAAATAACTTCGGATGTACCCTGTACACTATCCACTATAATATTGCGTTCATTTTGCCAAAGACTGCACTCCCACAAAATGTGATGTGCAGATTGTTCATATTCGCAGTCAGATGTGGAACATTGACAAAAAGGCGAGTCAACAAGCTTGAAGGAAAATAAAGTTACCATGACCTGTGAGAAATTGGGCAAATAATTAGGAATCGTTAATATGAATGTCTTAAATAGTTGTCCATTTTTTCGCACATATAGTCAAACAAGAACCAATCCATCTCATTAATTTCCCGCACTTCACATTACAGGAGACGAGTGAAAAGAAAATATCAATAAATTACGCCGTGGGCATGGCTTGCAGCTACTTCGAAGGTTACTTGCTCCAAATCGTGCCGTCAGATGGCGCCAAGTTCTTCGGCTTCCTGAACAATATTCGCGTGTATGAGGACCAGCAGGGCGTGGTGTTTCCTGTCAAGAAGCTGTTCATTGTGGTTACCAAGTCACTGTACAGCCCCCCTGCGCTGGAAGACTTGAATAAGCCTGCTAGAGATGATGTCGCTTATTTGGAGGCTTGTAGTGTGAGTACTGATTTATTACAAATATATATCTAATAGTACATTGTTACCCTAGGGGTGAAAGTAACTTATTTAGTCTCGAGACGGGGTTTGGCGCCAGAACGTAGCGAGGGCGCCAATAACCATCGAAGGACTAAATAAGTCTTTAATCTGAGGTAAATACTGTGCTATTCATTACGAATACAAAGAAAATATTTTGTAAGTATGTAAGTACATATTTGGCCCAAAGCTATGTTATTTTAAAGAACTTAATAATTTGACAGCTGTGAGTTGTAAAAGATTCTCCCTAAGGCGGAAAAGTATTACTTTTAACCTGCTCCTCAGGCAACTTCAGACCTACTTTCCGAGTATGAGTAATGAAATCTAATTATTTATTTTCTCCGAAGTTTTAGGCTGGGGTTTTATCTATTGTACATTCTTCAGACACATTTCGCTAGTCATGTTTATTGCTGCTGTGTAATAGGGGGCGATCTTATTGCCATCAACCGGGCACTGCTCCTGATTCCGGGCTGCTACTGACAACTTTCTGATTCTAAAACCCAATAACACTTTTTCTGACCTGGAAATCGACTCAAACACCTCATTCTCAGCTGAGTGTTGCAAACTGCCTGCGGTATAGGCTGCGCCTACTTGCCTAGTCCGTGAATTCATTCGAGAATTTTTCTGTTTTGAAAAAAAACAATGTGGAAGGTATTTGTAGAACTTACGGCACTGGCGTAGTACCTACCCCTATTACTCAGTTTGGGACCAAGCTATGGACATGCGAGCTTCTCCATCACCGCTATAATTCCGTTGCAGAACCTGACCGAGTTGGAGAAGGACGTGGCGGGCGTGAAGAACCGGATCTACCGGAACTTCGCGTACAAGATCTACCGGCCGCACGCGCCGCCCGTCTGCGTCTCCGCCATCGGCGGCACTCCCATGCACACGCTGTTCCGTGTGCTGAGGAACAGTAACCTTAGTGAAGGTGAGGCGGAGATATTATACGGAAGGCTTTTAGTGCCTGATGAGGTGAACACGCCGATTAACGCGGTGTAAATTTGCCGTGTGAAGATAGTTATTAGGGTAATCTAGATGCTTCCAAAAATTAACAGAATAGGGAGTATGCAAGAAATACAAAACTCCTTTTTTTATTAAAAATGCCTTGTATTGGCGCTTATAAACATTATGGTGCGCTTGTTTGAGTTTCTAATACATCCTTTATTTTACAATTAATTGTTTTATGTTGCATGTTTTTGGTGAAACGGAACGCGCGCACTCTCAAAACACGTCGTCCTCGATAACGGCGGTAGTGACATCAAAATTCATGTCAAAAAATAACTTTTATTTGATATGTAGGTAAAGTTGCGCAACGATTTTATTATAATATCGTTATCGCAATTTTTGCTTGAATAAAGCACATACAATTAGTAAAATTACTTTATTAAGGCCAAAAAATGGTAGATTTTGATAAATGACGTCAAAGTATGGTCGCGACAATCACGGACGTTTGAACTGTCATAGAAAATTGCAGGAGTTTAGTATTATTTTAAAGCGACAAGCAGTAGTTGAAATTAACTTTTAATACTTTTCTTGGGTTGATAATAGTGTAATTAATTGATTTAAGTGAAGAAAAAAATACATGCATATTCCCTATTGGTTCAATATTGCTGAAAATAATATATCCTACTGGGAAAGTCAAGAACATTCTCGGCTTTATTTTTAATGGCAACATTTGTCTCATCAAACCAGTGCATCTACATAGCTCTTATGGGTCCCATAAACTATTTATACAATTCAGTTCGCCAAGACTACTGAAGAATGCTTAAGTCATTCAGTATTCTTTTATGTTGCATATTGTTTCATTTAAATCAATTATAAATCGATTTTCAGAATTATCTGGAATAAACCGAGAGGAGATAGTGGCTGACTTCTTTAACACTCTGCGCAAGCTTATGGCAAAGAGTCCAGAATGCAGGGACAAGTGTGAGCTCATTTATTTTGATGGTAAGTCCTCATTCATACTTCATCAAAAGGTATTGCTGGAAACTGAAAAAGCTAATAAATTCATAATATTTCACTGTCTTTTACAGATACGAACCGAAACCTGAATCTAGCCGATGTTTTGTTGGACAGAATTCGTGAGCTTGAACCTAAATTCGAAGAAATAATCACACAGAGGAGGTAGAATTGAGAGAGGCTAAATACTTAAAATTACACATGTCTGAGTTCTTAATTTGAACTCTTTGCTAATAGTGATGTGCCATATTAAAAACGAATAAGGGTACTTTACTTGCAATAAAAATATTGACTACGGCTTTTTAGAGCTCAGATATTTGTAGTAATTTTAGTAGACAACCTGGGAATGAAAGAAAAACACAATGTATTTGGATACAACGTTTTAAATCATTCGATACCTCTTTTGCGCTAAAAAAATGCAGTTTGACTAGTGTTGTCTCGGTCACTCATACTGAAAATCGCATCTATCGTTCCATGCGGGGTGTGCGAGCTTGCTTTTGTCAGTGTATGGCGAAGGCACATCTGAGGATTTAAATCGATGTTTGGATTCGTTATTTTTATAAATAATGTTAGGTTGTTTTAAGAAGCCTAGTCAGTGCGACAGGGACGTGTTTTTAATAAGATTACTTTTAGTAAAATGTTAAGATTACAAATCAATATTTTGAAAGAACTTGTCATCATTTTCCATGGGAAATGGCAATGATTAATTATGTATAAGCATATATCTTTTTTTAGAGAATTTTATGTGAATGTTGATCTAAATAGGTTACTTTGTTACAATTAGGATAAAATCCACATTTTGTATCCATTTGTTAACTGTAAAGTTAAAAACTCTCTGTCCGTGCCTAGCGCACAGTGAGCGACCGTAGCGCGACCTGTATGACATAATATGATTTTCATATTTTCGATAGTTGAACCAAAGTTTTATGTTGTATGTGTAGTTAAATGATGTATGTAAGGGCATTATAATAGGTTTCTTACAAAACGGTGCTTGCATAAAGAAATATTATGTTTTACCGTTTTTAAGCTCCTGTTTTTTAAGTGCACCAACTTGTTCATACTGTGAACTGACTGCATATTTAGGAAAGCATGCTAATTTGACAGGCTTTGTGACTAAATGCTCGCTATAGTCAATAATTTTGTGCTATTTCAATGTTCATCTGAACAGATGTTTTAAGTATTGGATTGTCATAACATTATATTGTTATACTTTTCAAAAGTTGAATTGTTTACCGGCTTTCATGTCGTGACAGTTATCAAATACATTAAAAACATTTAGGTATTGATTATTCGCATAATATCTTTCGCGATCTCTGCGTTTTTTCTATGCTAAACCAGGAAACTTGTAAATCTATCTATTCTTTAGTAGCAGTGTATGTTAGCTAGCTACGTGTAGGGAAATTTTGGTTTTATTAAGTTACCGGCTCTAAGTCGACAGCTCTAATTATATACGTATAGGTTTAAATAAAACATTATTTTTAGTCTCATTCTTCGACATTGTGTTATTCTCTATAGACATGAATGTTGCTAAACATTTTAAATGTGAGTCTGATAAGATTGTACACAGAGTACTTTAAATAAAGCTTTATTTTGATAACCCTTCGTTGTTTTCTTTATTTTATCCCTCATGGCAATCTTTAAATTAAAATTTTGGTTTTATTAAGTTACCGGCTCTAAGTCGACAGCTCTAATTATATACGTATAGGTTTAAATAAAACATTATTTTTAGTCTCATTCTTCGACATTGTGTTATTCTTAGACATGAATGTTGCTAAACATTTTAAATGTGAGTCTGATAAGATTATACACAGAGTACTTTAAATAAAGCTTTATTTTGATAACCCTTGGTTGTTTTCTTTATTTTATCCCTCATGGCAATCTTTAAATTAAATCTCTAGAATATTAATCATTCTCAAAGAAGTATGCAGGTCTTGCATATTACCTGTTCTATGGGACTAGACAACCAGCCCTGACTTACTTTTATTTAAACGTGCTTATTAAAAACCGGTATTAGTGTTATAAAAGCCAAGATGCCAAGTTTCATCTCTACGAGACTTGTGAACTGTCAGTGTCAATAAAATTAAAAACTCATACGTCAAAACATATTCACGTGCGCGGTGCTTTACATTTTATTTTTTAAATAATATAATAATCTATAAATTAGTAATAAATAAAACATGGGTAAACGTAAATACGACAGTGAAAAAGACCAGTCGCTTAAAAAGGCGAAGCAAAATGAATCTGAAGATGTTGAAAATGTGGACGAAGAACAACCTCAAAATGAAGTTGTGGAGACTGAAAATAAACAAGTATTTGTATCGAAAAAGGATAGTTTTGATGTTAAATATTTCCGAAAAGAGCTAGCAGCTAAGCAGGGCCAAACAATGGGTAAGTTTAAGCTCTATATTACTGAGAATATTCCAGCATAGACATGTTCAACCCATAATTATACCTTAAATAATGTAATGTGTGAGTGTATCTATCTCTTTTGGTATCTAATCTTTAGTTGTTAGCATGAAAAATCTTGAGAATATACCTATTTTAGTTGCAAGTGGTTATTAATTATAGTTAAAGAAAGTACATTTTTGTTAACAGACAATTTTTTATTTTATTTATACATTTTTTATCTTTTCAGCTCTCACACAGTTCTTGCAAGTCTGCCTGAACCCTGACAGTCCTGCTGACTATTTGCTGGAGTACCTCAAGTGTGGTGGCAACTCCCATGAAATATTACGGCAGATAACTGCGGAGAGTAAGAAAAACCTCACACTAGCCACACCGGTCTTTCACATCTTCCACCTTATTATTGTGAAAGTGCAGTCATCCCTGCCCCACATGATTACAATAACGGAGGAAGCATGTCGGTACTTCCTCAACACATTCATGTCCACTATTGAGATCATGATCAGTGAGAGCTCTGGTCCTCGGCACAGGAAAGTAGTACTAAAACTACTAACTTCAATGGTCACATTAAATTCTGATTTAGGAGTTGAAGTATTAAACCAGGCTCCATTAACTCCCAAACATCTACAGCATGTTGTAGAGAAGCCTAACTTTAAGGAAAAAGATAATGTGAGGACTTCATTTGTTCATTTTATGACTTCGTTCTTGATAGAAGGTCACCTGCCTTTGATCAAAGCTCTACTGGAGAAGCAAGGCCTGCTTGCCCTCGTAATACCAGGATTGATCAATGATGAACCAGAGGCAGTGCTAATATTTTTGAACATTTTGAAAAAGAATGTTGTGGATAATGCATTGATTTCAAAGAGCCTTAAGTTAAAGACTTTCAGTCATCAAGTCCTACACAATTTTTTTAAAGTGTTCTCTTGGAAAGGACCCCCAGAGATGAGCCAGGAAGTGAGAAATGAACTGCGTCCTGAAGTCATGAATTTACTGAGTGAAATCATTTTAACATTATTCACATCACACAAAACAGGTCTCTACTTCATAGACAATTCTTTAGGAACTGTTGATGCAAACAAGAATCAAAATCTGTACAAAGCAATGCTCACATTGAAGAGACCCTGGGAGAATGACCATGAGAGAGAAGTTATCTTGAACATTATCTACAAGTGTCCTGATCTCCACCGGGCTATATTTAGTGTGATGGAACACAGCTTTGAGCCCCAGCATTCTCCAATATGGGAGAGAACTACAGATTTTACTATAAAACTGCTGAATAAACTAAAACCAGAGGACATGGTGGCAAGAATGGCTCATCTCAATCCTGTACAAATTGCAAATTTTGTCAGGTTTATTACTTTACCAGTTCCGCTACTAAAGTTCATCAACATGAATCTAGGGAAAGAGCAAACAGTGTCTCTTTACTGTGTTAAAGTTCTAGTAAAAATGTTGCAGTCTCTAAAGAGGTATTTACAGATATTGGAAACCAAAGAATCAGCACAAATTGCTGATTTGCAAAATAAGCTAGAGTATTTCATTCCTAAGCATTTGCCGACCCCTGCTGTAATAGTATCATTGATAGAAAATGTGACATCAGGTAAAACTGATGCTGAGACTACTAAGGATTACAGACTTCCTAAAATAAGTGACACAGACACTTTGATATCTCTTGTTGATTTGCTGCTGCTCTACAATGACATCCATCCAGCATATTTTGAAACTTTAGAAGGAAGTATAGATATGAAAAAGATACTTGATTTTTCTAAAACATTGGAAACTGGTCATGTAGCTCTGTTGAAGTTTAAAGTTGTATCTCTCTGGCTGACACTGGATGGCTCTGCCATATCTCTAAAGAATCCAATGTTCAAAGAGCTCTTCTTAATAATGTTAGACGTTTATATGAGTGATGACGATGATACTTGGGTCGAAGCTAAGGATACTTTGCGCATTTTCTTCAAAAATACGTCAATATTTGAAGGAGATGAAGATGAGATACATTTAATACTGTACACCTTGAGAAACGCTAAAGTAAACCCTTCCTCACTGATAAGTGATATTGTAGAATATGTATTAGAAAACATTACAGATTTAACAGAGTATGTAAGGAATCAGTTAGTACATTTTGAAATATCTTCAGAAAACACAGAGGATAGTTTGAAAAAGCTATTCAATGACCTGATGGAAAATAAGAACACAGAAGACAATGTGTTTCTGGAAAGTAAGATGCCGTCGCCTTTCATTGTAGGGTGCATGCAGTACTTGCAAGCACACAAGGAAGCCAAGAAGAATCTGAAACATTTCCTGTCTCTATACATCACTAATTTACTTCACAGCAATTACACACCTGAGTTGACTGAAGTATTAATAGGAGATTGTAAACTAGATGCTAGGAATTATGTCGGCAGTTGGATTGGACAACCAGTGCCAATCTCAGACACTATTGTAGGTCAAGATAATGTCTTAAAAGCGATATCAAATTCTATAATCGACAACGAAGATGTTTCTTTGAAGGATATGTTCACCTTTTTGGAAGAGGTGACAGAAGACGGCGACTTTACAATTAATAATGTCCAATACAAAGTCGATACTACGAATATAGTGGACAGTTCAGAAATATTAATATGGGCGAAATATCTGATATTTTGCACAGTAAGGCTGACAAATATGGGACAGTTGAAGGAAGAACAACAGAAAAGAATAACGGAATACTTCCAATGCATTATCGAAATCGGTAAGAGACATCTCTGGGTGGATGTGTGTCGGACGATAATATTGACGCTGTTCAAAAACCCACAGTTCTTGAAGATTTATAAACCTCTTGATCTGGGCAAAGATTCATCAAGCTTACACGCCACGGAATTTCTCTTAAAAGTGTTAATGCAGCACAAGAACATTATAAAATATTTAAATACCAAACATAAACTTTTAAAATCTTATCAGCAAAAAAATTATAACGAAATCGTGAAAGCGTTCATCAAAATCAATAAGAGGAAGAATGTAGACAGCCAATATGCGATCCATGTTTTAGAAGTAGTAGGATTATCTAGAGAAGATGATGTGAGGTTGTTCAATCTTATTTTGAGTGCAGACACAGATGCCTACTTGAGAGATGATAAAGAACCAAGTTTAGTGCTAGAATTACTAAGATACTTGATAGATAAGTATTCAGGAACAATCAGCTTGGAATTACAACCGAATGTCTTAAAGAAGAGTATCGCCTTGTACACAAATTTGCTTTCTAATAAGGATGTGAATCCTAATCTTACAAATTTGGAAACCGCATTAACGAAATACTTTGAAAATAAACCACACCAAGCATTACGCGTATCCGAAGAAGATTTCAAAAAGTTCTTCTACGTCAACAACATAAGGAAGTCTACTGCTAATCTTGCAGCTGTGTTACTAAAGTTTAATGTGAAATTCTGCAACATTTTCAAAGAAGAAATCGCCAAACACGAGATACTAACCCAAAGAGAAATAACATTGCCTTTGGGTAATGCCCTTGTAAACCATAATCAATTCTTACTTGATAATAAGGAGTTTTTAGCAACTGTCTATAATGAATATAAATCTAACATTATAAAAATGCTGGAAAAGCCTCATAAGGCTGGACAAATCTATGTTACATGTTGGGAATTTATTAGGAAGTTGGTTATAGAATGCATGGACCTGCAAGACTGTCTAAAACTGTTCAATAAAATTCACAAATTCGAAGCTGTAGAGTGCAGTCATATACAAATATTTCAAAGTATATTTCTGAAAATATGTGATAATGTTGCAAAAAAGGATCACCTTATCAACTATTTCTTGTCCATGTTGAATTTGACAACGATAGCTCTGAAAGAGACAAAGGTTGATGCGTTAAATGAGATAGTGACCAGCATGCATACCGTTGCTCAAGTTTGTAAAGTGGTCAAGGGGTTAGAGACTGAACAGAAAGATGATTTCAAGAAAATGATCGAGAGTGCAATATGGCAGAATTTCTGCAAGGCAACGTTAAAAGATTCCTTAAAAGTAAAAACTGCTGATCAAGGGTACACCATAGGACCTAAACTTTTCGCATTGCTCACGGAGTTGGTCAAACTGTTGTATTCTGACGGTCACGACGATATAACTACGTTATTTGACATGGTGACATCGCATTCAGAATTCTTGAGTGTTATGCTCAGTCTTTACAGCTCTGACATTAAATCTAGGCTAATTGAATTTTTATACACGCTAATATTGAAGAACAAATCCGTTATGAAAACACAACATATTCCTGTGTATTTGAGCGCGTATCATGCCACGAGGAGTCCTTGCGACAGGCTTATTGTTGCCATTTTACATTTCTATGAAACGAATGGCCAGCCAGTCAACGAGTACAAACCTTACGTCTGGGGTGATTCAGCTGCTAACTATTACGCCGTCCGTAAGAACAGGTCATCATCCTTGTGGTCCCATCCAACGCCCAATCAAGTTTTGAATATATTTGACAAAGAAGTTATTGAGCGAACTGTGAGAAACTTCCCTGTTAACCAAAAATTCGAATATCATTATGAATTAAATCCAAATATTGGAGTTGCCAGTGAAGTAACGGATTCAGTAAGATCTGTGTTAAACGAGATGTTTGAAGATGGAGTGTTGAAGCCTTGCGTCACGAAGGATTGTGAGGGAACTGTGAGGAATTTAACAGTGAAAGGCAAATATGAGGGTATAATATCTCGGTTTACTGGAGGGGATTTGCTGCATACGTCGAATGTAGATCAAGATGAAGGGATATACGATCCTGTGTTCGTGTTTCCGCTGCTGAGTCACTTGTTGGCGCCGGGATCAGTGGCCTCATGCTTTAAGATGCTGAGGAGTGGGCTGCTGTCGGTGCCGGTGATGGCGCTCAGCTCGCGCTGCCCCACCATGCGCGCGGCGGCTTACCACGTGCTGCATCGGTTCTGTATGCTGCTGGAGACTGAAACGTAAGTTCTTTAGGTATTATTAATATGGGATAGATTTTGATATAGAGATAATTATGTATAAGATTTTGACAAGAAATCTATATAGATTTCAATGACTTCAAGGGCCCTATTGAGTACTTTTTTTCTGTATATTTGTTCTGCTATTTAATGTCAGTCTTTGACTATTAGGTTATGACAATATAGCAGTGTGCTTAGTGCTAATTAATTATATTTCTTTCCAGACGACACAAAAACGACAAGTTATTCTTGACGGACTTCATCAGCACGTTGCGTCGCAGTCTCAAATCCGCCATCACAAGCTCCGAACACTTCGATGGCACAGACATGAAGAACCCTAAACTGCCAGCTATTGATGCTCTGTACCTCGCCAGAGCTCTCATGGTGTCCACGGCACCCCACGACCCCTTATACAAACCAGTCAATAACTTCCTTATAGCCAAGGATTACGTCGATTGCACCCTGGTTCCTGACTTCCTCAGCCTCTTCCACGATAGTGACGTCGAATCTATCGACAGAAGACTCTGGATCCTTGATATCATCAAGGATGGTTCAAAAACCATGACAGATATAGAAGTTGTATTCAAAACGATGTGCTTGAAAATGATTATGGATTTCTATTCGTCAGTTTTGAGTGATAGAAAGGTTAAAGAAAGAATTTTAGGCGTAATGAGTTCAATAGTAGCTGTACCGAGAGCTTTTGAGATATTAGTTGAAGGGTACGGTCTGTTGTCATGGCTGCATTCAGTTGTGCGACAGACAAATGATAAACTGTTAGTTAGAGGAGTATTTGGACTCATCCAGAATATGATATACAGTATGAATATCGCTGCCTTCTCCAGAAATGTAGCAGCTAAGAATGGAAAAATAAATGAGTTTATTGAATTGAGAACTAACAAAGATGTGGAACAAGAAATTTTAGTGATACTCTACGATTTACTGAAACATTTAGATGATTTACAAGTTGAGGATGCAGCTCATTATGTGAAGATTTGTAGACTTCTGTCAAAGAGAACTTTAAAGAGTTTGTCTAAGAAACAAATGTTGAGTTTAGTGAATAAAGTGGGTATATGGTTAACAGATAGTGAAGTGATACGGTTGCTTTCAAAAGCGTTACTTGCTAACGATTCTCTTATATTAAAAAGTCAGAATATGGGCGTTAGTTTCGATTGTGAATATAAAACAAGCTTAGTGAACACATTGACAGAAGTTGTACAATTATATGTGTTTTAAGAGATAATTTTTTATTAAAGGTTTAAGACGTTATTAATAAATGTAGATATAGGTAAAACAAAATATGGTCATTTATTTTATTTGAAAACTGTGAAAGGGAAATCGGCATGTCCTAGAACCAAAAATTGGAAGAGTTGTGCCATCCACTAACCCACTGGCACTGGGCCCATGTGCGAGAGCAATTGGGCCACAACCACTATGTCTCACTGTGTCCATCTCCTTCATAAAGAGCAAGCCAGTGCTTTGGCTTGATATTTGGCTTCTGATATTTCCCCGCAATGTTTCACCTTTAAGTAAAGTCAGTAAAAAAATCCGGTCAAGTGATAGTCGGACTCGCACATGAAGAATTTATTGCCATTGTAGTAAGGAAATAAACAGCAATACACATTCTGTGAAAACAACTATCTACCTATTACGGTTCATGAGATACAGACAGACGGACGGACAGCGGAGGCTGAGTGATAGGGTCCCGCTCGTTACCCTTCGGATACGCCAGTTCGGTTAGGAACTCTAAAAAGCACAAATCAAAATCTGAAAAAGAGTACCTAGACGATAAGCAAGTAGATGTGTGTTCTGTTGGTCCACATGTCGCCATTGCGTGCTACGATGTTTATGGCGGCCATTTGGCACGACCCACGTCGCGTGTGCAAGCTGCTCTCTTACACATCGCCTCTTATCAGATCATTGATGCCGATTCATTGCAACATCTCCTAAGTGATGGCCGGCATTAGACTGATTTACGCGAATACTTTTTATTAGTGTTTAGTTAGTTGACTAATTGAGGCGATCTTTGATGTTGATCTCATGTTATTTATTATTATGTTTATCTCCTTCATTCAGTCTGGCTACTGCATGTAAGATGGCAAAAACTAGGTACTTACAACGAACGGTTATCAAAACGAATTCAATCGGCACATTTAAACTCACACCTTTTCCCGTGGGCTAGCTACAGAACGAATAACCATCCACTGCTATATGATCCTATAACCCGATCGCATAATAAAATACAGCACTTCGTTAATTACCAACACCATTTACAGGAGGATGCTTTCTTCAGATCGGTGGAGAACTAAAATACTTTGCCACATCACCTGTCGACAAAGCTCTTCTTTTTATAACTACGACAGATGGATTAGCTGTCTTCAAGCAAACGAGAGCCCGTAGGCCCGAAGGTAATCAATATAAGAACCGTCACGTAATAACTTTTCCAATTAACAGCTGGTATAGATAAGTGGACGTGTAAATAATGTATCTTGCGATATCGGCCGCGAGTCGCGCGGTGATTTTCTTGTCCGGTGCGCGCTGGACACTTGTATGAGAGCGCTCGGGAACAGGACAAGTTGATTCTGTGCGCCGGACAACGCCATCTAATTATAATTGTATTTAAATATGTTGCCGTGTTATTTATGGGTTGAGTTATTTATTTTCCGTTTATATACGGTTATTTGCAAGGCATGCTGCTTTGCGGGTGGGCGAATTTTGAAAAGGGTTCAGAGATGCCATGGGAGTCAGCAGGATCAAGTGAAGAAGTGAAGTGTGTTTCTGTTCAAGAGACAGTCCCCCAAAACGCCCACCCTTTGACACTTCCTAGTGTTTTCGCTGAAAGAAGAAGTGACGGACCAAATGTCTGTTAGGTTAGTCTCCACCTCAGATATGTTAGATTTCATTTGACGTTGTCTATGAAACTATCATTCCACTATAAAAAAATAAAATATCGTTGGACATTACAGACACCGCCATCTAGTGCCACACTAAGCAACGAGGCTTGTGTCGTGGACACCAGATAGTTTATATACCTACTACATAGGTATTTTTTTTTTGTAAATACATCTTTACATGACTCGGGCAATATCCATGCTCGTCACACAAACATTTGCCCTTAGCGGGATTTGAAGCGGGACCCTAAGAACATAAGGCAGCCTCACTACCGCTGCGCCATTCGAGTCGTCAACTGCAGACGTACTCTACTCTCTCCAGTTGCGCCAGATTATTATCCAAAAATGTTATAAAAAGAATTAAATGATCTCAATTCCCTTGCCTAGTATAACGACCTTGCCGGAATTTTACAATGCTTCAATCACCAACCAAAACCGAATTTGCATATCACGTCATCTAATTAGGATCACAATGTACAATTCAGTTCGCGTGCAAGTTTACGTACAGCATGTATTCATACATTCTGTCATGGAACTGGTCTTAGCTCTGTTTTCAGCAATTCCCTGCATCCTTAACACTACATTTGACATAGCGTTTTTTTTTATCAAGCAACATTTGCTTATTGTCCTCTGGTAATAACTTAATCTATCATAGTCGTCAATTTGTTTTAGTCTTCTTCTTGGTGGATAAAAAGGGCATAAACGTGGGATTAATTCGTAATTCAAAATCGACGTCATCATGACATAAACTGCAGGTTCGTTCCGCTATTGCTTCGGTAACTTTACCTATACTTATTATTATTTCTATGCCCCAGATAATTTATTTTTTGATAATAATTTTAACAAAAAATAAATTATCTGGGGCATAGAAATAATAATAAGTTACCTTTGGATTATTGCTTCGGTAACTTTACCTATACTTATTATTATTTCTATGCCCCAGATAATTTATTTTTTGATAAAATTATTATATATAGCGTCGTCTTTTGATAATTAGGTAATCTTGGATTATTTCGTATCTGCAATGTTTATCGTCACATTTATCCATTTGCAAGGCGTGTATAAGAACTCCCTGTATACTTCGCGACATGACTGATCTTTGTGCCTCATTTAGTAGTTCCCACGGCGCCGCCTCCAATTTATGTATTGTTACATTTATACCCACTGATGTTACTGCTATGCGTCGGAATGTGAGTTTTTTTGTCATTTAAGGTGCGGTTTTGATCTAAAATGTACCATAACCTATCGGTTTTTGCACTAGTTTGTAGGTGTGGGTATGATTTTATTTAATGTCAAATGGGTACGGGGTCAGTGTTGAATGTAGGTACAGACGCCAGCACATCAAGTTACCACAATCTGTCTGCAAAAGATTTTCAACTTTATCACAAAGTTAGAAGGTTCACGTTCTGTAAAATTTGACAGATTCGGGTAGGTTGTCCTGCTGGCGTCTGTACCTACCTATGTAAAATGCCACATAATTACCTAAGTAATGTGATGACAAGGTACCAAGAGATAGCAAAACCTGGAATCTTCTGGCTATCGTTCCTATCTGGAAAAAACCCTGTATGCTCCCTAAAATATATGTTAATACAATGGGACTGAATTATTCTTAACATGCAAGTAGATTTAACAAACGAGCAAGGATTGCTCAACCCTCTATTGACATATCCGCAGTAATCCGAGCATTAGAAGGTATTTATATTACCCACCAAACCTGATCAATGGGTTTGTTTGACCGCCTGTCGTATTAGCATCACTTGTCGTAGTGTCAGGTTGAAAGGATTTAAGATATGAATGCGGAAACTGGCATTTAGGTACATACAAGACGAGTGTGAATTACAAGTAGGATTTAGTAAAAAGAAGTACCTACTTAAATTTATATCACCTATTCTAGGTGAGGAACGTTTAGCAAAGTAGACACATTTTTTTTGTCAATTTGAACACCTTATTTCATATGGCTTTAGTCTATATACTTAATTTTTCATTTTGAGAAAAAAAAACATAAACCGACCATGATCGAGTAATAAACATCAGTAATTAAAAGAACAGCGTTATCATCATGAATGTACCTATGAACGCATTCTATTTGTGTGAGACGCGTAAAGGCTCAAAGTAACAGATAACAAGTAGGTATATCCATGTACTAGTGCTCATACATAAGAACATTTGCGCATAGGTTTCATTGGAACAACGAACAAGGTAGGTGACTTCAAACAAGCAAGGGCGTAGCGCGTATAGGTATAAAATTTCATGCCAACTTTAAAATGCTGTCGATGATATCGTCAAAAAATGCGTCATCTACCTATCATGCTTGTCAGATGATTGAAGTCACATCTAGTGTATGTCGAGAAGTGGTGTTTTAGGTTCTTACTTGCGATGGGTAAAATAGATAACCTAGGCACTAATCAGAGGCTTCGCTGCTGCTATTTCAAGTTTCAAAACAAATGAGTGGTGTCCCTCTTCAATCAGTCAATATTTTGACTCAGCCAGATCCAAAACAGAAATCTCATTCATGGGTGTGCGTGGTCACACTAAATCTTCATCCCTGATTCGCTTCTCATTAGTTCCTTTGTGCATCAGATGGACGGCGGCCATTTTCCAAGATGGCAGCCCTCTTATTTTGCCGCCAATACCCATGTTAACTTCGAACGCACAATATCGTGCTGATCTTGCAATTCTTTTATTTAGCGGTAAAAAGAACAAACATATAATTGACGGTATCTTTGACTGTAGATTGTGTGGAGTTATTATAACTTAGCTTTGTTGTTGTTGGGGAAAGTCTTCACCGAGCGAATGTTTAACAACATCGTTACGGTACCTATTTATTGCGATTCCTAAATTAATCTGTACTTAGTTAGTTACTTAAGTTTACTTTGTCAAAAACTGCATAAATGCAATAAACCTTAGTAACTATGACATAACTAGGAACTCGTTCTTGATTGATTGGCCAGAGAAGGGACAACGAGAGAGTTGGAAAAGAATGGGGGAGGCCTATGCCCAGCTGTGGGACAACATAGGCTAATAATAAAAAAAAGTATGTATTACTTAAAAAACATTTGCATTGTAGCGCATAATTACAAAAATTGACAATATAACCAACAAATTAATTGAACAAAGCACTACCTACTTACCTAGGATATTGTTAATTATGTGGAGCTAAAGTTTGTTTCCAACTGCACCGGTAGGAGGGTACATACTATTTATTTTCATTAAGTCTCCATAATATGAACGCTCTTTAAAGCTAGATGGCTGAGTTATCGCAATCTCTCAAGTGATGAGTGATCTGATTGGCTGTTACGTAGCTTGGTCTTAAAATAAAGAACCTGTCGCTCAACGTTGAAGAGGCAACGTAATGGCTTCAAACACTAGCTTGCATTTAATTTACGATCCCTTTCAATATGAAATAACTTGTCAGAGCAGTTGTAAAGGTTCCTGGCATTGAGGTGCATGCGAACAGGGTCCGGTAAACGACGGCGCGGAATTTTTAAAAGAACGTGTGACTTCATCGTGCAGAAATTGTTAGGTCCTGTAAATAGGTAATCGAATTGATTTACAGAGTGTAAACAGATTCATCACGAAGCCGTCAACCAAGCATTCTGTACATCATATTATGTAACTTTACGCAATAGTTATTTCTGGGAAACGACTTTTTCTTGGGATGAAAAATCACATTTTACGGTAAAACTTAATGTATTGTGATGGTGGTTGGGTTGAATAGTACGGTGGTTGTGGAGGTGTTTCATGTAAGAAATAAAGAAATAAAAACATATTTATTTGGCTTATGCCACAAGTGGACACAACATAACAAAAATAAGAATTAAATAAATTAAAAAACTGAAAAAACAACACAAAAAAAAAAAAAAAAAAAAAAAAAATCACTCGAATAAAAAATTACTGTAAAAATCTTACATGTGAAGTACCACATGAAAAACCATTACTCATTACCATTAAAAAATATCTTGGGGAAAAGTTGGTACTTTGACCCCCAATACAAAAGTATGGTCTAGAACAAAAAATATCGAAAATTCGGGGAGAACAAACAACAATTCGCCTTTCGGCTTCTTTAAGATTATTTTTGCACCCTTTATTTCTATTTTATTTACCTTGAAGTTTGCTGGTAGGAGGGTCAGGTAAGACTAGACCTACCTTTGCATGTCTTTGACTTCATCTCAATTTCCAATCGCTAGGTATTACTCTTTCCCTGTACAACTCAATTTCAAGGAACGTATCTTGATAGGTACTTACGTAAAACCATTGATTTTATTTTAGGGCTGACTTGCTTGCTACATTAGGGCATAATTAATTTGGAAACAAATTCAAACATCTCGTACTTAACTCATTTCCTCATTTATCTGCACGTTAAAGTCAGACCCCGCCTACATGTTACGTGGTACTGCACTAAACTGAATTCCTATATACAAAGACTACAAAGACTCTAGAGATCTCGTTTGACGTGTACAACTTTATACTAACGACCAATTTGTTAGTTGATCTGTCACGTCGACGTCTAGACGACTTTGTAAAGCGTTGCTCCTACCCACCTCCCACATTTTCCGATAGGCCGGTGTTGTCTTTGGTTGGTAAAATATTCAGTTATCTAGTCTGCTACCTAAATTATGCATAAGAGCTACCTACTTGAATTAACAAGAGCCTTGTCCAGATATGAAGTCTAGATAAAAATGATACTAGCCATTAGCGAAGAAATTCATACAATGTTAGTCCGAAACATAATTTTATCAGTTTTTCTCTCCTCGTTCATTCTCTTCTGTTTAGAAGTCCATCAGTATTTAACAAAATGTCATGCTTTTCATTCTGAACAGCGTCTGTAATGGATTCATTCTCTTCATGGTTCTTTTAGAAGCCGTGCAAAGATATCCTTCTTCTTGAAGTTAGGTGTAGGTACACTAGGTACCTACCAGCCTGTTAATGTAACCGCAGCCTATGATTAATTGCATCAGTTAGCTTTAAAGTATCAAACTTAATGTGATCTAATTACGTAACTCTGTATACTTATGACTTAATAACTGTGCGCGACTTATTACCTATGTATTCTATTAACAGCTTTAATGCGTGTGGTCTCCAGTTAAATGTTGTACGAATAATTAGGACTACGTGATTTCCACAGTGTGAAATTCGTCACAATTAGTAGGTTACGATACAATAACAATACAACCTTTCTGCACTTAATTACTTTCAGATAGTAAAAAAATATACAACTATTGAGTCATTGTAATGTTTTTGTTATGCCTTTTTCACTATCTCGTAACTAAGGCAACGGCAACGGGGAGGAATGCAATGCGCCCATTAACTAACAGTCATTGATCTCCGCATTAAAATCTTAATAAACACAATGAACAACATTAAAAACTTCAGGGAAAAGCGCTTGAGAAACACGAAAAGCTGCATTTTTTTTGCAGTCCTATCAAGTTCTGAAGAATACATTACCTGTCCCTTTCTACATTACTTAAATTTCCAGATGTCGAAAAAGGACAGCACATTTTGCCGGTGCAAAGCCTCGCGGTTGTATTCCCGCGGTGTTCGCCGGAGACGCACGAACGCTTTCGAATGTAAAAAAAATCGTTAAATTTTTTATTCGCTTTTCGAAATGTCACGTATAGTTTTTAGGTTAGGGAAAAAATAAAGTGTCCGTGTTTGTGGTAATAGTGAGGTGTGATGGTGTGAAATTAAATTTGTGACCGTGATAGTGTCTGGACAGAAAGTTGACGTAAGTTTTCTGAATTATTTCAAACAATGTACCTACCTAACCCTTACCTTATAAATCAAGTTTAACTTTACTTCAGACTTTTACTTATGTTTAAGTTTGACATAACTTACTTCGCGTTTAGGTTTTAATAAAAGGGTAAAGTAAGTAGGTAGAGCTGTTAATTTAGGAACTGCGCTAAAAAAGTACTCAAACACCGATCAATTAACAGGACTTGCTTTCATTAATCTTGACATCGCCGTGTGTATGAATGATAAAATATATATAATATATATATAATGATATATGATAAAATATATATAATATATTTTATCATTCATACTAACAATATAAACCTGATAAAATATTAATAAACTGAACACAGTAACAGAACACAGAAAATGTTAAGTTGGTTAAAGACTTATGAAGCTTAGATAGCTTTTATACGTATAAGGAGTTAAGGCGATAATTTCAAGAACTTGTCGAGAAAGTGCGTAACTTTTACACGTTCAGAAAAAATATAGAGTGCAACGGTGTGATCTTTACAAGTTTTGTAATCTATATGGATCGATGTGTTTTACTCATCTATATTCTATTCTATTATAGATATAATACATCTATATTTCTTAAAAAATAATAATTGAGGGGGGTTTAGAAACAGTAATAGAGCACGAATCCAAAATAAAAAATCTCTCTGTTTGTTTGTACACGCTAATCTTCGGAACTGCTGGACGGATTTGAATGATTTTTTACTGTTGTATAGGTATTAATTTATCTTGGAAACTTGAACACCTGATGCAGAACCGCAACAGACCAGCTAAACTATAAAAGATACAAAAATGGTTCCGTAGCAAAAAATATTCCACGTGATAAGCATTTTCTGCTGCGAGAATAAATTTGAAGATCTGGAACACCTGATGTGGAACTCCAAGAGCCCAATAACATTTGGGAATGACGTTTTAGCAAAAGTTGTTCAATCTGATGAGCACTCTCTGTCGACTTATAAAAATCGAAGATCTGGAACACCTGATGTAGAAATCAAAGCTATCACTAATTTATAATTATAAAATAACATAAGCTGGGAGTACCTCCACGCGGTGAAAGCGGTAACAGTTTAGGACTGATTTTCGATGACGATGGTATATCATTGAAAATTTGACTCTACTGGCCAAAACTCCCATTTATTTTTTTTATTTTATCGAATAAATATACCTTCGGGCTTATACTATTTGAGTGTTTAATTTCCTTTTCCATTTATCTTCGTGACACGGTAACGCAGGGGAGCAGTCACTTAGATTTTAATTGATCAGGTATCTTCACAATAAAACTATAACCATGCCTAGAAAGAGGTCAAATCTTTCCCAATGTTCCAAAGGAGCTAAAAGATTGAGGATCATAAGATCCCAAAAATCTACCGAAGAGCGTCAGGAGAGACTAGATGCTGTTCGAGAATATCAGGCTTCAACTCGCTCCGTGTAAACCTATTCGGATCGCGAAACACGCCTGCGTTCTCAGCGTATTTACGCATCTACATCCAGGTCTCTAGGGATCAGTGAAGAATATGATGCGCGACTGACCGCTGATCGTGAGCGTCATGCATTGTCTTGCGAGTCGGAGACGTTCACAGATGGAGAATTGCGCTTGAGTTCCAAGCGTATCTATTACGCATCGACTTCTAGATCTCTAGAGACAAGTGGGGAACGTGATCCGCGACTGACTGCTGATCGTGAACGTCACGCATTGTCTGGCGAGTCGGAGACGTCCACGGATAGAGAATTGCGCTTGAGTTGTCAGCGTATCTAGGCATAGATCTGCTTCTAGGTCTTTAGAGATAAGTGCGAAATTAATGTGATGCGCGACTGTCCACTGATCGTGAGTGCATCCCGTTGTTTTCCCGTCCCCGCCCTTAGAATTCGACATCAGACGTTTCAGATCTTCGATTTTGACGACCCCGTTGTCGCTGGTATCCGCGTACGAAGTCGCGGGCAGAAGCTAGTGAAGTATAAATATGGAAAGCATAATCAGCTTATACCCGTAAGGACCACACTTAGAGCATACTCCTGGGATTGGTTGACTGCCTCGTTGGTCTAGTGGCAACGAAGCATAGCGCGACTGCTGAGCTTTGGTTCGATTCCCGGGTTGGGCAAAGTGTTATGGGTTTTCCATCAAGAATTTCTCAGTAGCAACCACGGAGCCTGGATTTGTGCCCGTTTGATGGCAATAGGCTCGCCCCCTATTACATGGGACTTAACCATTATACTTGCGAAATGTGGGTGCACTATTAGGCCTCTGTCTAAACCTTTAGCGATCACAGGCGTGAAGATATGAAATGTCCAATGTATATAATCCTCCACCTCTCGGGCCCAGTGCGGATAAGTCACCTCTCTAGAATATCGAGTATTCAACTTACAAAAACAAAAGAAAGCCTAAAACCGTTTTGTCCGAAGTTCAACTTACCCCAAGTCAAAAGCTGGGGAAAGCCCATAAAGCCTAGGGCACACGATCGATACAGACACCAGTAATGTCACGAAGGTCTATGTAGGGCGCAAAGTTGATCATGACCGTCCGTTTATTGCTTTATTTGCGCACAAAATATGAGATTGCACCTTAAATGGGCGTCTTAAGGTTACGGTCGTGATGTGTCAACGGCTTTTTATTGTTTCAATCGAGTTTTGAGTCGATACGAGGGAAATAAGTAGTATGTTCCCAGAGCTTGAAGTTTGAGCCAAGGCAAGGAGCAGCCATATTATTACCCTCATTGGCGTCAACAAGTACTGTTGGAACTCATGAACTGAATAGCCAAAAAGCAACCAGGGACCTAGAAACGGTTCCTTCAAACTATTATTCTTTAGTACTTCCAAATGGCAAACAGACCGCTGAACGTCGAGCAACGAAAAAAAAAGGTAACAGCCTGTTTCTACCATAGCGACGGTTTGAAGTGATGTCTTGAACAGTCATTAATCTTGCGTTATTTTCATACCGCTTAGCTTCAACGCTAAACCTATTAGTTCGCTGGTTTTTGAATCAGATCTTTCTTCGCTTCGCCGGACAAATGCCCTTAGGCTGGCTTTAAAAAACTGGATCAATATCTATTGAATATACTTTCTCCCGATTGTCTTGCTTTCTATTCCGATAAGTTTATCTCATCATCTAGCAAATCTAGCCTGTTTACAAAATAATAGTTGGTATTCTAATAACTACCACACGCAGCCGTCATTTTCAGAATAACAGCCGCTGACGTGGTAACTATACCGCCTATTCGACGGTCATCAGTCCTGACCAGCGCCCGAAGGCTTCGTCGTGAATATAGACACTGTAATAGAGGTTAGCTTTAAATATGGTTGACTAAAGTAAGGTGGGAAATGCGGATGCTTTTAGCTTAGAACTCACCGTTTCAGAAGCATTTGCGTCTTTGATCAGTTGGCTGGTTTATGAGATATTAAGAAAGGTATCAATGTAGAGTGTAACTTGTAAGTAAAGTAAAACGCCATTCTGTATAAAACATCTTAAGGTTAGCAACCTTGAAAGATAAACCTCTATCTTCTCACAGCTCATTTTAATTAGTTTCCCATTATTTCTCTCTAATTCGTGCGCCCACACTGGTCTAAAAAAATCGGAGAGTTATAGCATAGCTATTGTCAATTTGCATCCAGATTCCAGTTCATCTTTATCAAATAACTGTTCTTCTATAAGCATAGCTATCGGCATCCTTTTCAGAAAAGTTATATAACTTTTAACGACTTAATCTGGCTTTATTATAAGTCAATAAGTACTGATCTGCCGTCTTATGGGAATAAGTCCTAAGCTCTATGGCTAGATAATAGCGGTAAATAAAACAGATGCGCTGTCATGGACGTCGTATATCAGTATTATTGAGACATCCATAAAGGTGGGCTTTACGTCGATTTGTAAAGATTAGCTCATGGATTGAGTCGTTTTTATCATCTAAATATCGCGTGATTTGATTTATTTTTGGATTAACTTGAGTTTTCTGACTTATCGGTGTAGAATCGGTTTGACTTGATACTGCAGCAGTTAAGTGCACTTCCGATCGCATGCCTAGTCTAACCTTACTACAGAATCCCTCGTTTCATGTATAATTGTATCTACAAAAATATACTTATGTCCGTTATATCCCTTCGGAATTCGCTATTGTCATGGCACATCAGACTTTGCACCTTATTTTAGTTAACAAACTAAAGTATTAGCATCTAAAGTATCCATAATCATTATTCGTCCACGAATGGTCGCATGTTCAGTTAAAACAAATGACTATGCGTGACGCAGCGCCGTGGTCCGACTTGTACAAAGTGGTACGGAGTGAGCCTGCGGCGCGAATTAGACGGATGCTGTGCACCATCTCTTGAGTACAACAGTATCTTAGCTGTAGGGGTGTACATAGATAACATTAGAAAGCTAGTCGTGAACTTCCAGCCTATTTAATGCTCCCACTCCCTGTTAATAATTCAACAGCGCGCTCTAAGTTTCACTTTTCAGTATGCCAAACTTCGTATTTGTCCCGGTTATGTATGATATTGGCATAACTGTGAACTTCCACTCTTTATTATTGGCCTATGTGGAATCTCTTCCATAAAAGTCAATAATTAAGAGTGTAAGTTTCAGTAGGTAGCTACCTAACAAAAGGGAACGTGCAAATTAACGCTCTTTAAAGTTTAAGAGCTGCTAATAAGAACTTCGAAAGTAGTTGACAAAATCTTTGTTTGTTCTTAGTATAAAAATATGTAGTTGATGACAGTCGGTGACCTTTGTTTGATTGATTTAATTTTTTTGTCACCGACTTCAGAAGCTAAATTTATTTTTCACTTTTATGTTTTTTGTTTGAAGTTTTTATTCGTGAATTCTTTCATAAATGTATGTTGAGAAAACTGTAATGAATTGAACCAGTCATCAACTACATATTTTTATATTTGACAAAAAAATTAAATCAATCAAACAAAGGTCACCGACTTCAGAAGCTAAAGTAATTTTTCACTTTTTTGTATTTTTTTGAAGTCGGTTTTATTTTTTGCAAAAAAAGTTTTTATTTTTCACTTTTTAGTGGTTCACATATTGTGCTTGATACACATGGAAAGTGCATACCGTTACAATTGCAACAAGCCCAAACACGACTAGGATACATTGTCTCATTATGGAGTTCCATGACTCTTGGCTTCATCATCAGATCTGATGGTAGAATAGTTCTTATCAAACGCAACTGCTGCACTTGTTGTAGAAAATACCAAAATCGCTGTACGTTATCCTATAAAATTTGAAGAGTTCCCTCGATTTCGCCAAGATTCCATCATCTGATCCCGACTTGGTGGCTATGGGACCATTTGGAAAGTATACCCTTTCCAACAAAAAAAGATTTTTTCAAATCGGTTGGCAAGCGACGGAGTTATGCGCGAACAAACATAAAAAAAAAAACCGGCCAAGAGCGTGTCGGGCCACGCTCACTGTAGGGTTCCGTAGCTTCCCAGACCATTAAAAATACCAACATTTTTCGTCAGCAAAAATAACTTTGTTTTTCATAGTATTTGTATGAAAAACAAAGTTATCATTTGCGTTTTTTTGAAAAAGTGCTATATAACTCAAAAACTATTCAACTCATCAAGTTGAAAATAATTTTCCTAGAAAGTTCATATAAAGGTCTACTTCTGTGATTTTTTTCATATTTTTTAAACTTATGGTTCAAAAGTTAGAGGGGGGGGGGACACATTGTTTTTGACTTTCGGAGCGATTATTTCCTAAAATATTAATATTATCAAAAAATGATTTTAGAAAACCCCTATTCATTTTTAAATACCTATCCAACAATATATCACACGTCTGGGTCAAAATTAAAAAAAAAATCGCTCCCCACTTTACGTCTGGGGGAGGTACCCTAATAAAAATGTTTTTTTAAATTTTTATTTTTGCACTTTGTCGGCATGATTGATATACATATTGGTACCAAATTTCAGCTTTCTGGTGCTAACGGTCACTGAGATTATCCGCGGACAGACAGACAGACAGACATGGCGAAACTATAAGGGTTCCGTTTTTTGCCATTTGGCTACGGAACCCTAAAAATAGAAACATCCGAATTGAAAACCTCGTCCTTTTTTAGAAGTCGGTTAAAAATCTCAACAAACTTGAAATGATTAGTATTTTTCAAACTGCACCCAAAATACATTGTCAATCTTGTAGTACAAGTTTATTTAGTTTCTGCTACTCTATTCAAATCTGATCAATAATATTCCCCATCGGTACCTTTAGCCAGGTTATGTAGTGATTACGGATCAATAGGTCACGGGTTCAAGTCTTTCCCCGGTGAACTATTGTGACCTCATTCTCAACACAACACTGAATAACTTAGGAGAGGTTCTTGAAATTCTCCCTTTGTCCACGACACCATATCGCACGAGGAAGCTACCATGATCAGAGATTTTACACCGCTGATATGCTTTAAAAATAAACTCAGACCTTGTTGCCATGGGGGTAAGCAGAAATTACTGAAAGCCACTTGCTATGATCCCTACACACGTCAGTTGCGAGTAGGTACTGACTGGGTAGTACCTGACCTTTCTAAAGAAGATTCTTTCAGTTTGTAAAACATTTCCTACTTCGTGACACCCCTGAGATAACTTACACTGCAATGAAGACGTGCCAATGATCTCCGCGACGTCTTTAATTGGAACACATTTGTTTAGACGCAGAGATCATTTTAGATCCTCGTTTAAATTAGTTCTAGTACCGCAACACTTATCGGAGGACCTATTTGCTGCTTTGATCGTTGCTGTAGGTATAGTTTTTTTTAATAGTGTTCTGTAATTGATGAGTTGATGATTTTTGAATGGCTGACCGTTACACACAGCTAGGTACTATTTATATTATGTGTTGTTCAGCTGTCTGTCTTCCATAGAAAAAAAAAAATAAAGTGAAAATAAAAATAATTAATCCAGGTGGTTAAATATTATGAAGTGGTTTCTAGTGGAAAAAAAACCTATTACATTATTCATTATAGTAAACGAACATGATCGCAAGGGCTTAATAAAAGTGACATTCTATTTCATTTACGATAACCGCATGATCGAAAAGCGTCAAAACTTCTTCGCTACCAAAAAGCAAGCCTATTCTACAGTCGTTGTAAAATACGAAACACTTTGAAAGCGATAGCTAAAGTCTTTTCTAGGCCCGCTGGGAGTCGATTGCTTTTTTCATACTTTAGTGGTACTTACTTATTCAACGTTAGTAATTATTGAATCTGCCGACGAAACTCCAATTACCTATATACCAAGATTACAGCAATACAACAAATAATATAAGCCCAGTGTTCACACCTGTATAATACCTGCGTATAAGCACATAAGCTGCTATGGCGTTACAGAATGCGGCGGTCGAGGGAAGCCCGCGCATTGCTACCGCGTAACCGATACCGATGTGTAAGTTACTGATACCGCCGCGTTAGAGTTATTGATACCGAGGTGTTACCCGTTCACGTGTATCTTTGCTGCTATGTTATAATTCTGCAAGGTGCTTATTAAAGTCGTAGCATTGAGTATAACCTATGAATGCGTATAATAAGCAATTATGATCTGAGACTTCGCAAAATCTTTTTTTCGTCCATATACATCTATTAGATGTTATCTCTGTAGAACCCCTATAACCAAGCACGAGGATACCCTATTTCAGAAAAACTATCATGTTCATCCTCTTGTCGTTGTCCCATTCTATTTGGGGTCGGCCCAACACGTTTCCTTCATCCATTCAAAAACCAGATATTTCCCCAAACATCTGAGTACCCACATCTCACTGCCCCGTGGCCGTAAATAAAGGTGCCTGCATGCTTTACATATTTCCTCACATAAAAATCCCACAATATTAAACCAAAACCACGCATTAATAGTGAAGTAATGCCACAAGGCTTCATTAGTGAATACCGCGCGTACTACAACGAGATATTTCACTTCCAGAGTTTTACGGTGGTCTTGAACCATAAATCGTAGGCCGAGCGAGCAAGCTGGGCGAGCATCGTTTCACTTCTTTTCATACTAATAGGGTTCATACCGCGAACTACAGAGCTATGAGCTACGTCAGCGATATGAACGAAATATCCGACGATACCAGCGATGCTATTCGTTAACCTCGCCGGGTGAGCTCGCTCGTCCGTCAGTAGTTTTCAGTGTGAACCCACATATATTTCGCCAAAGCTTCACGTAGTTTATATAGTTTCCTTCACCACGCTTCGCCCGCCAGCTCGCTCGCTCGCTAGTTGGCTGTGCAGCCTGCGCTTAAATTATCGGGCGGTCGGTACTAAGAAATCATAGCGGATTATGATCTAAAGCGAGCAATCTTTTATGGTCCGTTTATAGCTCCTTAAACGACTTCGAAATTGGATAGTCTGGGATGAATGAAATTTAAAACTTACGTTTGTGTTTGTTTAAATAATATTAAAATGAGATGTTGTTATTTTATGATGAACTTTATAAGTGGTTTGGAGTTTAATGGTACGGTAGATAAAAATGGACTGCGAAGTTTAACATACGTAGCTCAATACTCACCAAGTTATGTCTACATATAAGTATGCATAAAGTCTAAATGCAAAATAAAGTCTTAGCCTGCCGGGGTTGCGGGACTGTTCGAAAGAGATACCGCGGCCCCGGAACGTAAAGGGCGAGGAAGGAACATGGATGGGTTTTAGTCAGTAAGAGTCTGACACTCCCTCCCGCTCCGCCCAGAGTGGGAGAAGTCATTTGATGATTTCCCATCCTAAAAAAAAAAAAAGGTAATAATAATAATAGGTGGTCAATCCTTCAGTTCTATTCAGAAAACTTCATCGATGCCTGAGTTTCTAAAAAGTTTCAGAATGATCAACAGCAGCTTATTTACAACTAGCTTCAACACCTCACGGTCACAACACTCCATACTTGAACTTCTGGTGCTAAACCACAGACCTACTTCGGAGCATTTTCACAACAATTTGAATTTAAACTACGGCATTACCACCGTCTGTGGGGGTATCTACTGTTCTGTTAGTAATCTTCCGGAACAATGGAGACTGTAATGGTGGTGGTGTCATCCATCGATTACGGAGAAAGTTATCATTTGCAGTTAACCGCCAGTATGCCGGCGCTCTATCGTGACTGATGAAAGTCAAGCTAGGTATACTGTGCTAAGCTAATGGTTTACAGGAATTTGGTTTGACAGAATTAGTTTCGGCGAGATCTATGCCTATAACAAAAAAAAAAAAATAACTTTATTTCAGATTCACGGAATCCATAGAATGTTAGTACAATAAGAAAAAAAACTTAAACAACTAGTGTTAGTAACTAAAATTAAAGAATACAAAAAGACAAAACCGTTATTTCATCACGTGGGTTCTGTTCTGACCCAGTGTTGGACGTACCGCGTGTCCAACCTATCCGCTATAACTTCCAGGATGCCGTTGGTGCTGGCGCGCAGCCTGCAGAGCGCCGCCTCGTATCGCTTGCGGAGCACGGCGTGAAAGCCGCCTACGTGCGCGTCCGCGAACATGCCCGACGCACTGCACCAGCGCGGCAGCCCCAACAACGCCCTGAACGCGTTGTTGTACTGGACGCGCAGAGAACAAGTGCCTTTCGGCTTCGTGAAGAGGTGTTTTACACCCTATAAATGCCTAAGAAACTGAAATATTGTACAGAGTATGTCACTTGAAAGCGTTGATTGGCCATCCATTCTATTTTTCTACTCCGCTGGACATAGGACTCCCTAGAGCTGTCTTACAATTTTGCTGTTCAACAAAGTATACTCGATCTACATATAGCTCTCCTGCATACGGTTTATACTAACACAAATCTACAGAAACCACTTCGCGTGTTACCCCTTGTAGGACGTTTAGACTTTGAGACGCTGTTCATGCGTCCGTGCCAATAGATAATTGAAATGAGGTAAATGGAAGCGGCTCTGTTGAGTCAGTAATTATATAGGAACTTAAACAGTAGACGTTTATGTACAAAACAGGTGGCCATCGGAAAACTTGCTTTGCTCCGAGCAAAGAGAGCAATGAGAGCTTTCTTATAGCTCAAGCTGGTTATGAAGGGTTTTATGGGACAGTAAAACTTTACGTTAGTATCGTACAAGGTACCGAACATGCATGCCTTCGGCAATTTGAAATAGCCTAGCTAGCCCTAGCTCATATTCTCAGGCAGGGTAGGCAGCACTATGAAGCACATCTACTATATTCGCCTTTCGATATTTTTCGTCGCATTTACGAAGGAAGAGACTATATAAAACATAATACTAGACTATAAAATATAATGTAACATAGGAAACGCCAGATCTTTCGTGACCGGACCATGAAACTGAACAACTTTTGTTCTACGAGAACTTGAAATTCCCAAAAAGAAATGTATTTTCCATGGGAGTTGACGTGATCGAATAGAGAACCTCCTCCTTTTTGGAAGTCGGTTAAAAAGTTATGTAAATTCAGTTTGCATAGTTTGATGATCTGACACGACACTTCCCACACGAGAGTTCGATTATATTATTTTAATGTGTTTTATTTTCATAATGGAAACAACCAATTACATTATTTGGATCTGAACCCCATAATAGTTCATTTCTAATGCAGATCTAATGAAAGCAAGGCAGCAAACCGCCATAAACAAATCTGTAACAAATTATAACACTGACAGCTCTTGCACCCGTTGTGCTGATTGCATTCAATTTATTGGTGAAATTGTCCCTTAAACAGATCAAATATTTCCCTTTTCTTTCTTTCCAACATCGGAGGTTGGTCGAGCTGATGAGGAAGGGCGGAAGGTTACGGCGTGCGTCGCGAATTTATTACTGGCATCACATCGGTAGGTACCGTTCGGTACCGCTCGTGTTAATACGAATACCGGTAGATTTACCCGGTAACGTGACACATTTTGCAATGCATGCAGAAAAGTTTTTGGAGGGCGGAACATGTTGAAGTAGTAAGGGGACTCCCCCTTTATTAACTGAACATTTGGTTTCAAAATGTGCACTGTGTGTACGTGCGTATCTGTGTGCGTGTTCTGTATAATTCTGTTCAGTATCATTCAGTTCTTATTCGTCTCGCTCTTTAACTAAGTATTGTATACCTTAGTGGAAAAAAAGTGATAAATTGTTAACTTGAACCAACTAGGTTTTCAATTTTAGTTGTGAAGAACAGCACAAGGGTAAAGAAACTCACTCCCCAAGTCCCCATACACTTAAAATAATGACTCCCTTTATCGCTTCCTTTAACACATTTTGACGGCACAATAATACCAGAGCCGTCGGAACGATGCCATTTCTTTTGACTGATCCCGTCATAAAAATCAGCAGTCGTGGTGTTTCGCGTTCTCATACAAAAGGGCTGACTGCCTCCCCGCGGTGAGCGAAGCGAATTTATCGTGAATTTATTTTTGTTGTCGGTACCGTGCAGTACCGCCCGCGAACACGTACTTTGATTTAGGATTGTGTTTTATAACCAAGGTACTCGTATTATGTAGGACGGTTAATGTAATTAGGTTATCGTTATACTTTTTTTTTGCGTAACTAGGAACTGGGATTTTGTTAGGTTCTTTCTGTTGCATAAGTGTCTAATCTGGAAATAATAAGAGTTGGATACAATGCTACAAGAATCATTCGGCACGTGAATGACATTATTAGCAGGCGCTGTTTGCAAAAAAAATGGTTTTTTTTTTGAAGATTGCGTTGAAAAAACAAAATGATGCTTTGGTTTCGGTTTCCAAAGAACCATGCTACAATAGACGTTATAGCTCAAACAAACTCTCATGATTGGTTGTTTCTGTGCCAGTAGGTATCACTGTTAGGTTGTAGAGTCATAGGTCACATAACTAACAAAACGTACGCAAATGCCAAGCGCCCAATGACCGAAAGGTTATGGCGGGGTCATTGAAGTAGGTTGTCGTTTAGGCATTAACTTAATTGAGATACAAAAACCTTTGAATTTTATGTTTTATTTATGGTAACGTGTTACCCCTCTAGGCTGGCATTGAAACCACAAATAAAAAATGAATCCATAAATTAGAAAGATTCATGCAACATTCACGGACAAACATTTCTCATGTATCACATAGCAGCTCTGTGTCTGTTTTTGGTCCGGTAGATGGTAACAGGCTCGCCCCTTATCACTTGCTTGAATACGAGTATTACCCATATTCAAGCAAGTGATTGATATTCCCCTCTGTCTAACTCTTAAGGGACAGGCGTGATGTTTGTTATGGATCGTATTGAGAAGTTTTATTTTTGGAATTGAAAAAAAAAAGTTTCCATGAACTCGATAGACGGCGTTGATCTGACAACGAAAAGCAGGTGTTTACCTAATAAAATAAAACGAAGAGAACCAAAATAATCGATGGTTGTCGCGTGACCGATGTTTCGATCGCGATAGCCTTGTCGGATACCACAAAGGTTCAGCTAAAAATAAACAAATTAACCGATAATCGTAAATTTTAGACAGTTGGGGGCCTTGGGGCAAGCATATTATAAGCTGGGAGATTACATTGAGGATAAAAATGCTTGGCTAAATGCTGGTCCTGCTCCGCAACCTTAGATGCAAACTTATTGGACAATTATTGTGGTAGCTGCAGAAGATTGTAAAAATATTCTTGCATTGTATAGATTCCATCTCTTAGTATTGTATAATTGCATAACACATGTGTGAGTACCATGTACAGTAAAGCTACCATTTGCATTTAGTTATGTTTCATTGACTTGAATATGCCTTGGTGGCTGAGAGAATGTCATGCTCGCTTAAATGTCTTGCTGATGGTGGCGGGTGGGTCGGGTCATTTAGTTCCCTACAATATGGTTGAATTGAATGGCGCTGATTCATGCGTCATGTTCGTGAACGGGCGCTGTCAGTCGGGACTGGTCATCTCTTAGCTGCCGTGGATCATTTGAATTGCTTTATTTTTAATTGTTGATTTATTTATTTTTACTCTGGACGCTCTTATTGTGCACGTCTTTCTACATCGTTCTCACATATATGTATAATCTCAACATGAAAGATGTAACCAAGATTTTGTAACAACATTTTTGATTGAAAAGAGTGTCCATGGAGTTTCTTGCCCGTTCTTCTCCATAGAGATCTACGTTAGGGAATGGGCAACTACAGTACTTTCTCAAGTTATTATGCCTTGTGTCTGTGACTGTAGCTTCGCTTTATTTTTCGTTTTATCGACATTCAAAAGTGCCGTAATGGTCTAGTTGAAATAAATGATTTGAGTTTGAGTTGAGTTTGAGTTTGATAACTGGGTTAGTGGGAAAATATGTCTACCTACTCTTTCGTATTGGTTTCTAAAACGAACAAATCAATATTACTTGAATCTTGTGATTCAAATTACATTGATTGGGCTTGGTTTTTTGATTTTTTTGATTTGGTCCTTTTACTTTTCCTATTTCTGCCATCAAGGTTCAGAAGGTGTATTCTAATTTTATTTAAAGGGTTTTAATATAAGGAAAATGGCCAGCATAATATAAGAGATGCATCTGAAAGTGAATTCCCGTATTTAAAACGTTGAGCAATCTATTATAGTCGCAACCTCAACTCAGCGACAAACGTTGCCAAAATTAAATAAATTGAAGGTTTTAGAGGTAGACCTTAGCGAGTTGAGACAGTATTCCTTATAATATAAGTAATCAATCCTTAATTATCGCACTGGTCTAAATGAAAGGCTCAGGCTCCACACAACTCACTTCGATACACTTGTAGTAACTTGCGGACATTTAATAAGGACTCAAAAGAGAATTTACCCTTTAAGATCAGAAGGGTAGGTTATCGTCCACCAACAACAAGTAAAAGACGATCACTAGATACTCCTTCGTAAAAGGGAAACACCAGTGTGTTGAAAACGTGTCCTATAAATAGTAGCCCTTAAACGGTTAGTAGAAAATAAAAGTGTAGGCGCCCAGTCCCCAGTCCCCAGTGCCCAGTTCCCAGTACCCAGTGCCCAGTTCCCAGTGCCTAGTGCCGACAGTCGCGCAATCGTTACGTGTGTAATTGTCCTAATAGTCGCAAGTGCGCGCCGCCCTTAAATTAGTACCAGTGCGCCAGGATTCCTGTCACAATTATCTATTTATTTATAAATAACCACCAGTAGATGTGGTTTTATACTTTTATATTACTAATAAAACTTATCACTGTTCAATCATATTTTGAGAAGTTGACTAATATGTCCCGAAAAGGGAATATTAAAATTAAAAAAAAAAAGCTTCGTTAGAAAAATGATGCTCAAAAGAGAAACTCAAGTAATGGGCGAAATTAAAATATCTTCGGTGGTCTAGTGGTCTCAAGATCATCCTTTTGGGGATTGTATGTTACTTACACATAGAGCTGGCGACATGTGGTAGGTACACTACTGCTTATCTCTTTGAGGATTGCAGGCGAAAAAGAGCAACGTGTCTACTGGTAATAAATCATAGGAAATAGGGGTGTAGTGAACTTAATTTACCATCATACATTTTCTATCTTACAAAAAAACAGTCCCCTACCAAGACCTACTTCGGTAAATTACTTAAACTCCTTACGTAACAAGCGACAGTGTATATGCACCGAGCAATAAATCTAATTCCAACATAAATTGTTTCTAAGTCGATCGGTATCGGGAAATAAATACCTTTTTACGGTAAACCGGCTTACCGGGCGTGGCTCGCCTTACGGAGCTCAGCCGGGGTTCGAACCCACGGACCGCGGTTAGAACGGTGAGCCTTGTTGTGGTAATTGAAGCGATGTGTTATAAAGATCCTGTGATGCGTGAATTTGTGGGATTTTAAATCAACGAAGTTGGGTTGCAGGTTGATAAGTAGGTACTTCAAAAATGCGTTAAATTAATACATATTACAACCTCTTGTCGGGTTGAAACTCTGGTGAAATTGGTGCTGCTTTGAGATCTACATGAAACTAAAAACTAATTGTTATGCCTGTTAGAATTCACAAGCCTTGAAGTCAGTATGACAGTCGAAACTTCCAATAAGCCGAAAAGTTTACATGCCCACTGTATACTGTACTGTACAGTACCTAGTTTTCTTTTGTAATAGAAGCTGCAAAGAACAATTAAAACTGAATTCGACAATTAATCATAATCAGTCAAATAAAATTTGATTCATAGAGAAACAGACACCGTTCTTACATTGAATAAATCAGATTAGAAAGTCTTTATTTAATAAATCAGCTTAAAAAGTCTTAAGAACGTAAGGCTTCTTCCTAACGTTCACTTAAAAATCCTTCTTCAGTCCAAACCTTATCAAGCCGCCATCGCCAAGACACTTGATCCGGGAAGCCGTGCAAACATCGAATATATGTTCAGACGTAGACTTGTGCATGAACCTGCTGTATGCACGCTAGTGTGGTAAGTAGATGATATTACATACGGCACGGCTAGTAACGTGTGGAAATGGATGCGAACATCATTCATTAAGCTGGTAATTTAAAATAGAAGATAGAAGTTTCGTGATTAAGACGTCCGAAATTTTTGTTGCCTGTTGAAATCTCAAATCTTTGTCACTTGGCAAAGCGAGTAAAAGCTCATGCTGATACGACCTTAGAGGAAAGACAGTTCCTCAAGTTTGGTAGCGGTAGTAGACAGAGAGTTTTTGATAGTCTTGGCTCTAAGTCATTCGCATGCTCCTTCTTTGATTGTTAATGGTAATAGTAGATTTCGACCACGTTTGGCGCCTTCAGAAGCGTGTAGATAACAGGATTTTCACTTCAGGGAGTAGTCTATGAATTTCCACCGGCGCAGGATATCCTTAGCAAGCAGCAATTGCTTTCATAGCGTATGTCTACAAAGACTATTAAAAAGATTGCCACGTAGGTTTTCGGTCGCTTATGTTAATCCAATGTATTATATTTTGGATATTTTCGTCAGCCATCTCGTTTATGATGTGTCACTTTGTCTAGGTAGTTTGGGTCACTAGCATTGAGTAGCTAGTGTAGTCCTGGCTTTAGGTAATATAATTGAATAGAGCTTTTTTTGCTATGAATCACGAGAATACAGCCTTTTAATCGATAGCACGTAACAACATTCTTATTCGTCTTTCAAATCAATCATAACACTTGTAGAACCATCTAATCATAACCGTGAACCGTAAAGCAATAAATCGGCAATCAATCCAAGACTTGTATTACTATAACGGCAGTTTATTAAACTGCAGTTGACTACGGTTAGCATATTTATGAATCGAGGCAATAACCCACAGCAATAAACTCATGATCAGACAGTCAGACAGGTGAATAGAAGGACGGATATGACGTATAATTGAAATTATTGACAACGGTTTAGCAATGGTCCATGATATGTCCAGTACTTAGTCAGTTTCTTAGAGGATACAGCAATTTATTAAAGAACATTACGATAAACACATTTAGTTGTATGAAATTGTTTGTACAAAGAATATTATCAAGTATACAGTTTTGAAGAAATGTGGTCAAGATTATTTATACTTATTCATAGACTTACAATTGATAAGTTAGCATTAAAAATCTTCAAATTTTTGTCAATGGAAAGCATAGTCACATATAATTTGTAATACTGTACATATTTCACAAATAGCTTACTGACTAATGCCTTATTTTGTCTTGCCAAATCCTTAAGATGAACCACTTATTTCGAAATCTTGTACAAAAAAAGGCGAAAACCCGTACGCAGCGAGTGTAGATCAAGTATGGTCGAAGGAGCCGCCCACTCATAAATATCTAGACAAAAAAACTCCGTCGGCTTACTAATGCAGGTAAACCACTCGTCTAGGCTAGTAACCTAATCTAGACTTGCTGCTATTAAGGTATCCGTTACTTAGAGAGTAATCTATATATATAAAATGGTAAACTGACTGACTGACTGACTGACTGACTGACTGACTGGGTGATATATCAACGCACAGCCCAAACCGCTGGGTCTACAGATTCCAAATTTGGCATGAAGGTTCCTTATAAGGTCTAGGGGTGCACTAAGAAAGGATTTTTCAAAATTCACCCTCTAAGGGGGTGAAACGGGCCCCCAAAGTTTGTATGGGGAAACAAGATTAGTTAGACTATTTTATTCGAAACTTCACAAGAGTACTCCTATTGATAAATGAGAAGAAATGGGTTTCAGTTTTTTTCAAAATTCAACCCCTAAGAGGGGTAAATGGGGTGACAAAGTGTAAAAATCAACGCACAGCCCAAACCGCTGGGTCTACAGATTTCAAATTCGGCAAGTGGGTTCCTTATGTGGTCTACGAGTGCACTAAGAATTTTTTTTTTCAAAATTCACCCTCTAAGGGGGTGAAACGGGCCTCCAAAATTTGTACGGGAAAACAAGATAAGTTAAGACTATTTCATTCGAAACTTCACAAAAGTACTCCTATTGATAAATGAGTAGAAACGGGTTTCAGGTTTTTTCAAAATTCAACCCCTAAGAGGGGTGAAACGGGCCTCCAAAGTTTGAATGGGGAAACAAGATAAGTTAGACTATTTCATTCGAAACTTCACAAGAGTACTCTTATTGATAAATGAGTAGAAACGGGTTTCAGGTTTTTCAAAATTCAACCCCTAAGAGGGGTAAATGGGGTGACAAAGTCTAAAAATCAACGCACAGCCCAAACTGCTGGGTCTACTGATTCCAAATTTGGCAAGTAGGTTCCTTATGTAGTCTAGGGGTGCACTAAGAAAGAATTTTTCAAAATTTGCCCTCCAAGGGGTGAAACGGGCCTCAAATGTTTCTAAGGGGAAACAAGATTGGTAAGACTATTTCATTCGAAAACTCACATGAGTACTCCTATTGATAAATACAAGATAGCGCCCAGGAAAAGTATTTGCTTTTCCATCTCGGGTGTCGTTTACATGGTTTTCGAGGTCGCTGATTACAAAAATGAGATCGAAACGAAAATCGAAATGGCGTTGAAGTAAATTTTTCGTCGTGTGTGTCATTTTCATGTTTTTTGGGGTCGCTGATAACGAAGATGAGGTCAAAATGAAAATCCAAGATGCCGTCTAGGGTTTTTTTAATATTTCCGTCATGGGTGTCGTTTGTGTGGTTTTCGGAGTCGTTGATAACAAAAATGAGGTCAAAATGAAAATCCAAGAAGGCACCTAGGATTTTTTTTCGTTTTTCCTTCATGGGTGTCGTTTTCATGGTTTTCTTTCTTTAATTTTTGTTTGTCCTCGTAGCTACGTATCGTTATTGTAATTTACCGGCCATAGTAATTCCATCCTAGACAATAATTTAAGATGTTACACAATACTTCTGCAAAGTTCCTCTGTTCTGCTTTGAAACCAACTAATTTATGAGCAACCCAGATATGTATATCTTTAAAAGTCTGCTGGATCTTGAATTTTACTTACTCTTTGTTTTGCGCAATGAAATTCTCTCATTTTTTAATTAAAATTACCCCGAATTCAACGCGAGCAAAGCCGCAGACAAAGCTATCTAATACATCAAAATCTCTTGTCGCATTGTTTGTTATCGAAGTCCTCCGAAACGACTTCACCGATTTAATTTTTTTTTTGTGTATACTTGCTATGTCAGAGAACAAGTTGAAGGCTTCTTTTATACCCCTATGTGACAAGGGTGGTTTACGCGGACGAAGTCGCGGGCAACAGCTAGTGTCTATAATAAATTATTCGTTGACAATTGTCTCCTTTATCTTTGAACAGAAACGTTTAGATAACTAAAATACCGGTTTTTAGTCGTGACTCGAGATAAAATCTGGACTATTGAAGGATAGCACTTCAAAATGTTAGTGCTCTTATTACAGAACGTCTACCAAGACTCAAGCGTTACTGAAAAATATAGTTTCAACCAATCAAATGACTTGAATCTAGTTTTAAGTAATGCTTGAGTATTGAGCGATGTTCTGTAATACAGGACTAAGAACTGGGACCTCGTGGACAAACTTGGAGAGCAAAGGCAGATGGTTTTTAGCTCGCATGAGATTACTTTCGTGCTTGTTATCATAAAAAGTATAAGAATATCTTAATTATGCGAGTTAAGCCAAAAAAACATAGCTTATCTCGTGTTCTGCAAACGGCCTGACATTCAATCAAGTTCTGGTTTTTCAAAAAATAATTATTTTTCCAAGGGACAAAGTTTAACCAACAGTTTTTATACTAACCCGTACTTTTCTAAACCTTTACCTATGCAGGGAGCAAATAATTGTTTCTTGTTCACCCCTAAGTCAAAGTGATTAACCTAAAAGAGAATGTAGATGACAGCTGCGTCAACAGGTTGCACCGATGCGATCTCGGAATCAAAGAAAGTGTGCCAGACAAACTCTTTACCTAGCTCTGCGCGGTCTGAGTCTAGTCTAGATCTAACGACTTGCTGTCTTGCTACATTCCAATTAAAGCGCTTTATCTATCTTCTCCTTAATTAATTGACTTCTACTCGCCGTGTGGTAGGAACATAAATGTGTGCAGTTGATTGCTTTCTTAATTTACTTATAGGAAGTACTGAAGACTGCTTTAAAAACTATTTGGTTGATTACCAATCTATTTTTTGTGGTCCATTTTAATCAAATTATCTCGATGGTATCTTAATATGTTAAGAATAGGTATGTGGAGGACTGGGCAGATGTGAGGTGAAGCGTTGATTTGTTGTAGCGCAGAAATATTATAATTGACTTCATGATTACAATATCAAAGTAAAAATATCAGTCATGGTTTTTATCGGGATTCGAGAAGAGTCGTGATATCACATTAATAGACCAAAATTGGCACTAATAACGTATAGGCGCGCTTTTTCAGTAAAGGTAACTTGTAAAAGAGCTGTGCAACAAGTTTGGTGAACAAAAAATAATATTCCATGTAGGCATCTAACTTACAAATTAAACGTGCTAGAGCTCCCAAGACTTACAAACATTTCACCTAAAACACATACACAGAAGTGAAATTCCTGACGAACTTAGTCTGGTTTGGTCTGAATGGACCGCGCGAGACGTGCGCAGACGCAGCCGCGGGACGGCGCGCGGCGCGGGCGCAGGTCGACGACCGCGTGCAATTCGTCAACGAGTGTCACTGCACCCCGCTTTCGCGAAAATACGCAGCGGTTATTCAATAACAGTCTGAAAGCACTTTACTGCGAAAATACGCGGCTTGCTGTAACCGTCTGGAACCACTTTAACTGTCGTAAGAAAATGTGGCGCAATTAAAATTACATGTAAACTTACTTACTTACTAATTACATGCCCGACTATCGACCCACTGTTAAAGTAAAGGGTAAAGTTTCATTGCCATTAGAAATTTCTGTCACTATGCTTTTTAGTTTTAGCGGTCTAGTATAGTCTACTTTGGGTTAACCCTACCCAGGCACGTATCCAGAGTTTTGGTTTGGGGGAGGGACAAAAATTGAAACAACTATGAGAACGGGGCATGGTTGCCGGCACATTTTTTCCAGAGGTGCACGGTGCACCTTCAATTCCATGAACACAGCTCGAAATTTTTGGCACTCCTTAACGGATAATTATGTTAGATTCAAGGAGTAACTTGGCCGATCTATCCAGAAAACCCATCAATGAAAAAAAAGTAGGATTCGAAAAGCGAACGCAGCGAGCTTGAAAATTTTTGCATCCACCTCTAATTTGATAGTTTTTCTTTTGTCAGCAAAACACCATTCAGCCAATTTATAAAGAAAAGCCTAAGAACGCAAAGGACATAAATGTGTCGGAGCACTCTCGTATATTTTGTGATTATATTTGATATTAGGGACATCCAGAAAGAAAATAGAAGTAATCACTGTACCTACTATAATTTACGTACTTCGCAGTGGTTATGATCCCGTTTATTTTCAGTCAGATTTCGGGGGGGAGGGGGAGGGGATAAATCCCAAGTACCTATCCATCACCTATCATCTGCCTAGCACGTTTACCAACTATGTTGTGGTTAAATTCCTGTCTAAACGGATGCGTCTGAATATTAGAATTTTACATAGAGCCTCTACCTATTTGACCCCTTGGTAAGACTGGTTCTCAGACTTTCGGGTCACTGACAACCTGTAACGATTGTAAAAGATCTGCTAATTACAGCTGGGATCAAAGGCTTTACGAGTTTTCTGAGGCACGGAGCAAACTCGGTTTGCAATGGCAATGGGTATCCACTCTACTAGTGTGTTGCCTGTAAGCTCTTCCTGGGTTATCGCATGCGCAATTGATTTAGGAGACTCTACGTGCCGAATAATAATTTTTGTCATAAGATATTGAGTCTCTATACATCACGTAATATATCAATAAGTAAGTATGTCATCATATAAATGATTCAGCAATGCTTCATTGTCTAACGGAATGCCTGTCAGGCCTCGAGAACGAATGAAATTCATATTGTTTTATAGTTTTCTAAGACCGTAAAACTGAACCATTACAGAAAATCTATTAAATTTTACAGTGTCTTACTATTAAGTATTTCGTTTTTCCGTTTTCTCTCATCTTTTACTGCAGAAAGTTTTCTTTATGATCGTCTTTTAGTTTAACATTGGTTTCTTGTCGTCTTCCTAGTCATCCATCCAAAACAATGTACACGTTTAAGTGTGTTCTCTCAAATCAGGCACTATACAGGAACGGGGGAGGGAGGGGGTATACGGGATGTTTAACAAAAATTATATTATGTAGTATATCAACTATCTGGTGTCCACGACACAAACGTGGCACTAGATGGCGCTGTTTGTAATGAACAGCGATATTTTTATTATTCATTCGTAAAATGCTCACTTAGACAATTCACTCTGTAACCATTTTAAGAATTTTAACGTGAATCATCTTAATTGTCCTCTTATGATTCTTCTAAAGCGGCCATTTTAGACCTCCAGATCTCTCCAACGGTTCACCCAAAACAACAATAATAAAAATTGTGCCAGCAACGCAGTATTTCCAAATGTGACGACGAAAAATATCTTCCGATCGTTTCTGAAAAGCCCATATTGAGTGGACGCCGCATACCGTCGTGGATACCTATTTAAAACTTAATTAAGTAATAATGTACCGCAATTAGTGCCTCAGTACACGGGACGAAGACCGACTTCTCTTTTTTTCCAATGGTAAATACTTGGTATTGCTCTCAATCAGCACTTTGTAGATTGAAAATATAGGACTGGTAGGTTTAATAATGTTAAATAAGTCTGTAATAATAATAAATAAAATAAAATAAAATTTATTGTGTCAAATAATTGGTTTACAAATTGTTGTGTTCGGAATCTTCTTTTAGACAAATAATGCCTGTATTGTATAGTCTGTGGAGTTGTACTTAGATATCTTGTTCTTTGCCTCGGGCTGCGCTTTGGGCTATGGGGGTTATAGAGGTGGTGCTACATAGCACTGAACAAGAATGACCTAGCTCGGGAAAGTGAAAGGTTATTCTTAAAACTGTTCTGACACAAAAGCTCTGATAAAATTGCTGAATAAGATTGTACACACACAGAAGCAAAACCACGCCTGTTTTCCCCCAAAGGTTTTAGCCGGCCGAAGTGTACCTCCAAGTCATCTACTTTTGAGGAAGTAGATTACTTTAAAATGACACATCAATTCTTCCCCAGTGATTCACGTGTGATCATATATTATTATTCCGGCCTAAATTCCTAATATTATGCGGTAGTAGCAGAAAATTAACATTCGTTAATTCGGTTCACCGCTGTAAAGCCACGGCTTTACAAAAGGCGGGCATCAGATAAGATCTACATCGAGACACTTCTTTTATTCCTATATCAACACTCGAACCAAATAAATATAAAAAAGTTGCAAACGATAATGCCTTATCTTAATGCAATGTATCTCTTTAACATCGACTTTCTGCGACGATCGACTTCGACCGTGCATCGGGGCACTTATACTTAATACAACTCTACCTATATATTTAAGCATTTTGTATGAAAAACCTGTTGTATAGTCTACTATTGTTTTACTTTCCTTCCTTGAAATATAACTGATACCAAACGAGTTTGCATTGTAATGTTATTCGGTCATACTTATCAAAGCTGTGTCCATTGATGCTTGTGTTGTGGGGTGTTGCGTGTATAGTTGTGTCGTAATGAGCAATGTAAGGAGAATAGATCGATACATAGTGGCTGTAGAGTGTCGTGGTGCAAGTTTCAGCCGGAGGCTACGTTCTCTGGTCCATAGTACCTGAGCCGGGTATTAGCTGTGGTCCAAGTCATAAAATCTTAGACGAATAGAACGGATTTTAATTGATTACGAACGGATTTTGTGCTACTGACAAAAGATTGGAATTGGAATCAAGAGCCCTTGAAAGACTTAATCAGGAAAATTAGGTGTCAAAATTTCGCAAGTAATATCAACATGTGTCAGTAAAGTCACTCACATTGGATGAACATCCCCTTAGATATTGCTTATCTCAGTTGACTACCTATAGCGCTAATAGTATTCCATCAAAGCAAAGCATTCATATACCTTCTTTGCAAACCTATTTTTATCTGTGTATAACATGGATTTGCAAACTGTACTTTGCCCGAGCTTGTGTTCTTTATTTAAACAACTACAAGCTCATCAACCAAACAAATCGCTTTCCCTCACACCTTGCACCACTCACGTAATAGCTTATTAAGAACGTTCCTGGGATATTTCCCGATGGTTAGCCGCGGCCTGCGCCGACGCAGGAATGTATTAATTCTCTATAGCGGCCGGTGTAACGTCCAACTCGTCATGTCATGCTATGTGCTACGCCGATTGTGTTTCAAAGCTTTTTAGTGGCTTGAGAGCTTGGTTTTTCTCATGCAGGGACCATGCAGACGATGGACGGTTTGTGCGATCGCATCTGGGGCGCACAAAAAGTTTGGCAATACTCAGAAGTCAGAATGTTTTTGTTGTGGGTTTTTTTGTTCGTCGTATGTGTGTATCGACTATTTGGATGAACAAAGCCTGCATCAAGGATGTAATTATAATCATATTACCAACGGTTTCGTGATTTTGTCAGAGATAATAAAGAACACAAAATTATCGTGTCACTCAAATGGGTTCATTGACAATCTCGCAGCAACCGGCACTATAAACTTCACCACTACCGGCTGTAGCTTAGCCTCTTATGTCACTGCTGATCAGGTCTACGGCTACGCGACAAATCACTACACTTCACTGTTTCAGTGTAATTGGCGGCGCTTTCTATCGACACGTCGCGGTCGCACGGGGAGGAGCGCGGAGCAGGGTGCGCTGCGCTTTTCACTGAAGACGGCGCGAAGCGACGCCTGCGCACCCAAACCCATTAATATTTCATTAGGAGCTAGGACTGGGGGTAAATCTCATGGTAGGGTCGTACTGGATTCAAAATTAACTTCAAAAATTCAGACGAGAGGATAATCTAAAGCCTCTTTGAAGGTATTTTCGCTGTAACAACTAATATTCATCCTGGCCCCAAGCTAGAGGAATTATTATTAGGGGTAAGTAAGAAAAAACCGGCCAAGAGCGTGTCGGGCCACGCTCACTGTAGGGTTCCGTAGCTTCCCAGACCATTAAAAATACCAACATTTTTCGTCAGCAAAAATAACTTTGTTTTTCATAGTATTTGTATGAAAAACAAAGTTATCATTTGCGTTTTTTTGAAAAAGTGCTATATAACTCAAAAACTATTCAACTCATCAAGTTGAAAATAATTTTCCTAGAAAGTTCATATAAAGGTCTACTTCTGTGATTTTTTTCATATTTTTTAAACTTATGGTTCAAAAGTTAGAGGGGGGGGGGACACATTGTTTTTGACTTTCGGAGCGATTATTTCCTAAAATATTAATATTATCAAAAAATGATTTTAGAAAACCCCTATTCATTTTTAAATACCTATCCAACAATATATCACACGTCAGGGTCAAAATTAAAAAAAAAATCGCTCCCCACTTTACGTCTGGGGGAGGTACCCTAATAAAAATGTTTTTTTAAATTTTTATTTTTGCACTTTGTCGGCATTATTGATATACATATTGGTACCAAATTTCAGCTTTCTGGTGCTAACGGTCACTGAGATTATCCGCGGACAGACAGACAGACAGACAGACAGACATGGCGAAACTATAAGGGTTCCGTTTTTTGCCATTTGGCTACGGAACCCTAAAAAGGGATTACGGGAGGGATGATTGATGAGGATTTTGTCGAACTGGGAATGATGACCCTATAATTTAAAGAAAATTGTTTGTACCCTCATTACAGAGATGTAAAATTATCCGCTACCCCAAGGCTGTTAAATGTAGACGATGAAAAAAATATGAATAAAGAATCTTTGAATAAAATGTAGCCTATGTTCCTAATTTAAAATCAGCGTTCTCTGAGAAAACTGCTTTACTTTTGTTTTTAGACTGTAAAGGTCATTAATCTCTAAATGAGAGGTGAGCTATTCTGCGTCTCCTGATTTTTGCATAGTGATGTCACTCTCAATAAACTTCTGTGACTACGGGTTCTTTACCAAACTCAGTCAGACCTTGCCATTTTAATTTGAAAATAACCGTCTATCTTTAGTTTGTCTGTCTTACGATGATCTGCCATCCCTGGTCATGTTTCAGTTAGCTTGTCATAGTCGGGCACACGTCTCACGTCACTACTAACTCGTTCAGCGTCGGGTGTAATTTATCTATAATATGTATGTATTTAGAAATATATAAGTATGTTTATCAGTTGTCTAGTACCCATAACACAAGCTCTGCTTATTATTATTATTATTATTATGTCCTTATTATCACGCTGCTTTACGACTAGAGGTGTGCAGAGCTTTTTGTGGACAACATGGAGTAATAAATAAATAAATAAATAAAATAAATAAAGTTCTTTATTTCTCCTCACAATGACAAACTTAATCTAGGTTTCACATATTATTATTTGTTTATTAACAAAATGTGAGGAGCTGGTGTCTGACTTAGGCGTAAAATGCCTGTATTACAAATCACCAGGTCCCCCACCCCACGGAAGAACGGAAGGTTTTACTTAACAAAATATGAAATTATAATACAATGTTATAGGCAAGGAGATTAAAGACTAAAAACTTATAATAATTTTGTGGGTAGAAGTTAAAAAGAAACTATCAACAAAAATTAATCAAGGCGCCTGTGCCTGTGTGTATGTGTGTGTCTATGAGTGTATAATGCTAATGTGTAGTGTTGAGTGTCAGGTGTAGTGTGTGTCGATGTGTACGTGAGAGGGTTGTGGTGCAAGTTATAAACGTATATCGTTCTAATTTAATTTGAATGAAGTACACTTTCTGTAAGATTATAATCCAATTTTTTTAACCAGTCCGAAACCAAAGACTTACATTTGGTTTTTGGCAAGGGATAAAGCGCCAAGGATCGATTTAATTTATTGTATAGGTTTGAACCCTGGTAGCAGAAAAACCGACGTGCAAACTTAGTTTTGAATGACGAGTAATACAAAATGTATCCGTGGGTATTCTGTAGACAGCGATAGAGATTGATGCGGACTTGTTTATTCAGTGTTGAGGGGCTACATCCATCTTACTACTCGTATTTGTTTAAAAAAGCAGTTTTAACTCTTTTGCTGCTGTAGTTGTGTTTTACTTTAATCCTAACCTACCCACTTAAGCTAGATTTAGACGAAGCCAGTAACGCTGGCGCCAGTTCTCAGACAAGCCACTGCCCTGGCCCGTGTTATTTAGATGAGGCCAATGGATTTGTTATTATTATTTATTTGGATTTATTTATTTCCTGGATTATTCTTGTGGTTTGCACACGTTTTGCTATAAGGATAAGCGCCAACGACTGGTGCGATGCGTCTACACGCATCCTCACGCTGGCGCGGGGATTGCGGGGCACGCGGGTGGAGGTCACTGGTTTGAAAAATAGGCCGGCGCCGCTCTATTCCAGCCAGTGCTGGCCGCAAGCACTGGCTTGTCTTGAAAAAATTGTTTATACGAGGCCAATAACAAGCCAGCGCTGACCTGGCATCCAACATTGGCTTCGTCTAAACCTTGCTTAAGTTTAAGAAAATCTTGCATCCCGGCGTGTAGTGTAAAACAAGAATTTACACCGCAAATTGCAAGTAATCAGTATACATCGCTAAACTTCACCTTCTATTCTAGTTGAAGTTTCCTCGAAGAAGCAAAGGTTCACTGAGACTGGCGGGCCATTGAATTGGATTTGGAATGCAAATTGAAGCACTCAATAAACTCCCGTAGGTCCCGGGACCTAACTCCCGTTTGCATGCCATTTCAAAAGACTCATTATGGAATTAATGTGGAAATAAAACTTGGGTCGGTCTAGGATGGGTGTCTATCTATTACATTCTGAGTTTCATTAATGCCTCGGAACGTTACACGTTAGCTCGTAGGTCCCGGCAGTCATTAGGAGACCTTTGACAGTACAGGTGGTCAGTGGCCTGAAACTCTGATCCCAGTACTAACTGGGTTGTGGAGGATCCGCTTAGACTGGAAGCCGACGCCAACGAAGTAGGAAAAAGGCAGGCAGATATAATATTTCTGTTACAGGTAACGTCACAAAAACCGCCGAAGATTTTTCAGTAATGACCTGGACGAATAAGTACCATAAGTGTATTATTATTAACAATAGTTCCCGCATACCTCGGTAATAAGTGTTAATACCATTACAGAGTTAATAGCCCGGGAACCGAACCCGTCATTTGCGCTCAATTACATAATAATACCCTCTTTGGGCAGAAGAATGGGCGCCATACTGGACAGTCATGGACACTAATACGAGACCTGTACAACGTACCGGAACTTAACTTTAGTTAATAATTCAATTAAATGTGGTTTTTTGAATGAGATTGGAACGCATTGATTTTTTTTTTACTTATGACCGCTTGCGTATGTGCTAAATATTTTAATTTGGTTTACATAATAATGTTAATAAGGTTCAAAATGAAAACCATAGAATTGGTTTCATGTGAACCTAATCTCTGTCTCTTTTTGCATTTCAAAAATATTTATTTTATACTTAGGATTGGTGTAATGAGATTGATTAATAAATAACAGAACAGTGTACAACTTGATGTTCCAATCTTTCTGTATCGTGTGGTTAGCGCCTAGTCTAGTACTCTAGTCGGATGTCAGAGTGTCAGAGTTTTTATGCCACCCATAGGCCTTTGACTTGGCTTAATACTCCCATAAAAAAGACAGTAAACATAGCGTTATCTGTATAAAATAGAATAACCTGGTGAACCAAGTCTTTCCTCAATAAGTAAATTCTTTTGATTTGACCGCTAGAGAACAAGAAGTGCAGCTTTTCTGATCATTGCCAGTAATTTGTATCAGTTTTCTCGGTTCAACACTCTCCAGGTCCACTCCTCGTTGGCTCTCATGTCAGGTACGTGTATAAATAAATACATTTACTTGTAAATTCATCCGTTACAGCGAGCAGCATCGTAAATACGGTTCACAGGCGGCGAGGCGTGGCCGCCATTAATAAAATTATGCTATATCACTGCTTTCTTAATCGTAGTCGATTACCATATTAATTGATAGCTTGTACTTGACGGTGGCGCCATCTGGGCACAAGTTATTAAGTAATTACTTTAATATTTGTAAACGTTCAAGTTAGTGGATTATTCATAAGATAGTGACCACTGGTGGACAGGCGAGGTTGTCTCAATGGGAACATAAGTATTTACTAAAGCCAATGGAGCATCATAATATCAACCCGTAATCAAATCAAATCAAATTTATTCGTTTACGAATAAATTTGATTTGATTTGATTACGGGTTGATTACGGGTTCCTATTGTATAGAAACCTACATTTACGTAGGTTTCTATACAATAGGATGTTATAATAAGATGGTCAGTTCGCTACATTTTACCCGAGGGCATACAAATAATAATAATTAGTGGTGTCGAAACAACATATTACACAAAATTAAAATGAAATAGGTAACTCAATTACTTACACACTAAACACACAATTCCTTACGTTCTAACACATAATTACCAATGTCAAAATACTAATAATAATAATCTAAATTTAACATTGTCATTGGCTAGATGTCAGTAGTGTCCTCCATAAACTCAGTTGTGGAGTAGTAACATTTATAAATTAAGAATTGTTTTAGTTTTTTTTGAAACATATTATCATTAAGATTCTTTAACTGTCGTGGAATTTTATTGAAAATAGCTGGAGCCATTTGATAAATACTTTTACGCAGAAGGGCTGTTTTACTACGATCAACGCAAAGAATGGTCGAATCCCTTTTCCTTAACCGTGGATCAGCTGGTGCTCTTATTTTGAAGTACTGTGGGCTCAAAGATGTACAATGACGGCAATGTTAGGAGCTTGCAACTGTCCCTTGAGTGTAGGTTACTTAAAGCGCGTACGCATTTTTTTTGTGCGATGAAAACGTAATTCTTGTCTGTCGAGTTACCCCAGAAAATGAGTCCGTATCTTAGAACTGATTCTACGTAACTATGGTAGGCTGTAAGCACGGCGTCGCGGTTCACATATTTAGACAGCTTATAAAGAGCAAAAGCAAAACTGTTAAGTTTTTTGCAAATTTCTTCAACATGCGGTTTCCACGTAAGTTGACTGTCTATCACTAACCCTAAAAACTTTGTTGTATCCGTTTTTGTAACTGGTTGTCCATTGTGACTAATATAACCGATAGTTGTTGTCGTTGTCGCTAAAGATTAGCAGCAGCAGTTAAAGATTAGCTTATTGCCGACAAACTGCTAGCAGTATTGGCAATTACTGATTACTGTTACAAACTTACGCATTTACCTTACATAAAATAAAAACCACAAACACAAAAGTATTGCCACTGTCATGGTTTAACTCATGGACATCAGCAATTGAGCATGGACGGTGGACCTGAGCTCTGGCATAAAGTTAAAAAACTTCAATCAGATTAAACATGCATTTTAAAAAACAGCATATTTTGTAAAACTTATATTGTCACTTACGGGCCCCCGAATTTTGAGCTCCCGATATTAAACCGGGAGCTCAAAATAATAAATAATCACGGAAGATAAAGTGACAATATATGTTTAGTTAAGCTTAAAACAGTGTTTGAGCATAATTATTTTATTGTTTTACAAAGCTCAAATTAGTAAAAAGTTACCAGGAGAGCATTGGAAGCCAGTTAGTATTTTTTTTTATAAATCTGACAATCTTTTTAAAGGAGACGGGAAATGGTGGGCCCAATTGTAATAAGTTGAGATACCTATGGTCTAAAAAATTAGTCATATTTTTTTATATTAAAATGCCAAAATTCAGCTTAATTCTCAATCTGGAAGCGGAGAAAAATGAGAACGATAGTTTTCATAACATTACCGATTGAATTAATCGATTACAGAAATTATAAAAAGAAAAGCTTTGTACTAGGTAATTAACTCAAAGTATTTAAATGAACTTTAAATACTTGTTTACAATATAGTGTATTTAATTAATAAAGAAAATGACAATTAATAACTGAAAAATCTAAATGATTATCGATTTCGTATCGATTAAAATCAATCATATTTTTAATAACAGCCTTATATGTATTATCTGTGACAGCACTGACAGCATTTACAGCGGACCGACACTGACACTTGTCAATTATTTCTGCTCAACTCGTTTCGTGTTTTCCGTTATGTTTTAAGTGCTTTCCCGATTATTTTATAATTTCAACGACCACTGCGTTGTTTATTACGGATTCCGACCCTGCTTACCTTGTACGACACTTGCTTTTATACTGGACACACCGAAGATCGCTCACGCGTTTGACTAGGATTTTTTTTCTTGGAATTATTGAAAATACCTATGGATCGCTGTGTGAATAATTGTGGGATTGCAACGAATCACTGCAATACCCTAGGCTGACGACCCGCGGTCGTGAAACAATTCCGTCAGTGATTCGGCAGTGGCTTTCAACAAACTCTGAAAGCAAGTATAACCTAGCTGGGCTAGGTACCAAGATCATATTGTTCCACCTGCACAATTTCTAGACGACATTTTAATAATAATGTAAAATGAATAAGTAAACCGCGTTCTACATTAAAATGTGCTTTTTATTTATTCTGGACGCCTTTTCGATAAATCCATTTCTGTTATCTATTAATGGCTTCAAGTCATTCATATTCAATCAAAATATGACATTTCAAACATTCTCCACTGAATAAAACATACATTAGTGCTTAATGAACTTGATTAGTAATCAGCTCTTATAAAGAGACTTTAACATAACCTCACTTTTACCAAACCTCAAATAACTCGGATCTCAGATTGTCAAAACTTACTGAATTTTCAGTGAAGGACTGATAAGTTTGAATCTATTGATTCATACCATTTTCATCTCCTTACATCCAGGGCCCAAGAATGTATGTAATCGTTTCCGTCTCCTTTATTAAAAGGAAACATTTCTTTACTTTTAAAAAGGAACAAATCCGTATTCACAGATTTTGAAAAATTCGCTTGCCACACTCAGGAATCGAACTGACTACCTAAAGTTCGAAAAAATAACATTCTGTCCTTTTTTGACATCAATCGATAGTGCCAACCATATGGATCAAATCTCTCTAACAAACATGATAAATTAAATGAAAGGAAAACCATGAAATCTAAAGAACAGTTATGAATTAAATGGGATAAATTCAACAAGATAAAGCACTTTTACACATGGTTTTCCTTAAATTTAATTTACCATGTTTGTTAGAGAGATTTGATCCATATGATTGACCCTACCGATTGATTTCAAAAAGGTACAGAATGTTATTTTTTCGAACTTTAGTCGATCCATACCAGGTTCGATGCCCGAGTGAGGCAAAATAATTTTCGTAAAACTGTGAAAGCAGATTTGTTTCTTTTAAAAAATAAGGGAATGAATCCTTTGAGTAAAATTTGCTATCTCCAGTATTTAGAGTACTTTCCCTCCAGGTGGCATTGTAAAATTCCTGTATATTATGTTGTTCTGTCTGAAACCTATATCCTGCAATGTTTTAGGACAGTTTGCAATGGACTTTAAATAAATCAAAAAACCGTTTATCCCCGTTAGGTATTTAATACCGTATTTTAGATCTTACAACCATTAACCTCCAGCTGTACTTTCTACAAGGAAACATCTCGACAAGCGTGCCATTAGCCGTCATTTGTGGAAATGTACAGAAATTCGCTTGCCGACTATGTTCTCTGCCTACCCTCGGGAGAGAGGTGCGCGAGCGCAGTGTAATTGTCGCTCCGAGCTCGAGCTCGCATGCGCAGGCGACTTAGATTCACTTGAGATATATAGCTCAGCAAAAATGCTACGCTTTTGATTGAAGCTGTGAAGATATGTCTAGAATTTAGATGTGGCTTAGATCAGATAATATTCAGATAACAAGATACCTAACCTATGGTGTTTTTAATCCACAATAACACAACTCTATTATTGATAATTATGAAAACAGGGAAAATTGTAATATTGCCTATTCACTCTGGAAGAAGAAAGCGACGAAATCCAGGCGTTTAAAGCCGATCCTCTTTCATCTTCAACGGCTTTAATATTACGACCATCTCATCATTATAATCTTTGAAAAACCCATGATTCTACGAAAACCTTCGGGGGAAACCAACACATCTTAGTGCCCCAAATCTTTGAAACCAGACTGCTGTACCATGGCTCACAATAACGTGCGAACACTTCACACAATACCGCTTCACTGATTGAATTATTGCAAACAAACGGAGCACAGAGCACAGGCAGAACAGTTGTGTGTCGTTGTGAATTAGCGCAGACGATAAGTGAATGTAACATTATGGACCATTCATGTCTAAGTTAATTCGCGTAATAGAGTCGACGGATACAGTCAGGTGAATACGTGTGATAATGTTGATTGCAAGTGATCATTTAAGGGCCATAGGTAATTACCGGATCGAAAGAGAGGTCTTACTATTTCTGTGTTGATAGACTTTCGACACATTGTACAATAACATTGTTGCACAGCTGTGGCGGTTTTACCGGAAACCTATGAAGCTTTGAAAAATCAATTATTAATTGCCACAGGTTAATTATCAACTTCCTCTTTTTTTCTGTTCAATTGATTTTTAAACCAATTCAATATTTGTAATTTTCTTTTTTCAATCAATCTTTGATTCATTCAACTCTACAATTAACGAAACAAAAAAAAACCTAAAAAACAAATAACAAACCTATTTCACAGTTCTCAATCGCGCACAAACGCGCCGCCATTAATGGGAACATTTTGAAGGCACGGCCATTACATTAACAGCCAATTAGTGATAAATGTTATAATAAAACTAATCTGTTGGTTTTGGTAATTTCCGCGTCAGTCACGGCTTCATTATGAGATTACGACTTACGAGCCGGTGAGCTCGAAAGTGTTAAATCATTAAACTTGCTGAATGCGATGCTATTGCGGTGTATGGTTATGTATTTTTGCGGCATCGGGATTATATATCTTAAGTTAATGCCACATCTCAATTATACACCCATGAGAAATCTGTACACACGGAATTCGTCAATTTTAGCTCAGATGCTCAGATGAGATGAGTTCAGCTGCAAATTGTTCATAACAATGAGTTCCTCTCATCATTGATGCCTGTATTATGTTTTATGGATCATGTTTAGCAATGAAAGTTGGATGTTGAACGAAAACTAATACGAGCAACATGTTATTTTTGTTTTGTGTCCTTGTTAGTTTTGGCAAGGAAAACAGTTCAGATCGGTCGGGATCGGTTATCAGATTTCCTTGCTTATTTATTAGTTTCCGTCAGTAAGTCGATTTCTGGTCGAAGCCGAAGCTTTGGTCGGTCGATAATATAAATACACTGAAATTTAACCTCAGAACCCGTGCCCAGAATTCGCGATCAGTAGGCAAATACGAGACAAACCTCTAAGCATTCGCATTTATTATCCTTTAATCCTCTACTTCCTTAGTAAAACCTAAGTTTTATACATTTCCGTTGTTTAATTTCCATTCGTACGGGCAATGGTTACCGTGCAATAAATACTCAAAGCAGGTACATTTCAGTGCAGCAGTTACGGAGATAAGAGCTCGACATATATCTGTTACACGATCGACGTGCGCGGTTTAGCGATATATCTTACCGTTTTAGCATCTGCTAAGAAAATATACGTAGAAGGTTTATTCACATTCTCACTTATCACATAAGGTACCTACTGCAATTGCGGTTATTCTTTTAGGGAACGATGCATCCTCAGAATAGTGTCAAGGGTTTTTTGTACCCAACCAGAGCTATTCTCCCCACGGGATGATGCCCGCAGATCAAGCGGTTTGCCACTAATAGTCCGGGGCAGCGGAAGTCGCACTAGATCCCGTAGCCCCCGGCGCAAGTAGGCGAGGCGACACACACCGGGGTGGTTTTAGTCAATGCGAGTCTACAGAACCTTTCGCTCTCCCCAGAGTGGAGGATGAGGATTTCCACCTAAAAAAAAATTAAGGTACCTAAGCTACCAAGGCATGAGGGAGTGGCACAGAGGACACGTTCTATTATCCGTGTTATGACAAGTTTCTCCGGTATAACAGTGTTTTCGTCTTAACTCCCTGGAACTTGCTTGACGTCGAATTACGAATATTTAGTACTTTTCTTGGTGTACAGTACACCTGCTGTACTTTGGTTTTAAAGCGTCTTTCCGATATCCCTTGCGCTCGCTATCGTTATCGACACATCTACGACTGCGCCCGGCGCAGGTTTTATAACAAAGTTGTTACAGTACTTCGTCGTATTTACTATTGAAATTCACGATTTAAATGCTGTTGGCGTGCTTTTCTTGTTAGAGCTTTAAAACCATCTTTGAAAACATTTAGGTACCTACATGATGATGCCATCGAACGGATTTCGGTCACAGCGACTACATGTGACTTAACCTTAGCATTCGACTTTCTGGGGTGGTTGTCGAGAGCTTTAGTGCGCTGCTCTCTCGAGTGAGAGCGACTCGGCTAGAGAGTCGAAGTACAAGAACTCTGTTCCATAACAACAACGCTGGATTATGATTTTGAAATAATCCATTTAATTTCGGCAGGCTTGCAGGCTACAAGTAGCCGTTAGTAGCCGCACGCTTTTATAGCGATGTTTGTCAGTGATAGCCTTCTAACTACTTTAACGTTTGTGAGCTCTGACCCCCGCTCCACTACTGGGCTTAGATTGTACAAAGTAGCAAAACTAATGTCGAGCATTCAAGTTTTATGGCGCTAATACTCGTAGGTTGTACTCACAGCAGTAGGAATTGGCGTGTTAGTTCATTTAAAATGTTATGCTCGTAATTCATCAAGGATGACCGGCTCTCTTGGCAATTTGTGAAGACTACCCTTTTTTTTGCTCTAGAAATATCTATATCAAAAGATAACCAAAGAAACCGACGCTGCATCACAAACTGATTTCGAAGGATTCTAATCTATTGCATAACATAACGCAATAGGCTTGTTAACTGAAAAAATCTAATTAGTCCGTCACTTAGATTAACAAAAAATATTTGACCCGTATTTTTTCTTTTGTCACTTATACCAAAATTGACGAAGATTCGACGCTTTTAAAATTCCTAATACGTCACTGTTCGGTATCATTCTTAGTGAGTACTGACGTCACGAGCCCCCACTCCCGAGTTTTGATGCGTTTTATCTTTGTCAATATTCGTTGATTTACAAAAACAAAAAATACGTGTCCATTATTTTCTAATACTCTAACTAACGGACTAAATAGATTTGCAATTTATTGATGGTGGAAACAAGCCTATTAATAAAATGAAATTAAAATATTATTAAGTGTGTCAGTTACCTCGCGCCGAGTGGTTTTGCTGTGCACCATAGGCGGTGTAAACATGAGGAATTCTGATTACCAATGACATGGCCAATAACGCTATATCAACACTTAAATATTTACACACATTTTAATCAGCTCTTTGTTTTACTCTAAACCAATATCACGACCACACCACAAGTTGGCTGTCATTTTCACGCCTCACGCCATGACAGTTATGTTCTACAACACGCACTTGTTCGGTTCGTGTCCCACAGCCAGCTATTAGCGAGGAATGAGAAAAGATAGTAACTAAAAAGAAGCTGGTGAGAAATGAACAAAGTGCATGAGGCACAGAAACTGACAAAATAAGAGAGGCCTCTCTGATTTGTGTCAGTTTGTGATGAGCTGCGAGTGCACCATTTCGACGAGTGATTACTCGGTGGTATGCGTAGTACCAACTTAAAGTTTCTTAGCGAGTGTTGTGTTGTGTAACTTGTGCATCAACGAGCGAGTATTTTCTACTTATAATAGGTAACTCTTCTCGATGCAGCATAACCTATCGACAACAGTGTGAACAGTCAGCGATTTATACGTATATATGTACAGTCGAGGACATTTACTACCACTATTCGTTATTTTAGTCCTGTAATACTTTGGGTTTAGTCGGTAATATTCGTACTGGTGAATGTATAAAAGTGCAAAATTGTAAAGTAGTGAAAGTGTATTAATCAACATAATGAGCTACATATTACGAGTATATAGTTTATGTAGCTCTTGAACTGATACGAGACCTGCAATTTCTTGATTAAGAAAATCGTCTATAGTTGGTCGCTTCTTCGTGGTCGGTGGGACTGGTGCCTTGGATGGCAAACAAAAAAGGCGCACGCGCATCATCGACCGTTATTGAGCCGAATTCGAAAGTTAACCTGTGGGGTTCGGAAATACACGGGACGAGACACGATTGGGAATCGTGAGGTGTAGTTCTGTTACCTATTTATGAATATTGAGTGTAACATTCTGGAAAACTTTAGTTGGACAGTCGGTATTTATTTACGAATCTCTTTTGTCTAGCTTGAAGCAAGAATAAGGCTCGTTCTATTCTTCTCTGCCAAACAAAAGTAAAGACTTAAGCGGATTAATTAACTGATGTTTCAATCAAGGCATAGAAAATATGTTTATTCAAACACACTTTGCACTAAGCTTAAAATCGATCATGCGGAAATTAGAGTTTATTAATGAGCCTGATAATCCTGAACACTAATAAAAACAGTTAAGCGGCTTTAAGCAGCAATATTTTGACAGTAATCTGATCCGTCTTAATATTTTGACTTAGGTTCCCCGCTGAGGACGACATCCGTTGAATTCGGAACTAATCGAACGTGATCCAGTGATAGTGGTGTGCGCGCGCGCCGGTCTACCGTTACAGTCACTCTGTTGATGTAGCAGGTAATGATGTCGTGATGCATGATGTTTTTATTAAACGAGATTTGAGATGACAACATTTTTATGTAAAGCGCTAATAATATAACAACACCCGATTAAAACCTGTAGCCTAATGCAGTGATGTGAATTGCCTGTAAGTAGCAGTACACCTACATTTCGCCAGTTTGCTATGCCGCCCTCTGGGCACGAATCCAAGCTACATACTGGGCAATTCTCGACCTGCGAATCAAACCCAAGACCATTTCTAACCCGAAATGGCTCGTAAGAGGTCTCGACTTGCAAGTACAAAAGGGACGTGCATGCAGATTTGCTAGAAATTGACAACAATATTAAACAATAACATTTTGTACGGCTTTTTAATAGCTACAGCTTTGCAATTTGAGTGAGGATTTCCGTAAGCCAGGAACATCTAGTGATTGAAGATGACGTTGCGATCATCAAGTTAATGCTCTCATACTTACCTCGCAGCGTAGGCAAATTGCGACGTCGGCAGTGACTGACGAGCATGACGTAGGTACGTCTACATATTCAATGGTTTTCTCATTTTGTTATTTCCATATTCCCGTGAGAGGAAGTAAAGTTTTCTTCGGAATAAACTTCACTGAATTTCTTTCGAAGATGGGTGGGCTTCATCCGTGCAGGCCCGACAACGTACAGTAATATATGACCCTCAGCTTGAAATGTCTGAATTCCTATAACCCATGTGTTCCTACGATAGTATAAAAGTACATATTATGCATTACTTTATGCATATGATGTTACTGACCCGTAACATTTGACTTTATCTCCCAGCAACTTAAAGTCCAAATCAGAATACACCAAAAAATCCTTGTTATAAGACCATGAACATGCCATTGTGTGAGCACAAATATAATAATGTGTTCATCAAAGACCTTGTGTGCCAAACAATAAGGCAGTTTATCAAATGGGTTTGTGTTGCAGTTATGTTGGCGTGTTGTTATTCAAATTCGGCCGGCTGACAACTCTATAGTTTTGCATGGCGGCCATGGCCGGACACGTTTTGTTTTATTTCGCTCGTGATAAATGCGCGTGCTTTGTGCTCGTATGCTATGGGAAATGGGAATGCTTCAGTAAAGTACAGCGCAGTTTATTTCACGTGGAATACCAAGCCGAATGGTTGTTCTGTGTTTATTTGTTAGGGAAAGGAAAGAGGAGAATTTATCAGCTGCTCGGATCAAAGATGTAGCACGTCGGCGATGTAACATTGATCTTATAGGTAATTTAATTTTCATAATATAATAATTTTAAAACGTTTTTATTTATATTACAATTTAGCCTAATAAGGCTGCAATTTTAATCTAACTTAATTTGCTAAAACTAAAATTATATCTAAAAGCACGTCCATTGCGTTTACTTAGCGTCTATTAAGGCGATGTCACTTTGTTCTTGTGTCCATATAAATAGCTAAGTACTATATTTCACTCACGGTAAATTCACAAATATAATACTATCACTCCATTACACTACACTAACTCAAAAGGTTTAGTCCTTTTGAGCCTTCTTACTATGTCCGTGTTATCGAGGAGCTGGATGGCCTCGACATTAACATGATGATGAAGCCGATGTTCGTGAGCTTCTGCATATTTTTGGATAATACTGTTTACGAACTCTATATTTAGGTCCCGATGGATGTCGTCAAATTCACCCAAAGGGCAATGGAGAGGGCTATTCTCCGAGTTTCCTGGCGTGATCGAATCAAAAATGAAGACATCCGCAAGAGAACCAAGGTCAACGATGTAGCCCGAAGAATTGCCAAACTGAAGTGGCAGTGGGCAAGGCACATAAGAGAGAAAAGCTCACAAACGGAAAACATTTTCACCGTTTTAGCAACATTTTCCATCTATGCTCCTATTAGTCGTAGCGTGATGTTATATAGCTTATAACCTTTCTCGATAAATGGACTATCCAATCCAACACAAAAAGAATTTTCAATCCCAACCAGATGGCTCCTGAAATTAGTCTGTAACTAAACAAACAAACACTTCTGCTTTAAAATAATCCAGAAGAATATTATAATATGAAGTTCTTCTTGTTGTGTATCTCTTCCATATCTTTCCACTTTTGGCAGTTTTGTGTTATGGCAACTTTATAGGATCAACTGTCGGTTGTCTCCCCACATGCCTCCGTCCTGTCAGTTATGTTATGTTCCGAAGTTACCTTACAAACAAATAAACAAGTTAATTTTCCATTTTCCCATAACATTTAGCGAGTAATTACGGAAACTGTTGGCGCCACTTCTAGTTACAATAGTAATTGATTTCACAGTCGGACAGACAAACAGACATTCACACGTTTATCTATTACGATAGTTGTACAAACATTTATTGACTTTACTGTTTGAAAGCGTGACCGAAGCATAAGGTTATGCGAATGTGAGATTTATCACATTGTGTCGGAGAATTCCATAAATTCTATTAAACCGGATTAATCTTATATTATGCCAAAATGTCTAGACATGGAACCATTTTTCTTTCTTATCGTAACATATAATCAGGTTTTGCTTTTGATTTAAAAAGTAGTGTAAGAGACGATCGGAGGAGCTAGTGGATAAATAATAACTGCCGCTCGGGTCAATCTTTAGGTGCTTGCCTAGGTTAGTCTGTGGATGGGTGACTACTACTACTTACTATATTATGGCAGGATATGCTGGAACCAATATTGTAACATCTATTTTGTACCATATTCTGACAAATAAACATTTTTGATTTTTGATTTGATTTACTCATTACATAACTTGGTCCCGGCTCTCATTTGTAGATGTTTGACAGTCGTTACACTCGTTACAGGCAGTCAGTGGCCCAAAAAGTCTAACAACCAGTCATACCAAGTGGTATCATATTACCCAGTACTAATTGGGTTGTGGAGGTCAGAATTGCAATCGCTCCATGTAAAACACTGGCTTCAACTGCATCCGGTTAGACTGGAGGCCGACCCCAACATGGTTGGGAAAAGGCTAGGCAGATGATGATTAGAGACGATCGGAGTTGGTCGAGGTTTCCATTCCTCATCATCATTTTCAGCCTAACTTCACCAACAGGCTCCACAGCTGGGTAACAAGTCGACGAGTTCTTCCCAAATTGCTGCTTTTACATATTGTTACTTCAATTACGAAATGTGTGTGCACGCAGGTACCTAACTACACCTGTGCCTAGCCTTTGCAGGCCTAATGTAATGGGACGTTCTACAGCTTACACTCAGACCAAATAAAAAACTGTTTTTTTAGCTGTTTTTGGCTAGGCCTCAAGCAAAGAGGTTGACGAATAACGGGGCAGAATTAACTTGTTAACTTTGCTAGTTTCATTGTTCAAATTTTCAATTCCTCAGTTCATTTAGACTGAACAACAATCACAGACAGACAGTTAAATGCATATTTATTTCATCGGAGAATTACAAAGGTATCCAAATTAAGACTTTAGCAAAAAATACCCAGACATAACAAAAACCAGTTCAAAAAACCAACATTATATTTTATATTTGGGCATAAACATCCATTTTATTATTATTTCTTCAATCGGAGACAAGAAACATCGTGATGTATGGACGGAACGGTTATTTATTTTATGTGTTGCTGAGCTATTATAATTAGTTTCTATTCTGTTTCTTGCAATAAATCTTATAAAAGGAATTTCTAGATGCGGTTACAAGCTTTTTATCGCTTGGTATTATGAAAATCAAAGTATTCGTAGAAGAACCTATAGACATTTCTTTTAATACTAGGTACATTACATTTATCAACATTAAAATAAATGTAAAATTAAATGAATTGTTTAACATTGTTGAATAACATGTTATGCTAAGGAAAACAAATGAAGGCTAAAGTAAAATCTGTTAAAATTAAAATAATATGAAAGTCATGCATGACACAATTATGTCAATCCCGCATGAGGTTAACTCTTAAATGAGACTATTCCATTTCCATTCAAAAGATATAAAGTAACCCGTATGGGTACAGCATAAGGAGAGTGGAAGTGTTTAATCCAAATGCTTAGTTGTGCTTTTTAAAATAGGTATAGGCTATAACTACTTTGAAAAACATTTCTACATCTATTTAAGGGTTTGCCGCGGCCGTGTAAATCAACTTATCCAATAGTACATTGTTATCCAAGGGGTGAAAGTAACTTATTTAGTCCCGAGACGGGGTTTGGCGCCCAAGCGTAGCGCGGGCGCTAATAGCTCGAGGGACTAAAGAAGTCTTTAACCCGAGGTAAACACTGTGCTTTTCATTACGAATACAAGGAAAATAAAAACAAAAACACGAAACCACTCGAAAAAAAAATGAAGATCGGATTGCCGCTTTCCCGCCTATTTTTTTTTTCTGTGGCCGGCTATTCAGCCTTTATTTTCACTATAGTCACTGAAAAAATAGTAAATATTTTGCCCAAGTTTTTGTTATTTTAAAGAAATATTTGTAACTAAATTATAAGTTATTTAAAATAATTATATTCTTTAATTAATACTGAATTTTATGTTATTTCAATTTTACATCGCGCTGTAATTTACAGGCTGTATAGAAGTCGGAACATGGTTCAATAGAAATGTGAAAATAGAACTAGTTTTTTTTTTTAATAATGTGACAGCTGTCAGTTGAAAGTGATTCTCCCTAGGGCTGAAAAGTATTACTTTCAGCCCGCTCCTCAGGCAACTTCAGACCTACTTTCCGAATATGAGTAATGAAAAAATTATTATCATCAAATCAAATCAAATCAAATCAAAGCATTTATTTCAAGTAGGCCAATAACAGGCACTTTTGAATTGTCGAAACAAAGATGAAAATTAAATGTAGCTACAGTCCCAGTCACAAGACATAAAAACTGTGAAAGTACTGTAGTTGCCCATTCCCTAGCGTAGATCTCTATGGAGAAGAACGGGCAAGAAACTCCATGGACACTCTTTTAAATCAAAATATTGTTACAAAATCTTGGTTACATCATTCATGTTGAGATGGTATATTATGTGAGAACAATGTAGCAAGATGTGCACGTTAAAAGTGTCCATAGCAAAACAAAAATAAAATACAACTCAAAAACAAAATAATTCAAATAAACCATGGCGACTAAGAGATGACCAGTCACAACTGACAGCGCCCGTTCACGCACATGACGCATGGATCAGCACCATTCAGCTCAACCATTTTGAAGGGAACTAAATGGTCCGACACACGCGCCACCATCAGCGAGACATTTGAGTGAGCATGACATACTCTCAACCGCCAGGGCACATTCAAGTCAAGAACTGCCGTAGGTTTCCAGTGAATGATAGCTTACTAGTACATAGTACTCACACAATATGGGCTATGCGATTATATAATACTAACATTGAATCTATACAATGCAAAGTTAGTTAAGTACAATCTTCAGCAGCTCCAACTATACCATATAATGCTATCAATTTTTGCGCCCCTGTCCATGTGGAGCAGGACCAGCATTAAGCCAAGCATTTTTATCAGCGATATAATCGCTCAACTTGTAATATGCTTTTTTACATAGTGTGCGTTTAATGCATGTTTTAAATTTCGTCTCATTCAGTTCAAGAATACTTTGTGGAATTTTATTATAGCATCTCAAACAGTACCCCATGAAAGATGAGTCTACTTTAGCGAGTCTAAAGCCTGGCTGAACTAATTCGTCCCTATTTCTAGTACTGTAATTATGTCTGTCACCTCTTTTACCAAAAAGATGCAAATTTTTTCTAACGTACATTATGTTTTCGTAAATGTATTGACAATGTACCGTCATAATGCCAATATCCTTAAACAGTTCCCTTAGAGAATCGCGCCTACGAAGATTATATATAGCTCTGATGGCTCTTTTCTGCAGAATAAATATAGACTCAATATCTGCAGCCCGTCCCCATAGCAAAATACCGTAAGACATTATACTATGAAAGTAACTAAAATAGACCAGTCTAGCGGTATCTACATCAGTGAATTGACGGATTTTTCTAATGGCATATGCTGCTGAACTTAAGCGCCCCGCAAGCGATGTTAAATGAGAACCCCATTGTAGCCTTGAATCAAGCGTAAGCCCCAGGAAAACCGTTTTATCTACGAATTCAAGTTTCTCATTATTCAATAATATATCACAATCACTACCCTTAACATTCGGTAAAGCAAATCTTATGCATTTGGTTTTTTTTTCATTTAATACCAAATTGTTTGCTGTGAACCAATTTTGGACCTGAAGTAGGGCATTATTCACGTCATCTAAATTTTGTGCCCGTCTGTTTATCTTAAAAATTAAGGAAGTGTCATCAGCAAACAACACCATATTTTGAGGTTGGTTTTTCAATAAATAGGGTAGATCATTTATATATACTAGAAAGAGGAAAGGTCCCAATATTGAGCCTTGTGGAACCCCCATTTTTATTTTTAAACCCTGTGAATTAACACCATTTATCTGAACATGTTGTTGTCTATCATTCAAATATGATCTTACCAAACTAAGTGCAAGTTTACCCAGTCCGTAATGCTCAAGTTTCAAAAGTAATGTGTCGTGATTTACGCAATCAAACGCTTTGGAGAGATCACAAAAAATTCCTATGGCATCTTGGGACTCTTCCCACGCAGTAAATATGTGCTTTAATAAGGTTACACCGGCGTCAGTTGTACAACGTCCCTTGGTGAAACCATACTGTTGATCATGTAAGATTCTGTTGGTGTTAAAATGATAGAGCATTTGATCAAGCATTACTTTTTCAAAAACCTTGCTAAAAACTGGCAACACGGATACAGGTCTATAATTGTTAGTATCTTTACTGTCCCCGGATTTGAAAAGAGGTATGACTTTACTGTATTTCATTAAATCAGGGAAAACTCCTTGGTCTACACATAGATTAAAAATTAAAGCTAAGTATGGGGCTATTGTCTCAAGTATGGATGTACAAACTTTGATAGACATTCCCCATAGATCTTCGGTCAGTTTGATTTTTATTTGCCGGAAAGCTTTAATAACTACCATAGGGTTAATGTGTTTAAATTTAAATTCAGCCAGGCAGCCAGACACATTCGCCTTTAATAAACCCATTGAGACTTCAGGAGAGGAATTTAGAGCCTCCGTAGTTTTTAATGGTATTTCTGTAAAGAAATTTACAAATTCTTGAGCTACTTCCTGATTAGAGCTTTTAGGACCACTTGCTGTATCTAATGTGTAGCTAGTGTTACGTATTTTCTTCCTGTTAGTCTCGTTATTTATGACTTTCCAAACTGTCTTTATTTTATTTTCTGCTGTTTTGATCTTGTTGCTAATGTGCAGGGCTTTAGCAACCTTGCATGTATTTCTAAAAATTTTTGAATACTTAGCAACATACTTGTTAAAAGTTTCAGTGTTAATAAAAGGCTTAAGGCCATAAAGCTCAAATAGTCTTTCCCTACTTTTTCTGATGCCTCTAGTTGCCCAATCGCTAAATATGAATTTAGGGCAAATACTTTTTGTCTTCTTTTCAAAAGTTTTGTTGAATTCCGTGTGAACTATTGAAAAGAAACGATTATAAAATTGATTTATATTAATATCGTCATGGCTCATAACACTTAACTTGTTCTGTAGGGAAATATTAAACCTATTTAATTTGCTAGAAGTTATAGGTCTAAATTTAATCTGTACTTTTTGCAATGGTGTATTACACCTATAAGTTACAGTTTGTCCGCTATGGTCAGACGGCAAACAATTTACTATGGCTTTATCTATCTTGTAAGATATGAGCATATAACAAACGAGACGCAAAAAGAGTACCTACCAATGTAAGTATTGTAGTAGGTTCTAAAGTTTCAGCCTACCCCGTGGGGCAAAGTCGTGAGTTTGTGCATGTATTTAAAAGAATCCGATACATCCCAAAACTTAAGCTTTATCGTCTCTTAAATAAAATAAAAACAACCAAAAACCGATATAAATCGTGTCGTAATTAATTGTAAGTGCCATTAAAGTATGGCGGCCATCAATAAGACACTCGCGCGCCGGCACAGCTCGCAAGTTGGGTGACCATTTCGTAAAGAGTCCAGGTGAACTTCCGGAAAAAATTGAAACATTGGACATTTTACGTTGTAATTTGTTTTTTTGGCAAAATCCCTGAAAAATCCCTTCCGTTTTGTGAACTAACAAGGCGGGACAAAGGCCATAGTTAGGGCCAAAAAGTGGGACATGTCCGCACAAATCCAGTCGTATGGTAACGCTACTCGCAGGTGTGAAGCCTCTCACTCCATACATCTTGCAGATTAGCACACTTTAATATGCAAAACTTGAGATAAAAGTGATGTGTTGAAATGTTTGTATGGGCGAGAGGGATTAGTATGACATGGGTATTTATGTCATGTTTGTTTTTTTTTGTTAAGATTTCAAAGGGTCAAAGCGACCAATCTCAATTGAGATTAGACAATGAGGTGAACAGTTCATAAGTATTAAAGTGCTCTGTTCCTTGATGACGACCATCCGATACGATACGACTGGGGAGTGATCTAGAATACGTAGGGTCGTTGTTGATTACTTGCCTGGTTACTAGCCTGAATTTCAGAGGCACAGGGGGGAGGGCATACCAACTACTTGACTCAATAACGGCTTCTATTTTGCAATAGATAAGTATTGATGCTGTTCTCGTCACGATTAGGAGAATTTAATTAAATTGCATTTGAAATTCTTAAGTTTTTGTGTCTTATTAAAAAAAATGCTATGATTTGAAGTGAAACTTCTGCGAAGCAAAAATAGTGGGTACACTGCACCTTCAAAATAAAAATAAATTAGTTTGCAATATTTCCACGTGGCACGTAGCTATAAAAATCATAATTCAATCCATAATCGAAGCCTATTCTTATGCTAAACTCAATGTAACATTAGCACATTATGCTAATGTGAATGAGAAAGTATCATTATACTTTCTCATTCATAAATATTATATTTTCCATAGATATTCCTCGAACATGGTGGGCGTAAAATAGCAATAAATTTTTAGTTCTCCGATGGCGATAAAAGATTTTACATTTAATCACAAATTGATACCTATACCATTAAATGTTTAGAAAAATATCAATAAAAATTTCACTTTTTTTAAATCACATAGGAGTTTTTTTATTGGTCGAAAAATACAGTTTCGGAGTTTATGGTTGTATGCCTTGACCTTTTACAACGTATTATTAAACAATGGCCTTGTTTAATAATATGTAGCCTTCAAATACGATCGGCCAATTACTCTACCTACCAAAAAAAAAATCATTTTTCAAAAAGGCTTTCAAATATAGGTGTGTCGTAATTTATTTTTCATATTCTTATATTGAAACCCTTTTAATTGAAAACCCTTTTATTTGAAAACCTTATCATTGGGGTGCATCAAAAACTACATCCGCCATATTGGATTTAGAATTAGACGTCTTTTAGCAAACTAAACGTGTATGCATTTAAAATTCATTTGCAAGATTTAACTAAACAAACATTACAATTTAAATAAAAGCGTTTAAAAACTACGTTACGTCAATATTAAATTCACTCATTTACAGACAGACAAGACTAAACTGCTGGGGCCTGAAACGTTAAATTTTGAATAAGTCTATAGGTACCTAATTATACTGAAAACTCGTGCGATTTCTTAAAATGCTCAAAATATAGAGGTTAAATGGGGATTAAATATTTACGGGAATTAGTCGGTGTATCGTCATTCAAATTGAAATGGGACTGGGTAGGCCATATAAGCCGCATGTCGCAGAATTAGTTAAAATATCAACGGATTGGGTTCCGAACAACATGTATCGGCAACGCAGCAGGCCCGGAAGGAGGTGGCCGGATGAGCTAGACTGCTATTTAATGGATTGGGCCAAAATAGATTTAGAAGGAGAAGAATGGAAGAAGCGAAGGGAGGTCTAAAAATAATAAAGTAGTTCCCGCCGATCGATGGGATGACCCACCGGGCACCCAGCTTGTATCATAATATTACCGAGGCCTAGGTCCCAGCTTCCTCCCATTAATTAACCTAATATCTTCTTAATGTAACTTCCCTAGTTATTTACACCCGTACGTTCAAACTTTAACTGAGGCGGCTTTACAAACATCAAAGGCTAATCAACGATCAATTAAAAGATATTAATGAACTCAAACATACCATAAAGATCGGAGTCATAGACAACACAGCGACATAAAAAGAAATGTTCAAGAAAACCATAAAACACTTTCCTTTTAGAAAGTTACGTCACTTTATAAGACAACCGTCAAATTATCTATTAATGTGGTCAAGAGTAAGTCGCACTCGAGCACCACGGGTTCTGGCTCCAAAAATACAGGACGACAATCAATTTTACATAATAGGATCCTTAAAAAAATTTTTGAAGTGTATCAACGTCTAAATTTCAGATGGATCTAATGCTGCTGGTAGACGTTCTTCGGTAAACCATCTAACCGAAACCGAATCTCTCGCTTTGAATAGCTCTTATTTGTTGAAATAATAATGCATTATCTTTTTCTAACCTGCTTCAGAAAGAGGATTATCATTTCATTTTATCATCATCAATTCAAATATCTAAAGGTCTTTGCAAGCAGATAGGGTTACAACACAAAAAGGTTACGCTCAAACCCCATGGTTAAGAGACCCTAAAATCTCTAACACCTAATAACCGAAAACAGATCATAAACCATCCATTTACTCCAGTATCAGATAACTAATCTGTTCCCCCGGGTGGTCGGCGCGTCACCTCAGTCACGTCTCAGGTTACATCCTATCCGAGGCCTTCATGCCACTGTTGACAGTAGCCGTCAAATTAATTACAAGCACATCTACAGATAGCGGGTTAGCAGAGATTAAGGTCTTAGGGAATTGTGATGACAGGCGTGTAAGTTGGGTAAATAAAGGAGGCAGGCTACCGACGTCGTTATGTTGGGAACAGGGTCAAAATAGTAGCGCCCCTAAAGAGAAGACATTCTTATCCAAAAACGCGATGCCTTTTTGAACTTCTGACTTTCCGCTTAAACTAAGGATAAGTTCAGATTTTCTATCACTTCCATATACAAAGTACATTCCGTCGATCTCTTCTTTCTTCTTGTTGTCTTATGTCTCCTTCTGGTTTCGGCACTCAATTTAAGAAAATAGCACTTCGTGGAAGAAATATTGACCAACAGGCAATGTGGTAGGAGGACTGGATTACCCATGGCACAGAATAAAAAAGCCCATGGTAAACTAAACGTATATTTAAGTATCACCAATAGTAGATGATTCGCGCCAATAAACCTGTACAACACTCCAGGCCCCAGGTTAGCGTACCAATGTATGTTCTACCTAGAGGGCGGGACAAGCAAGCCCTTAATCAGTTCCCCTGCAATTTGCACCGCAGTGTGCTGCTCCGACTTGTAATTGTTAAGTAATAACAGATCGGTAGATATCGCGGATCTGCCTGTAATCGACGCGGGTAGTTTGTGCGTGATATTGTTTGGATAGGGTCGTAAATTGTAAGCCGAAGTCGATGTAGGCGTAGGAAGTGTTCCTTCCTATGATTTCTAAGCTTCATTCAACGATCCATCCGACCAATGATGTGGTTCAACATCTGCCTAGTCTTTACCCAACTATATTGGGGTTTGCTTCCAGTTTAACCGATGCAGCTGAATAGTAACATAGTTTACATGGAGCGGCTGGCTATCTGTTACTGGTTTATAGGATTCATGAACTGTTAACGAGAAGAATTATCTGGCATTGTAAGACTTAGATGAGGTAACTGCCTTATTGAACAATTTAGTATCCATCAGAATGTAACTGTACCACGCGGACGCCATAAATAGTGTTGTTAATTTAAAAGCTGACTTCGGAAAGCAATTGAATCGTTTTATATTGTAAACAGCATGAAATTCCGCTTAGTAATCATGCTGTTTAAGAAATCACGGCAGATGTAAAGGTTTGTACAGATGAGGACCAACTTAAGAGACAATTAAATACACAGTGGGTGAAAGATTTACTATCCAATTCCACAATTCGCAGTTTTTTAAGTCGGAGCTATGCTACTGCCATCAACTGGGTTAAGATACAGAATCCGGTCCGCTACTGAGGAATTCCTGCAGGAAAAAACACATTAACACTTTGCCCGACCTGGCTATTGAACGGAGAAGTTAGTGCATAATAGAAATATGTAATTGGGTTACAAGTCTTCATTCTGACACCTTCCTAAAAACGTCTATGTCAGTCTATCATTATCTCGGACCTACATAATGCTTAATACTATTATTACCACACAATCCGTATCTCTCAGTCCACATTAGGACTTGCGAAATTGCGTGGGAGTACTCGTACCTCTGAATGACAATAGCATATTAACCTAAAAGTGGTACAGCGCATGAATTGTGAATAATAAGACATAATTATTACTTTTGCTGACATTTGTGATAGTCTGATATATGATTATTAGTAATCTAAGCACTCGATTTTGATTTATGTTAAGCTTATCAAACATTCTGTTATTGTGATAAGTTATCGAATCACAGGTCAATTTGCGACAATGCCTGACACTCAAATGTTATATTTAAATGATCGTCTAATTTAATCCAGTTTCAGTCAGAAACATTTGAAATGCAACCAATAAAATATGTCCATCTGCACCCAACCTTACTTCAAAGCCACCGCAGGTTCCCTCACTAATTGAGCTAACGCGGATTATGTCTGAATTAATTAAACGTTCTTATTAATTAGGTAATTAGTAAGCTTATGAGCCGCGATGACTGCACAGCGGGGGAGCACGGCTTCATTCCCCGCGCGCGATCTTTTTCATGTTATGGATTACGATGTTATTCACAGAATGTGGAGGAAATTGATTTCGACGTTGTCAAGAATTTTAATAATATGATGCTGATTTTGTAATTAAGTAATTTGTTAAAGTTGTGGTGATTACTGTGGGACATTAAGTTGTCTTTAAAGAGATAAGCTGGCCCCTTAGTTCTAAAATATTATGTCGTTTCGTTTAGGTTCCAATGAACCCTTCTTTTACTGCTTGCAGATAAGAGATCTTATTGTCTACTCATAACAATAAAATAACATCATTAAAGGTGATGATAGTGTCGTTGATGCTTTATAGAATGCTACATTTCTTCTTCAAAACGCTGATGGCAGCATTTCATATTTGGTTGGCCCAAAACTTCGCCACTTCTAGCTTATCGGAGGAAGCACAGAGGTCACCTTTACTGTAATAATTTTTAAGTATAAGAGAAAATTAAGCATAAGAGGTGGAATATAGATTGAGATGCTAATGAAGAACTTGAAGACAAGATCTTGTGAAATAACTTCGACGAACATAAAGCTTCCAAAACAAACAAGTACCTCAACTCTTTACTCAATATTTCTATCACGCATATCGGCTCTCTTAGATCAATACAACATCGTGCAACACATTTTTTGTCACGTCCTCAAGCCTCCTCAGCCGTGCTACTTGGTCACGTAACACACACGTGACGATGGCGGTGATATTTTATCAGTTGCAAGAGCTTGCATCCTGCACTTGATTAGGTAATCTGATATTTTACGGGTGAAGCTTGTAGACCCATTGTAGGGCTAAAGTTTCTTGCTCAATGATCGAAATTAGTATCAAGAATAACTCGCATTACTTTTTGACAAGCATAACTATCATGATTCATGACATTAAAAGAAAGTAAGAAAAAGTATTTACTAGTTTACGTAGTAGTTAAATATGTAGCAGTGGTAGTGTTCTTATAGAATTACAGCTCTTTGGTTCTATATAGGCCAAAAATAAAGCATATTTTCTACAGTTGAAAATGGGTTATTGTATCAATTAACCGACTAACTCTTTTATTCAAAACTATAGGGTTTGGAACAACCACAAAGGAGTTCTGTCTAATGACACCCATGTTGGTTGACACAATCACATTTTCCTTTAGAATTAGCAGTTTCTGCTGTCCCCAGCTCCTTCTAAAATCCGTACTCCATTAGTACAGAGCATTAGCTAGATACCTTACAACATATTTCCTCAAAAGGCTTTGGAAAGCATCGCTGTGTAGCGTCAACCCGCTCGCAATGAGACATGTCATGTGTTCGCGGAATGGCCGCGATTGGCGCGACCCTCGGGGGCAGGTGGCCATTAGCCGTGAACCAACAGATGCTTGGGATGCCTGCAATGCTAGTACACTGTCATTTCACCTGATTGACTACTAGCCAATGATTTGACGACTCGAATGGCGTAGTGGTAGTGACGCTGCCTTACGTTCTTAGGGTCCTGGGTTCGAATCCCGGTAGGAGCAAATGTTTGTGTGATGAGCATAGACATTTGTTTCCGATTCATGGATGTTTATTATGTATAATAAGTATGTATTTACAGTATAGGAGTCAGAAACCGCAGAATGCAGCGTGTGACAATCTCGACGTCTTTTTGGTACTATATCGCCTTTTTAAATACAAGTTTAAAATAAAAATAAACTCAATTTACCCCAATCAATTTTTCAGCCTGCCGTACTATTTCGAACCACTGCATATCCTGAAATTCAGAATCGACAGTTGTTACGATCATAAATAGCCGAGACCATTAAGATAGACGAGACCCTTATTGATTATTCAAAGTCAGTTACTTAACCTTATAAGGCAATTTAATTATTAAAAGCCTTCGTACCTTAATCTGAAATACCCAGAACTATTAAGAATAACAAACTATTGTTCCAAACTTCAAACAATAACGTTCAAACATTTCCTTAGAAGACTTGAAAGCGCGCCGCTCGACTCCTGCGCATACAGAGAGCTTTTAATAAGCGTGCTAGGAACCGCAGAGCTTAGCTGTGGTTTCACCTGCATAATGTTGTAAAGGTTTACCCAAGGTTAATACAAATGTTTGTACTTTTGCTTAAAAGCCCATACTTGCTCATAAAAGGGAAATTTTGTAAGTATTTCTCGAAATCTCGCTTTTTCCCATCATCATCTGCCTACCATTTTGCAACTACGTTTGGGGTCTTTGAGGTCGGCTTCCAGTCTAACCGTTAGGAAAATTAGGGAAATATAAAATTAAAATATTTCCCAAAGGGGAAGTTACTAAGTAACTGAACTTTTCAACGTTAAGGAGGTTTAACAAATGACTAAAACTAAAAAATGATAAAACAAACGAGCGATGATCCACAGAGCAACGTTAAAGACCCATTTTGTTTTACATAACGGTTTTATTATTTTTTTGGTCATGATATAACCTTACTTTAATAAGGATAAGGACATTTATAAATCTATATACATATAATAAAAGAGTAAAAAAACTGTGTCTGTACATTGAATATATTTAAAAAATAATAATTGAGGGGGGTTTAGAAACAGTAATAGAGCACGAATCAAAAAAAAAAATTATGTCTGTTTGTCTGTTTGTTTGTACACGCTAATCTTCGGAAGTACTGGACGGATTTGAATATTTTTTTTTTGTTGTATAGATATTAAGTCTGGGTAACCTATAGGCTATAATTTATCTTGGAAACTTGAACATCTGATGTAGAACCGCAACAGACCAGCTAAACTATAATGATACAAAAATGACACCATAGCAAAAATTGTTCCGCATGATGAGTATTTTCTGCTGAGAGAATAAATTGAAGATCTGGAACACCTGATGTGGAACTCCAAGAGCCCAGCTACACCATAACACTTATAGGAATGGCGTCTTAGCAAAAGTTGTTCAATCTGATAAGCACTGTCTGTTGACTTATAAAAATCGAAGATCTGGAACACCTGTTGTGGAACCCCAAGAGCCCAGCTACACCATAACACATATAGGGATGACGTCTTAGCAAAATTTGTTCAATCTGATGAGTACTCTCTGTTGACTTATAAAAATCAAAGATCTCGGACACCTGTTATGGAACCCCAATAGCCCAGTTACACCATAACACATAAAGAGGTGACGTCTTAGCAAAAGTTGATCGGTCTTATGGGCATTTCTAGTTGTCTTTTAAATAATGGAAGATCATAAAAATCTGATGTGATAATTATTGCAAAGCTATCACTAATTTCACTGTATAATTATTATAAAATAACATCAGCTGGAAGTACCTCCACGCGGTGAAAGCGGTATCAGTTTAGGACTGATTTTCGATGACGATGGTATATCATTGAAAATTTGACTGTACTGGAAAAAACTCCCATTTATTATTTTATTTTATCGGATATACTATATGCCTTCGGGCTCATGTTATTTCAGTGTTTAATTTTCTTTTCCGTTTTTCTTCGTGACTCGGTAGCCTACCCGGTAACGCAGGGGAGCAGTCACTTAGATTTTAATTGATCAGGTATCTTTACAACGAAAGTATAACCATGCTTAGAAAGAGGTCAAATCTTTCCCAATGTTCCAAAGGAGCTAAAAGATTGAGGATCATAAGATCCCAAGAATCTACCGAAGAGCGTCAGGAGAGACTTGATGCTGTTCGAGAACATCAGGCTGCAACTTGCTCCGTGGAAACCTCTTCGGATCGCGAGGCACGCCTACGTTCTCAGCGTATTTACGCATCCACATCCAGGTCTCTAGAGACCAGTGAAGAATAGATGCGCGACTGACTGCTGATCGTGAACTTCACGCATTGTCTCGCGAGTCGGAGACGTTTACCGATACAGAATCACGCTTGAGTTCTCAGTCCTGAGTTACCTGTTAGTAGTCAGTTCTGAGACCTGACTACTAACAGGTCTTTTGAAACGAGTGATGAACGTGATGCGCAACTAACTGCTGATCGAGATTATCATACATTGTCCCGAACACGCACACAACAAAATATTCATAATCAGTTAGAAAGTGAGAGAGAAATAATTGCTGGAGTACGGCATGAAGAGACAGAAGAAGAGCGCAACGAACGTTTGAATTCTGATCGACTTCGACATTCTCTGAACAGAATGTCGATATCATCTGAAGAATCGGATATGTCTCAAGATATAGCCGTAGAGCATGGCGACCTTCCTTCGGTTGAATACGCCACATATTCCGCCATCGGAGGTATGGTCCAAATTGTACTTTTTTAAAGCTGTTAAATGGCAAAAAGAAACAAACGGTATGTGTTGCTCAGAGCTCTTCAGATCTTCAGCTTCAGCTCTTAGAATTCGACATCAGACGTTTCAGATCTTCGATTTTGACGACCCCGTTGTCGCTGACATAAGCAACAGGATCCGCGTACGAAGTCGCGGGCAGAAGCTAGTCTAAAATAATAATAATAATAAAACGATTCATCTTAAAAACAAGTCCAACATAGCTAGGCCTGCGGTTTCACCCGCATCGTGTTACAATGTCCGCGTTTCCCATCGAGTTTATGGTGTCGAGTCGGTGAGCGGGTCTGAGCATGTGGTCACATACCCTAACATAAAATGTAAAGCGAGGCGAAAATAGCTCAGCTTTTTGTGCTGGAATACTTCTTAGAGGATGAAGACAGGTAGTTTTTAGAACGAAAAGAGTTAAAAAACTAGCTGAATGGTATTTGATAGTAGCCAGCCGCTAGGATGATCGAACTAAGAGATTGATTTATTAATACCTATAGGTTCACCAACAGCTTCTGTGTACAGCATTTAGGTATATGATGAGATGAGAATCTAAATAGTTTTATGTTCGTACAGTTTGTCATTCTTAAAGTTGAATGGATCATGTGATAACAGCTGGAATTATCGAATTGAGGTTATAACGACATCTACCCGTAACAATTACAACTATTTTACTTTTTTTTTAACCTGCCTTTTTAATTATTTGGTCACTGACACGAAACTTTGTTTACGCGTTAAATGTTCATATTTAACCTAATTTTATCTCCTATTTAGGGTAATTATTTGTGAAACAACAACAACCTCGCAGGAGCAGATTTCTAATATCATAAACAACAACATTTGTACTACGACTTTTTCGAAAATAGACAAAAAAATTCAACTCTCCATACATACTCGTATATGTTCGAACAGCTGAACGAGTTTTGTACGAAAAGTCTGTTTTCGAAAAAGTCGTAGAACAATATTGTTGTTGTTTATGATTTTAGCTACTCCTGAGAGGTTGTTGGTGTTTTACAAATAACCCTGTATATTTTTAACTTTGCTTAGAACCCAACCCATATCAAGCCTATATAAGTTTTTATCATCTCTTGGAAACTAAACAATCCTTATTTGGTAAGAAATAAATTAGTATGCCCACAACACTTAGTAGAGTCGGCAATGTTATGTAGAGTCGTTATCTGATATTATTTACGAAGCGCGGGCGCACGTGCGACTCTATCGCGCCGCATTTTACTCAACACCGATAGAGTCGAGGAAAGTGCTACTTGTTGAACCTACGTTTATTATCACATAAATAACATAGAGATAACTCTACCGATACGGTGTTATAATGCTTGTAATGTAACACTAGTTGAAAATTATATTATAAAAAAGCTGTTTGCTTTTCGGCGCACCATACTCAAAAGATGTACTTGAGGGTGTACAGTCACGTCTATGTAAACACGTCATGTCGTATATTATGTAAACACTTAAGATTTTTTTAAATTGTGTTTCTCCTAATGTACTGATTAAAATTTAATGTTATTACGTACATAGTATTCTGGAACTCATATGTTTATGAAAAAGATCCAATTTCCTAGTTACAATCTCGCGAAAATAGCTATAATATTAAGGAAAGTGTATACATATTATTAGACGTGACTGTACTTTGCTCAGCCAATCCAGTTGCGAAATTGAACCGCAATGTTGCACCGTTTTGTTTTGTTGGTTTACTTTTATTGATCGAGGAAAGTTTTCAAAATTCTCATTTCTAGTCACCATTTATCGTTCATTTAATTTTACAGCAATCAAATAAATAACATAACACAACGCCTGAAATACCCGAGAGCTTATGTAGAAGTGTACACTATAGTATAGCTAGTTAGATTTACAGTCTGTAAAAATCCCAGATAACACTTTACCCGACTTGAGAATCGAACTCCGGGCCTTTGCAGTGGTACTTGCAATATAATAAATGTGGAGAGACAATCAAAACCTTGCAGTGTGGAACAACAGAGATTATACGATAAGTAAGTACGATACGCCGAAGCTTACGGACAAGTAAGATACCTTATTACGATTCACAACATGTACGCAGTCGATATGCGATTCTGTGCGCGCCAATAAAATATCTGAACAACTTCCTTTGATATTGACTTGATATGGCACTTTACTGTATCAAGTCTTGTTACACAAAGTCTTATTTTATTCCTGTACAAAACTCATTGAAGCTAAATTGGGTTTTCAATCATATAAGGTTTTAAACTCGCAAACATAATTTCAGTTGGTCCCAGATCCAGAGGAATGAGATATAAGTTACAGCTATATGGGTGTCTGTTTCTGCTTGGATGAAAGAGATTGAGAGATAATTAAACTTATATTGTCACTTACGGGATATCTTCCGTGATTATTTGTTATTTTGAGCTCCCGATATAAGGAACCCCGGTGGGGTAGTTTCCCGGTATAACAAATAATCACGGAAGATATCCCGTAAGTGACAATATAAGTTTAGTTTTAAACCGTGAAAGCTTAAAACAGTGTTTGAGAGATAATTTTCAAAGCTACACTAACAATTAATCGTGATCTGGAGATTTTAACAAAACTGAGATAAAATCCTATGTCGCAGCTACTTTCAATAGTAATTCTGCTCCTAACACAAATATAAATCCTTATATTTATACTTCTATCCACGCATTAGTCTCTAAATAGATCCAACCTATTCGCAAATTACCTCTACATCGATTTCCAAAGAATGTATTCAAAGATGGAGTCAAAAAACTGTCGAACACTGCACACCGTCACAGCTGCTTAACATTGAGTGATTTAGCAGCGAATGCAGTGACAGAAGCCGCCATTATCATAACAGTTTGTGGTCGCTTTTTACCGTCTTCTCAGTCATGCTAGCCTGGTAGTTGGGAGGTGATGGTAGCTATTACCGTTCTTGCTAACAGCTGCCTTTCAAATGGTCTATTAATCTTTGGATCGTTATTTGTTGGTGACGACAGTAATTAGGTTTTTGTTGTCAATAGGTTTTGGTGCTTGTTTCTCATGGCTTAGGTGTTACTTTAGATTGAACTAACTTATGCCCGCAGCGTCGGCCACGTGTCGTTCGATTATATTGTCCCCCGGGATCATATTATCGGGATAAAAAGTATCCTATGAATTAATCCAGGGTATAAACTATCTGTGTGCCAAATATTTCATCCAAATCCGGTCAGTAGTTTTTGAGTGAAAGGGTAACATACATCCATCGTCACAAACTTTCGCATTTAATTAGTAAGATACGTAGATTACTAATTTTTGTTTGTAAAAATGATTTTAAATGCTCTTGCATGCTTGATCGTTAAATGACTTCTAACTGTATCTTGATTTATGAGGCTATACTAGCGTATGAAAGTTTTCAGTTGCAAGATTTAACAGTGACTAAAGCTGCCAATATTATAAAAGATTGCGGTTCGTTTTTACTGCCTACAAAGTCATGCTGCTGCATGCTAGCCTGTCAGTCGGAAGGTGATGGTAATTGTCACCGTTCTTGCTGATAACTGCCTTTCAAATGGTCTATCAATCTTTAGATGGTTGTTTGTCGTCAGTAATTAGGTATAGATAGGTTTTATCGTTGGGTGTTTGGTTCTCATGGATGACGTAGGATTTCTTTTAGGTTAAATTGAGTATGTGAAATAATTTTAAAATGCTCGTGCATAGAGCCATAATTATTAATTTAATAACTTCTTTCTTCATCTTGATTTGGGGCTATACTGAAAAGTAAAAACTAAGGAAAGTTTTCAATATAACTACCGTGCAAGCTGTGGCTGTATGAGGTGGTAGAACTGATCGAAATTTCATAAGATATTATCAAAAAGGAACGTTGCAGCTTCTTACAGAATAAAAAAACTGTATTACAAGAATTCCCGATGCTATTTCTGTCAACTTTACTTGCAATAAAAATCGATTAGCTCATGTAATTACAGTTTCGTGACTAAAAAACAAGTGTTTATGGCTCTCATGCGACACACAGTCGCTACTGGAACTAGCGATACCTGATTGTCTCCATCGCGAACCTTCATAAAATTACAAATCAACTTTTTTACCAAAAGCTTTCGCTCGTCATCAAGTTTGTATACATTAATCATACCTGTCTGTCTGTTGCAGCCGCTTATGGGGGAACGTACGGGAGGGAAAGAGACAACAATACGCGAGAGGTGCGCGCGCGCCGAGTCCGCAGCGCCGCGTCGCGTCAGTCGACGGAAACCTCCGCACGGGACAGTCACGTAGAGTGAATTTTTTTTTTTTACTAAATTATAAATTTTCTTCTACAAAGTGGTGATAATATACTGAAGTGTGAAGTGTGTGTGGTTAGGTTGTGTGTCGTGCGTGTTTGGATGTGTACTCGTGTACTAACAGTGCAGTGCAGTGTTTGATTGTGTTTCATCTGTCGTGTTGCTTCACGGTGACGATTATTGGATTTGCTCGAGGTATAGTATTTTTGTTTTATTGTTTACATTGTATTATGCACTCTTATTGGATCAGAATCACTAGCTTTAATAAAAGATTTAACATCCGTAACAGAAAAATCTATTGATTTTCCTCTCTATCAGAATAGTTGAATGGCTATTACAACAACTAAAGTGATAAATCAAAAAATACACTATCAAAAAAACTCCATACAGAAAAACGGTCATTAGGAAATAATAGTAGTACGCCTTACATAACCGAAATACTTGAACCGAAAATCTCTCACATCAGCGTTGTATTAATAATACAGATCATTAATCATAACTACGATAAAATCGTTAGCGACAATAGATCGTTAAGTCGAACGAAACGAAACATAAATGAAATATGAACTTGAGACTACGACACTACGCCATTTGGCATACCTGAGCGGAGACAGTCAGTACTACGCGTATCTAAGATGTTATCTAAGAAAAGACATCAACGCGTTCGCCACATAAAGGTCCTATATTTTCTCACAGGATTTTTACGATGGAAAGTTATAATTCGCGATAATATTAAGAATGTTAAAACTAAATGTTGTGTATTTTAAGATACATAATATAACATCACGCCTGTAATCCGCGAAGAGTTAGGCAGAGGTATCCCTAAAAGTACACCAAAATTTCGCTAGACAAGTCTAAGTTCCGTGTAATAGTGGACGACCCCATTGCCATCAACCGGGCATATATACAGACTCCATAGCTGCTACTGAGATATTCCTGATGGAAAAACCCAATGTAAATTTGCCCGACCCGGGGATCCAAACCTGGCAGTCGTACTTGCGACTACTAGACCAATGAGGCAATCAAGTCGATTTTAAGATACACATCATTTCAAAACGTTCCTTTTTAGCTGTTTTTGAGGAAGTGTCCGCAGCATTGAAATTCAACGAAGTTATTATAACAAAATCCATTTCCAAAATTAGATTGAAATGTCAAATGTTTTTAAGAACTTCGACAGTTTTTAAAGCTCTTAAAACGTTTATTGCGCCATAAATTAGAAGTAAATCACCCAAAATTATGTTTTCCTGTTATATTTTAAGCAAATCTCATAAAACCTCTTAAACATCTTATTTTAAGCTCGAGAATATTTAAAAGTGGTTCTTTGCATACCTCCGACGTTTCATGAAGCCATGAAAACGTCAATGTCGCCAATAAATGCGATAACGATACGAATACAGAATATTATAAACACATACTAAAATCGCTTGTAATCCTCACAAAATAAGGTTAAAAATCTTTTAAATTTACACTAGTAGGATTTGTATGCAAGTGAGGTTCAGCGAAATTGATATTAAAATTCGAAATTATAGTGATTTGGACTTTGTTACTATAGTGGTAAAGTTGAAATACTATCATTAACACATAATGGCCGTAGGAGAGATTGTGCCTAGTTTTTGTAATTTTATTTGTTGTAACAAACTCTGCGATGTATCAGATGCAATCTATCTCTCGGTGTCTCTTCGGTTTAAGCCGAGGATTATTGTGCATAGATGAAACTGATCTTGATACAATACTAGATAATATGCCGACTATCAGGGTGATATACAGTGTTAAGAAAAGTCTTAAAAAGTGATGAAGACAGAATAGAGCTTTTCTGATAACCTGAAAATACTTGTACACTTAATTTTGAGTAAGGAATGTTTGATTTTTATGGAATGATTTGTACCTATTGTTACTCTAATGTAAACACCACTTTGGCGTCTATTTTATGAAAGCTCTGAAAAAATAATGTTTAACTGCTAAATAACTATAACACAAAATACTATAAAACAATAATAACACTATCGGACATCGACCTCTTCTTCGTCTATCTAAAAGCTCAAATTAACTGATGAATTTCATCATAGTAATCGAAGATACTCCGTCCATATCAAATTATATCCAAATCTAAACAACTAGCACCATTATAAAGCAACAAACATAAAAACTTTCACTAATTCTAATGAGCATACCAATTCCTTACAAATATCTCTCCCATTACAAATACTTTAACTTAACTTCCGTAACTTACAGAAGCAATCCTAATCTTAAGTTAGTCATTAAGTTAACCGTGGATAGCCAATCAGACGCCGGTAAACTTAGCGACCGCCCACGACGCCCGCCTTCCTTTCGTTTACATAACAAATCACATTATGTACATACGATAAAATATGAGTATATGTACATAAGCGACAATATTACACAACACCTTGTTTTGATAGAAAAGACATCCGTTTGGAAATCTGCTGCTAGCGTTGTCATGGGAAAGTATTTGAGAATGTTAGGGTGTGGTATTGTTGTTGGAAGCTTTTTTGGTTGACTAGAAAAGTAAGGTGTTAAGAACCTAGTTGAAGTAATACAAGGTACAAACGAGCTCTTCGTTAACCTGTCATCCAAGCACGCTGTACATCAAACTAAGTAGCTCTACGCAAAAAATATTGCGGGGAAACGACTTCTTTTTTGGGGTGAAAAATCACGTATTCAACGGTAAAACTCAATGTAACGCACTCCAAATATTGTGCTAATGGATGGATTGAATAGTATTATCAGTAGGTCGTGGAGGTATTTAATGCAAAGTTATAACATTAAAAACAAGTATTAAAAAAACTTGTAAAAAAGATTAAACTTTGACCTTCTCCGTAAATAGAAGGTTCCCAGAACATAACACTGATCGCAATGACGAGGAAAACAAATGCCTTTCTGCTTCGTTTAAGGGTTTTTTTACAGCATTTATACTAATATGTACTTTTAGGAAAATAAAACCTAAAGATATGACAAAAACGAGAGGATGTCGAACGGCAATCCAAGACACTGGTACTGAGTGAATAGAGTTTGAAATTGTATGAATAGTATTACGTCACACACACGCGTGCCCCGGTTCCGGTCTGCTATCCGGCTTCAGAAATTTTATCTCCGGACATGAAGTTCCGGTGCTTTTGTTAAGATTTCCAAGATCTTAAATAGAAAAGATATTTAGATGTTCTTCAATCAGCAGTATTTCTTTAGTCATGTTGTATATTACACTCCATTTGGAGTTATGCATGCACTTATCGTAGTGCTGGGTATCATGTGTATTAAAATCAATGAAATAACATTTCTCTATGAACGTTAGCGCCAACTTTAATTTGCGAAAACGTTAAAATACCTACCTAGTTAGTGTTCAAAATGAATTTATACACCCAGGCCTCCAGATGTTCCCTCGGAAGCGGAATCAATAGATACCTACTTAACTCCGATATAATCCTCAGAACCAGTGATACTGATAGATAATTGCACTTTGCACACAAACTTCTACAGACTGAAAAGATCTGCAATAAATATTTGTACGTTCGGAAATACGTCCGCAACTTGCCAATACCGGTTTGACTGAACGTTTAATAATTCTTAATTTATTAACACCATAAAAAGCACATATGTAACAAGTTCAACAGCAAAATACCACTTTCTCTCAACCACAAGCAACAGCCACTAATCGATGTTCATTGCGTGGTGGTACTTGAGCACTTTTTCTGCCGGAGATCGGAATGTGTTCGTTACGTAAGTGCCGGAGGGGATGTAAAGGGCACAAGCCGGCTGGGAGTGCACCTGCGTCCTCTGACAGAGGACGTTAAGGTGTATGTGCACTTTTGTTTGAGCTGGGGAGATAGCAGACTTCATTACTATAGTGGTAAAGTTGAAATACTATCATTAACACATAATGGCCGTAGGAGAGATTGTGCCTAGTTTTTGTAATTTTATTTGTTGTAACAAACTCTGCGATGTATCAGATGCAATCTATCTCTCGGTGTCTCTTCGGTTTAAGCCGAGGATTATTGTGCATAGATGAAACTGATCTTGATACAATACTAGATAATATGCCGACTATCAGGGTGATATACAGTGTTAAGAAAAGTCTTAAAAAGTGATGAAGACAGAATAGAGCTTTTCTGATAACCTGAAAATACTTGTACACTTAATTTTGAGTAAGGAATGTTTGATTTTTATGGAATGATTTGTACCTATTGTTACTCTAATGTAAACACCACTTTGGCGTCTATTTTATGAAAGCTCTGAAAAAATAATGTTTAACTGCTAAATAACTATAACACAAAATACTATAAAACAATAATAACACTATCGGACATCGACCTCTTCTTCGTCTATCTAAAAGCTCAAATTAACTGATGAATTTCATCATAGTAATCGAAGATACTCCGTCCATATCAAATTATATCCAAATCTAAACAACTAGCACCATTATAAAGCAACAAACATAAAAACTTTCACTAATTCTAATGAGCATACCAATTCCTTACAAATATCTCTCCCATTACAAATACTTTAACTTAACTTCCGTAACTTACAGAAGCAATCCTAATCTTAAGTTAGTCATTAAGTTAACCGTGGATAGCCAATCAGACGCCGGTAAACTTAGCGACCGCCCACGACGCCCGCCTTCCTTTCGTTTACATAACAAATCACATTATGTACATACGATAAAATATGAGTATATGTACATAAGCGACAATATTACACAACACCTTGTTTTGATAGAAAAGACATCCGTTTGGAAATCTGCTGCTAGCGTTGTCATGGGAAAGTATTTGAGAATGTTAGGGTGTGGTATTGTTGTTGGAAGCTTTTTTGGTTGACTAGAAAAGTAAGGTGTTAAGAACCTAGTTGAAGTAATACAAGGTACAAACGAGCTCTTCGTTAACCTGTCATCCAAGCACGCTGTACATCAAACTAAGTAGCTCTACGCAAAAAATATTGCGGGGAAACGACTTCTTTTTTGGGGTGAAAAATCACGTATTCAACGGTAAAACTCAATGTAACGCACTCCAAATATTGTGCTAATGGATGGATTGAATAGTATTATCAGTAGGTCGTGGAGGTATTTAATGCAAAGTTATAACATTAAAAACAAGTATTAAAAAAACTTGTAAAAAAGATTAAACTTTGACCTTCTCCGTAAATAGAAGGTTCCCAGAACATAACACTGATCGCAATGACGAGGAAAACAAATGCCTTTCTGCTTCGGTTTGACTGAACGTTTAATAATTCTTAATTTATTAACACCATAAAAAGCACATATGTAACAAGTTCAACAGCAAAATACCACTTTCTCTCAACCACAAGCAACAGCCACTAATCGATGTTCATTGCGTGGTGGTACTTGAGCACTTTTTCTGCCGGAGATCGGAATGTGTTCGTTACGTAAGTGCCGGAGGGGATGTAAAGGGCACAAGCCGGCTGGGAGTGCACCTGCGTCCTCTGACAGAGGACGTTAAGGTGTATGTGCACTTTTGTTTGAGCTGGGGAGATAGCAGACTTCATCATTTAGTGTGTTGACTGATGGGACGGTTGCAAACACTATGTTGGTTATGTTCTATTTAAATGACGATAAAATCATAGAAACACATAAATAATCATGTTGAAAACGCCTTAAAATGTTTACAGCCGTTACAATAAAACAAGTTTCCACAGTTCCTAAGTTTTCTCCAAACCATAGCTACTTTAAAGTTTCCCAAAATAATTCTGACAAGAATGGCTTTAGTACCCTTCGAATACAATACCCCTCTAAAAGTAATTCAACGCAATTATAAGATAAACATTTAACACACACATGCAATACTTTCAAAGGCAGGGTACCTACATCAACTCAATTTACAGATCCATCAGATAACGTCCAACAATAGACCACTATTGTTTAGCCAGACGTTTCTACAAACATAGCCTGCCATGAGCTCGAGCATTCGGTTTCACTCACAGAATAAATAAGAGATGGATAGCTAATAAACATATTTCTGTTAAGTCAAATAGTTTTCACCTTTAGCCCCACCAAATGTCAAAGAGAGTTAACGATATTTTATGGTTTTAAAGATAACATATCTATTTTATCGCTATTTTGCTCACGAAGTCGAAAGAAAGTTGTAAAAAAGTTGTTATTTTTCATCTTTTGCCTCTCATTATCATTTGCCTCGTTGATCTAGTGGTTGCAGTACTGTTGATCAAGCGGAGGACCTCCTCATCAGCAGCACCAACCACACCAGCAGTGCTTGCGACCACAAAATGGCAAACTGGGGGGATCGAACCCACAAGGGCTCAATTCGGGCAGATTTTAATGTTTTATATTAGGAATTTCTTATTAGCAGCTCTAAGTCTGAGTTTGATGTGCCGGGTTTCATGGGGCCCAAACATAATTGGCCAAATGCGAATGTAGACACAGCATTGCCTAACCCTTCAGGGATTACTGGCGTGAAGTTATGTAATATTATAGCTAATCAGCATATCTGTTAGGTCAAACACTCTAACCTTTAGCCTCACCGAATTCCCAAGGGGCGTTTAAGATATTTTTATTAGCATATCTATATGGCTTGTTTCGCTCACGAAATCGGAAGAGTTGTAAAGTTTAAGTAATAGCATCTAAGAAGTCAAAATACTTATGGTGGAAGGGTACTAAGTACTAGTAACACTTATTCAGATAAGATATACCCCCTGGTATATCTTATCTGAATAAGTGTTACTGTAACAATGGGATCACATTTCTCCTGATTGCCTACCTTAAATCGATTCGGGCCAAACAGATTTCAGTACATTTACATTGCTCAAGAATAGACGAATCGTATAACTTATAATGCTTTTATCACACAGAAGTAGTTTCTTAAAAAAATCGACTTGATTCTTCGATTTCGACATTGCCACTCCATTTTACGATTCTCTGTGTTTCCACTATTAATTTCACTTCAAACTTAGGTTTTAAAATCAAACAAACGAGGCTTCATGAAAACGATGTCTTAGAGTAACTCATTAAGGTCCAAATTCGTTCAAATAAAGGCTGTATTAGCTCAATCATTTGAAAGAGCCATTGTGTGGAGTTTGTTCGTTAAATAGTGCGCGCTCTCTGTTTGGTTTGGAGAGAGCTGCTCTACGGCTCCACTATCATTTATTTGCATATATTACACATTATATGTGCAGTCAAATAAGCTATTTGGTATACAGGTAGCTAGCTTGCAACTTATGGGGCCGTTTTCACTAAAACTCTGCTTAGTTAAAAGCTGGATTTTTAACGTCAAGAAATCTAGCGGTGTGCTTTTAGGCATTTATGTAGGTTTCGCTGAGTCTTTAAAAACGGGCAATGCAGTGTTCAAGTGACAGCTGTGAGTGCCCTGAGTACCAAGTAAATTCTTTAACAGAACTTTCAAAAGTACTCTATCCCATATAATCTTAAAAAGTTATTACGTACTTACTTACGCGATTAAAATGAATATTAGCAGTGAAATAGAAAGATGAATATTATTGCTCGTAAACCAAATGACTTGTTCTACTGTACATGGGTAGGTAGGGAAAATGATTTTGAGAAATCAAGAGAATAGAACGATAGTGACAAAACTTACAGATGCATCTATGTTATCAGTGAGAATGTCCGCACTGCGGTCAACGACCTTGGGAGGTTGTAGCTATGGAAATCAACGTTTGTTACCAATTTTAGCTAGTTTTCCAGTTTTTTCTAGTCTAGTCTAGCGAGTTTTTTGCTAGTTTTCTACCAGAGTAGATTGAAATGGGTCTTTAAAGACTTTAAGCATCAATCAAGCATTAAAAACAAATTGCTGACTAAAGATAGGTATTACTTGGAACGAAAAAAAAAAAAAGAGAACACATTTTCTTAAAAAGGTAAATCAAGTTATGATGAATCAAGGACTAAAGACTCATCATCCTTTCTCCCGTCAACCGTAAGACAAAAATTATGATTCCTTTAAATAAGGTTCCAGATTTAAGATTAATCCTGTTGCCTCCTTCTAGTTTACATGAACATATGGAACTGCACGAGCGAACTGAAGCAGGTATCCAGCCGTCTGGCATACCACTTAAGGGGCTACCTCACGCCAACGACCTTGAGCGAGTGGGAGAAGTTTAGCAATAGCGTATACCCGTGCGTGAGAGTGGTCAGCGATACACTGCCGCCCGTCGCCTCGAGGAGCCCCGCACCAATATTATTCGAAAAAACAACCCACCTTGATTTATCAAAGACAATACGGATAAAAGCCGTATACTAAAATAAAGGGCATTAAATTGTCTTTGAGATGATCTAAGTTTCATGCAAATACGCCCGATAGTTTTTGCGTGATGATCGTTTTTTTGCCGCGTTAGACATTACTTCACAAATTAATTACACTAAGTTATAAAAATATTTCTTCACATTTTCACATATCAAATTATGAAAGAAATGGTCTAGTATAACATATATTTTTTTATGATCAATTTAAAATCACTAAAAGTCATGTGTCTGCGCCTTAAATAATGCACTCATTTGTAAGCACGTCTACTTCCTTCCACCATCAAGGTTTTAGATTTCACTTCCTCTCCATTCTCTCTATGTAAAAGCTACCAATTATTTCCGAAACTCCGCCATTGAATTAATCATTCATTTGTTTTCTCCAATCATTCGTAACCCGCTGCGAACAAGCCGTGCTCTGTAGGTACCGCGGCAATTAATCCAAGATTTAAAACAAAGCCTTTTATTGGGAAGTCGTTTGTCCCCGGCTTTTGTTTTGAAGTCGTTTATTCGACTTTCCCTTTGTACAGCAAGTTTTGTTTTAGCACATATGTCATTTGTCCGTACGTACTTGATAGTTATAGGCTTTAGAATGAATTGTTATGGAGGTTTTTTATTGCTGTAATGGACACCTTGGTCTTGTAGCGGGTTGGTACTAAAACGAAAGGCGTGTTAGTACACATTGTATGTGGGCGTTCCGCAGATAACATTTGCGCATGATTATAAATTACTGGAAGTGTCTTGTTGTACTTGTAACTTTATTTCTTCGCACGTTTTGTTTGTGTGGTTCCTAACCAAATTGCATGAACTTCAGGAACAGTTCGAAAAGGCATATTTACACTTTTCAAACCGATTCTGATGTTTCATGCTTTTGTATTTGTTGAATACTTTGACAAATCAGTTGGATTAAACTTCGAACTCATTCTATTGTCGAATCTCTGCAAAATAAAATCATTCTCTTACATGTCGCAAATGAATCATGGCTACAAACATGTTGCTGACAATTTTGGCGGTTACCCTAGCCGTGTTTCGTTTCCTTTTACTAACCCCTATTGGAAAAACGCGTAAGTTTTTCTAAGTAGTCGGTATATTCTTCAGCGAGGTCCATAGGTACAAAATCGCTTAACGTTTTGTTAATTAACCCATTCAACCTTGTATCTTACATTGCCCACCAACACTTAACCTATAAAATCACACACCATCCACATTCTCCACAACAATTGCTCATAACCCCATGTTCCCATAGCGCGAGATCTGAGCGAGATAGCCGCGCGGGCAATTAACCCGTGACCCCCTGACCCCCGCCAGCCCCGGCCGGGCTATCGAGCTATCAGACAATGGCGATCAGCTTTATGAAACACTGCCTAGGCTTTACTTGATTGTATGGGAATAGGCGTTCCTTTGTAGTTTGAATGTAGGAAGTAGTACCTATGATGTTAGTGTTACTTATCCGCGGCATCAGCATCTCCCTTTTTTTCGGATGGTAAATCATCAAATAACTTCTCCCACTCTGGGCGGAGCGGGAGGGAGTGTCAGACTTTTACTGACTTCAACCCATCCATGTTCCTTCCTCGCCCTTTATGTTCCGGAGCCACGGTATCTCTTTCGAACAGTCCCGCAGCCCCGGAAATCATCATCTCCCTGCCTTTTCCCTTCCTGTGTAACCGGATGCAGCTGAGCTGAGTACCAGTATTTTATAAGAAGTGATTGACTTTATCCGCGGCATATTAAGTCTGAAATCACTAACCCGTCTTGAGCAAGCGTGGTGATCAATGCTCATGCCTTTTCTGTATGAGAAGAGGCCTTTGCTCTGCAGTGGGACAGTAATAGGCTGGTATTATTTTTACATTATGACATAATTAGCCTACGGGGTTCCCACTGCTGGGAACCCCATATTAATTGTGTTCACCACTTTTCGGCAGAAAGAATTCACATTAATAGTACAGTCTCACTAAGCAATGTTTTCACGGTTCCCCATATAGAGGGCGAGCCTATTGCCATCAACCGGGTACAATTCCTGACTCCGTGGGTCCTAAGAAATTCCTGGAATGGAAAATACGAAAAATGCCCATCCTGAAAATCAAACCCAGGACATTATGGTCAGGAGTCAGGAGTCGCGCTTGCGACCGCTAGACCAACAAGGCTTTAATTAATTACGAAGAGTTAGTGACATAGTAATGTTAAAAGTGTGAATTTAAAATTCGACCTTACTAACCTCCTGCCAAATTGCTTACTTATTGTACTCGTACCAGTAGCCACTAGTCACTAGCCGGCCACGTATTGTGGCATCACTCACAAACACTCGCGCCGACCTCGCCTCGGCCTCGCGTGACCTCGCTCACCATTCATACCATATTACACCACAATATTTACTTACCCACTAATACCTACTATTTACACGATATAATATAACTCCAAACTTCAATTATATTCGGTAAAAAAGTAAACGAAAATACGTTCCTACGTAAATACAGTAGTACCAATTTAAGTTTGCGGTTTGAGGTGGCGTTGCTTGTCAAGAAAAAATGCATTAATATGTCAAATCCGATACATTTAATGTTAGTTCTGTGTTTTGCCGCGTGCATAGACATGTTGGTCGATGTGTTTAATTGAACATAACATGCAACGCGGCATGTCCGGTGAGTGGTGACCATGTAATTGAATGTGTATTAAAATTATAATAAATTATAACTTTTTTAGTAATGTTTGTTTTTATTTGAAGCAATGCATGCTCTTGCTCATTAACTGTTTGAATTTGATTTATTATTGTTTGAGGCGAGTTATTTTAATGCATGTTAGGGTGTGCACACAGTAACGCAAGCCTAGCGCACGCAGCGCGCATTTCAATGCCTGTTGATGCAATGTTCGCTCTACGTTCACCGGTTATGGAAAACGTGCGCGTTTACAATTTACAGACTACCTTTTAAATGTTATACAGGCTAAAACAGACTTAAAGATTTAAGACCACGCCTTATTCTAATTTATTGCTCGTTATATCGTCTTTAAAAATGGGAGGTTACTTTACAAGGTAAGACTCAAAAAGGGCATAGAATCGAAATGGCAAAGTCATTACATATCACCGGCTTCCATGGTTAAAGTACATTAGTTTATTTTCTAGCTACAACTTATCAGCATTCGGTCAGTATTACGAATAAGTATAAAGTAGTTGTCAAATAAAGCTCTCTTCAGAGAAACCTTAACTCCCGATGAAGACGCAACTTTACACAAGCACAACAAATGTAAAGTCAATACGTTCCCCGGTAGCGGGTAGCGGTCAGACACTCAGACGTAATATCCGTTTAGATTAGTGTGTGTAAAATCAATGGGTTCATTTACTGCGAGCGAAGGCTTTTGTGGTGTAGACGTGTTGCCTTCTGCTTTGAGGTGGTCTGATATTTTTTTTTAAATACACATAGTAATAAATGTTCTTTAAAAAGTTCAATGAGAATAAGATCTTGAATTTCTTGGAGTAATAAACTTTGTAATAAATATAGGCCTATGAAACATGTCATTGTGTTTCAATCACATTATGGATTTTCAAAAAGCCAATGATTTAATAAGTACCTAATTAAACCAAAATATCAGATTAAAAATCTTCTGGTGAAGCTCATTAATATATAAACAATGATTGTTTGTCATTATGATTTATTTATAGTATTTATATATATTTATAGTATTTTATATATCCTTGTAGTTTACCTTGATATTAATATAATTATTTTCAGGTGTACACCTACCACTGCTTGTCTCTGCATCACCCAAAGGTTGACTGGTAGAGAATGCCTATGGCATTAAGTCCGCCTCTGTACTATGTGCTTGAAGTGTTAAATAAATAAATAATTAAACAGCCTCTTACGTCTTGCTAGGACTGTTTAAGAGGCCTGCGGAGCATGCGTAGTTCATACAAACGTAATACCAAAATAATTTGTAAATCAAACGTTTTCTTATGGTAGTGTGTATTTATTTCGATTGGATTACAGAATATCTAGGTTCCCAAATATATATTTTGAATGGACACTGATTTAAACAAGAGTTATAAGAAAAATAAGTTTTCTATGGAAATTTTAAATTCCTCATTATCTCGTTTTTATATCATTTTCCTTTCAAAATTTATATTTGGGAACATAGATATTCTGTAACCCAATCGAAATAAATACACACTACTTTAAGAAAACGTTTGATTGGATTTACAAATCATTTTGGTATTACGTTTGTATGAAATATCCATGCTCCGCCGGCCCCTTAAGACTTTTCTATCCGAAAAGTTATGACAAAACCCACATGCGACGGTCCCATTTTGCGTATATTAGAACAACACAGTCGTTTATGTCAATAAAAACTACATTTATAAAGCACTAAAACTCCAAAATAGTCTTGCGATAAATCTGTGAAACAAAACAATGCCGTTCGCCCACGTTGTGGTCGGCGCATGGCGCTTACCGCTGACGAAGTGTTGCCATAGGTTACCGGTGGTCGGTGGTAATGTGGTAATGCACCGTTATCAGCCATAAGTTTACGTTCCGTGAGCTTGTGTTATGTGGGCAGTGTGCGTGTGGTCGAGTAAACGAATGGTTTGGACATTTGGTCTAAGTTTTCTAGACAAATATTGTCTGTTGTTTATGTAAGTGATTGCATTTTCTTAACGATAAGTTAACGTAAAAAATAAATGTTAGAGTTTGAGCACAATTGGTTTTAGTTACTTTAAAGTTGGCTAGTTTTTGCCCGCGTAGTGGTCGGAAATTCTCCTAGAACCATACTACCAAGGATAAGAAGTACATACCTTTCCTATGTTCTGTGATCTAGACCCCAGGTCATGGTCTATTTCAGTGGCTTTCACCCAAATCTATATTTAACCTTAAATCTGTCAAAACGTAACAGATAGTAGAGGTAGACAAGCTATAATAACTAGGGTTCATGCACGAATAATGTGATGATTGATTCGATCCTAGAATGCACGATTTTTATTTCTTGTGTCTGCTATCACCACCATAAAAAGGTTCTAATTTCCGCCCAGTGTGTGGCACTGTCGTAGGTATTCATGCTGCTACGTAAAATACACCCTTTATTTCTTTTTTCTCTACATTCAGTATAAATATTAAATATATTTAGGTAAGTACTAAACAATTTATGTTTCTGTTCATCGTATTATTTTAATACATCTTAAACTCTACAAAAATATACTGTGATCTTGATTCAGAGTTTAAATTCTAATGCAAGCTTGAGCGATATATCTCTAAAATATCATAATGATTGCGTCCATGAGAATAAAACCTAATGTCCCTATATAAAAACCGATCATAACAGACGTTAAGCTTAGTGGTAATTATAAAATATTTGAGTCATTAATATCTGGACCACATTCCGAAACACAAAAACGGTACCTATGTGGGGATTAGGGATGTCCCAAACATTCTCTCTTCAAAATATTATCAAATTAAACTTGCTTATGTGATACAATTTAACCTATTATGAGAGCGGTTAAATATTTCGCACATGAAAAAATACAAGCAATTTCGAAACTTTTTTTAACAGGAAACATTAATGCTATGTTTGATTTAATGCTACTGAAGTAAAACATACATTCTTCATATTTTTTGTTATGAAAATTATCAGCCACATGGGAATTTTATGATCACAATGCTTGAAATTCATTTCAAATTTAAAGAGTTATTACAGGTCTCTACTGTCCTCTCAGACGTGCTGAAAAAGTTGTGTAGTTGAAAGTGTCATGTCATTTAGAATGAAAAACGCCGCTCTTACTCTGCCAGCCCTGATTATTACTCGGCTAGTAATTAACGAGTCGGTGCATTGGGCGCAGGAGTGATACTTCACATTAATGGGAGGCACTCGTAGCCGTCGCGCCGGGCGACTCACTCTTCAGAATGTGCGCCACCAGCATCCCGGTTTAACCATCTCATCTAATTTAGAAGCCGAGTGGAGTTTGGGTTTTAAAAATGTGGTGAATTCATGTTTAGTTTTCTAACTCAGATAATGGAGTTACATGTTTTTTTCTGTTTCTAGTGAGCCCTATGCGAGTTTTATCATTTGAAAAATGGCTCGTTCGCGTTGTAAATTTCAATTTGTGTAGATATAACTTTGTTTCACATTTTTCCCAGTGTGTGGTTACGTTAACTCCCACACAACATAGCGCTCTGACTCTGAGGTTTGGTGTATGTTGGTCTACTAAAGAAATTCATTTATAATTATTTGTTTATCAATATTCATCCATGAATCACGCCATACTTATTTAATACAAAACTGTAGCAAACCAAATTATGCACCTTTTACACGAAAAAGTTGTAGACGTAGAATTGTGTTTGATTTATATCGTATGTAGATATTTGTATCGTATGGTAACTCTTAATCAATAAGTAAGATACAAAATGTTTTGTGTAAACAAAAGAAATACATACAAAAATTAGGAAACTATTTGGTTAGCTAGGGCTATTAATGTCAGTGAGAAATGGGTTTATTTTATTAGCCATAATATCTTTAAAACACCAAAGTTAACGTATAACTTTAATGTAATATTATAACACAAACTCTGTAATTGATACCGTATCGTAAAACCAATTAAGTTGTAAACTAACATTTGAAACATTTTATTTGTTTCACCTCTTATCGGCCGGCGGCCATTTTTATTGTTTCGTCTTCGTCTGAAATATTGCGTGACCGACGGAGATATTAAACTTATTTATTGCTTTATCTTAATATGGGAGTTTTAATTTGTTTGAATTAAATTAAATAAAGGCTGTTATAAAAGGTAAACTAATCATTCCTGTTTAAAACCTGTGGAAACAGAACTTGAAACCATGCATATTTACGCTTTTTTCCGTGGTACAATCCTTACATAATAATCCTATTGCCTCATCCACGTACATACATCCCTATCTTACATTAATTGTCTGTTGTAATAAATATAGAGCTAACTTTATCCGTCAGAAATATTTTTGTTTTCTTCTTTCAACACATATCAAATGTCCTTTAAATACTCGTGAGATTATGGCTCATTAAATTATATGCATAAGAGCAGGTGGTCACAGTTACAAACTACCTACTAGGGACGTTGCCATATTCCATCCATATTTATTTCTGCAATAATATATTTACAAATAAAATATCAATATGGTTGTATGACGCACCCGTTATATTCACATACACGTACACATTCCAGTCGTGGCTTGTATAACAAAAAGTATTTTAGCATAACTATTCCAAATCGTAAACTTTTTTAACTTGGCTGTATAAAAGATTCATCGTTGGCTATAATATATTTATGTAGTTAATATATATTTATAGGCTTATTAGAAGGTCAAAGTATGTAGTTTGGACATGTATATGGCGTCAAATATGTAGTAAATATGGTAATACGCGAGATAAAAACGTGTGATTTGAGCTAATGTTATTCGGAGATAAGTTATAGGATGTCACGCTGTAACCAAATAGGTAGGTCGATTAATTCTATAATCTTAAATTAATATCAGAACCAAAACCGAAATGATCTCTGTTTACTTTATTTTACATTGTCGTTTCCTAGTCTGACGGAGGAGGCTAAATCGCTTCATGTAAAATACTGGTATTCAATTGCATACGGTTAGACTGGAAGATCCACAAGGTGTAAACTGAACCTCCACGAAGCCGTCAACCAAACGTTCTGTACATCGTACTTAGTTAGTCTAGTTAGGCAAAAATTATTGGTTCTGAAAAATTATGTTTTACGGTAAAACTCAAAACATTATGCTGCTGGATGCATTGACAAGTAAACGATTCATGGAGGTATTTAAAGTAAAGCTAATAATAAAAACTAGTATTGAAAAAAAAAAACTTCTGAAAAAGTTGGGAGTGTCCAATATCTCCGTAACTACAAAGTTTCCAGATAAATGGTCTAGAACAAAAAAAATATATCGCAATGACGGGGAGAACAAGTGCTTTTCGCTTTCGTTAAGGGTATATTTACAATCTTTATAGTTGGGAACAGGCGGGCGGTGAGTTTATTTTTCAATTCATAAGAGGCTTACGTAGGGGTTATTATAATCAAATAGCTAGGTACATAGGTCCGACTACATTTCGATAATCTTCTTTCAAAATAAAATCCCAACTCCCAAGTAATCTATTCAGTTGGTAACTAAGTATTCATTCACGAACCCATCTTGATCGTCCTTTCCCTTTCTGTCCATTAGAATGACACGACTTCCGTCTTAGAACCAGTATGTATAACTTAAAGCGCGTGTTTACATACTGAAGATCGTTTAGTGCCCCAGTGGGGGCTCACTCAAACATTGTACACTCAACAAATCAGACAAGTAAGCAGGCAGTTTGCTTTAACTTACAATTAAGTTAGACACTTCTTGTTATGTGTGTGCTCAGCATGTTGGTAGTTAAGTCTATGCTATGGTTTGTCTGACGTTGTGTTATGTTAAAAGTAATTACTAGCTTTGTGGTAGAACTGTTAGTGTATCATATTAGCTGTGCGATGAATTTGTTTGCCAAGCCACGCGTCCAAGTGTAGCGTGGACACTGTGATTGATCCCGCCTATATTTTCATACAAGATATTGTGTAGCCGTGGGATTCTGTGTAGTGACGCCTTTATTCTTTCGTTAAATGTACTTTGGTTAATTAGTAAACAAATATATGAATGTTGGATGAGTTCCTGTTCTCAGTGCGCCGTAATATGTCTAATTTGTTGGGTTTTACTGCTCAAGGTACGTTTTGAAGGTTTTCTTAATGAAGTTTAAAATTGTAGAATCATTGGACTCACTCAGAGGATTATTCTCCATGCCGTCGGCGTCTGTGAGAGCATCATATTTTTGTTTAATTGCGAGCAATGTTGGTTGCTCTTTTCCAGTGTTATTGCTAACACTTCCAACAAATTAACTGTGCTAAAAATAACTTTATTTATTTCTTGAGTGGGAACTTCACGACCTATGTTACACCAGTCCTCACCAACCCGTATAATTTATCTGCTTATTTTGTCAGTAACTTCCAAAGTAATGTCAAACATAAATACAAAGCGAAAACCAAACATGGTCATGGCACTGTTCTGTATCCAGACGAGCATAAGGTAAGATAAAGTGTGCGGTAACCAACAGTAACCTTAGAAACTGGCTCCAAGCTTGTAGCAATGCACTATGTGAACATAGACAATGTTGTAACGGTCGCTTGTATCTCCGAGATAGGACATTGTTCTCTTGTACGCATACTTTCTGAGACGAGTTCACACAATGGATGGAAATGGGATCCGTTTCAGAAGTGAGTAAGATAGCTGTCGTTTTGACTTTGGTTTTTACCTGAACTCTAGAGTTAAATGGTTTCTTAGACTAGTGGAAACTTGGAAAATGTACTAAAATAGTCCTCCTGACCGTTTTCTGTTACGGCGGCTAATGTCAGCGGAGATTAGCTTTCGGCGCGGGAGATATAGGCCACAAAAGTGTGTGCAGGCACAGGTGCATTCTCTCTTCGCTCTTTCTCAGGGACGGCAATCCAGCTAGCGGAGCGAGATCAGACAATAGGACCAATAGCTAAATGGACAAAACCCAATACTAACCCGGGAATCGAACCCAGGCTTTAACGCTCAGCAGTCGCACTTGTTACCGTAAGACCAACGAACCAGTTAAAGTCGAACAGGAAAATGTACCTTTGAAACTCTTTAACACTTTCTCTTCTCTCTTGTAACAGAAAAGTCTAGTTCTCTTTAATAGGCTTGTGTCCTAAAAAAACCTAATTAGTCCGTCAGTTAGATTATAAAAAAATATTTGACCCGTATTTTTTCTTTTGTTACATAAACCAAAATTGACAAAGATACGACGCTTTTAAAGTTCGCAATACGTCACGCCGTGCTATAGTTTTTAGTGCGTTGTGACGTCACGAGCCCCCACTCCCGAGTTTTGATGCGTTTTATCTTTGTCAGTACTCAGTGATTTACAAAAACAAAAAATACGTGTCCATTATTTTCCAATACTCTAACTGACGGACTAATTAATTTTTCAATTTATTGATGGTGGAAACTAGCCTATTCTTGTAGAAAACAAGAACTTTCTAAAGGGTGTAATAAACCTCTTAACGAAGCCGAAAGGCACTTGTTCTCCCCGTCCGTCATTGCGATCATTTTTGTGCTCTGTAAGTAATATGGTGTTCCCAGGTATGGGAACCTAGTTACATTCAAGTTTTTAATGTAGGATTTTTAAACATCTCCACGACCTTCATCAGACAATCCATCCATCAGCACAATATTTTGAGTGCTTTACATTGAGTTCTATCACAAAACATGATTTTTCTTCCCACAAAAAAAGTCGTTTCCCAGCAATAATTTTGCGAAATTTTCATGTACAGAATCCTTGGTTGACGGCTTCGTGATGAGTATGTTTAAACCCAACACACACACACTCTACAGGATTACTTAAACTTTTCGGTATCTTATTTCATTTTGGCGGTCTGATAATTCCCATCACTGCGATCATTGGTATGTATAATGTCCCTTGGTCTAAGGTTATGACTGCTATGAGTTACCAATGTAGACATACATAATAATAAACCTCCTGTACCAGCTGTTTTATCCACATTCCCTCTAATTTCACCATCAACACCAAGTTTCACTTTTAAGCCAGCAACAGTAAATTCCTTGTGCTTCTTATATACTTATAATTAGATACTGTTTGGTATGTGTGTGTTACTGTGCGTTACTAGAGCATAACATTGCGCTGAGAAACACGCCAAGAATTACAATGAGCTGGTTTTAGGTCAGACTGTGGAGTATGTAGGTATTGAACATAGCATCACGCGTTTGATTAGTAGCTGCAAGAATAAGGTATGTTCGCGGCATATGTTTGAAAGGGAACTGTTCTCTGATTGTGATTAATGTCAAGATGCAGTTTTTCCTGCAAGGATAGATATAATAGGACTATATAGTACCTTAAAGTACCAACATCCACAATGTCGCTTGTTAAACTGCAAGTCCTATTTAACAAGCTTATAGAATCATTTAGTGTGGTTCCCCATGTTGCATCTATCATCGCCTTTTCGCAACTACGTTGGGTTCGGCTTCCAGTCTCACCAGATGCAGCTGAACACCAGTATTTTACATAGAGCGGCTGCCCATCTGACCTTCATAACCCAGTTAGTACTGGGTAATACGCAATATACGAAACGTCTTGGTTAGACTGGCTGACAGACTTCTGGGATTACAATCCGGGAACTAATTACGACTCCAGGGCACCAAGATAAAGAAATTTGATCAACAATAGCAAAATAAGCTATTGGCACTTGCACTGTGCTTAAAGCTAACGAGCTGTAAAAGTAGTGCCATCTACGCAGTGTGTTAATGAAATATTGCATAACCCTCTAGGGCAGCGGTCGGCAACACGCGGCCCGCGGACGTCTTACTTTCGGCCCGTGAATGACCGAACTGCGATCGATCATATAGACCGACTTCAATAGTCGACATTTTTCCATAGTTCGGGATGGAATTACTCCACTGTTTGACACTGCCATGTTCGTTTTGTCTCGTTATTAATTTTGTCTGTGCGGAAACAGAATAGTGAAATAAAACGCCATTAAAAAGTTAAGAGTTATCGAAGATTCGTTTTTAATGCCAATTTTACCGCAAATTTAGGCGTAAATTAGTAATAAAAGAAGTGTCAAATTACCGAAACAAAGTCGTTACCGACAAAGTACAATTATAAAAAAATCAATTAACAAAACTGGATTTTCTAAAGTCATTTTCGTATATATTTTTTTCGGTTTTTCGTTTTTCCTATGGGATGTGACCAATTATACGTAGGTATATTGGGCTTCTAGGATTAATATCACAAGTGCAGCCCGCCTTTAGTTTATTTTGCCACCTTGAAACCACCTAGGGTGCCGACTAAGAGAAGGAAAAGAAAAGGTTGCCGACTGCTGCTCTAGGGCATACATACATACATACAGGTACTCTTATATGCTAGGTATCTGAAATCTATGTATACCTATGTCACCGTAAAATTGTCAAATACGTTATATTGTAATATCTCTAGCGATATTGTCAAGTCTCGAATTTTTGTCAAATGAACATACTGCTTACAATAAAACGCATTATTTTTCGTGAAATATAACCTAACCTTAAAACACTTCATATTCCCCTAAAAAGCGTAGTCGACGGAGCCCCGTTTCGCGGGGCCCCTATTTCCGGGTGCAGGGTTTAAAGGAACCTAACTAACCTAACGGGAGGGTGCCCCAAGTCCCGACTATGGGGGTAGAGATACTTCCGAACCGTATGTTCAGTTGACAATAATTCGAGATATAACCATATCGCTAGAGAGAAACACGTTATATTGTAATATAACGTGTTTGACAATTTAACGGTGACATATACATTGTTGCCTGCCCTATGTAAACAGCACCATAATTAACGTTCTAAGTTCTAAGTTACGCGTTATAAAGTGACCATTTATAGCTCACTAAGAATATAAAGTCTTAGAGTTTAAACATTAAGTTAAATCTACGTTCTACAAAGTAAGTACCTACTTACGAGTATCTTTCGCACTTAGGTAATAACAGCTCATAATGATAACTTCAGAGTGTACCGGACAGGGCATACTAATACTTTTTATCGTTTATTTGGAAACGTACTAAATGTTTTAAACGAAAGAAAGAAATAAGGAAAAAGCATTTTCAATACACTTCCTCGAAAACTGGTTCTTTTCGCACTACTATTAGGTTCAAAATGCAGTGTATTTCATACACGTGCGTTTTTCATGTTTTTTCTACACATGTGCAGAAGGTAAAATTGCCACAGATAACTATACCTTACTTAGTCCAAACTGGTCAATGCATAATTAAAAAAACATTCACACCTGACTATAGACACACCGAGGAGCTGTTAAATAAGCTTGAGCGCTTACAAAATCTTTGTATTCGTTTTGTGTATGGTCTGAGGAAATATGACCATGTTTCTCACTTCCGCAAGGAGCTTAAGTGGCTCCCTATCCGTCTTCGCAGGAACACTCGGATATTATGCCTCCTTTACAATATCCTTTATAACCCTGCATATCCCAGCTACCTGCGCGATCGTTTTTCCTTTACCCGTCCTTCTGATGCTCTCTGTAGATCCCACCTCAGGCATCATCTTAATTTCCCATCCCATAAAACTGAATTGTATTCCTACTCCTTCTCTGTTCACGCAGTACGTTTGTGGAACTCACTTCCGCCTAACATTCGTGATTTCTGATATGTATGTATTTAGAAATATATATGTATGTTTATCAGTTGTCTAGTACCCATAACACAAGCTCTGCTTAGCTTGGGACTAGATGGCGTTGTGTGATAGTTGTGGAATATTATTATTATTATTATTCCCTTTATTCATTTTTAAACAAACTCTTTACATTTTTAAATATTAATATAAAACAAATATAAAAAACATTTAAAAATATAAAAAATTGTAGCCCACCGGTATCGGGAACAGGGTCCAAGCTACCGGCGGTCAGGGCTCCAGAGAGAGGAACCTCCTAACAATACGAGCCGTGTCAAGGAGTACCGCTTTCTGAATCAAGCCCTTGATCCAGCTGCCTAACGAGAGCCTCCTCAGGTATTGGTCGAGGCTCTTGGCAATTAAGCCATGGGCCGAAACGACTATCGGCACAATGATCGCCGAGTCCACTTCCCACATGTCGACAACCTCGCGAGCCAAGTCAAGATACTTGATTTGTTTATCTTTCTCGGCTTTCACGAGGTTGTCATCATGCGGGACCGTTATGTCAACAATCATTGCGCGCCGCTCTGATCGATCCATCACCACTATATCAGGCCTATTAGCTATAACAGTCCTGTCAGTGATGATGGATTGATCCCAGTACAGTGTGATACTGCCATTAACGAGAACTGGGTCGGGCACATACCTATAGTAGGGCACTTCCGATTCCACAAGATTGTATTTTAGAGCAAGTTGCTGATGGATAATCCTGGCTACAAGGTTGTGTCTATGCAAGTACTCTCCGTTAGCTAGACGAGAACACCCGGAGATAATGTGACGGATTGATTCGCCTGGACGGTGGCATGCCCGACATATGTCAACCGTACCGTCCTTCACAATAAATCTCCGGTAGTTATTCGTCATCATTACTTCATCCATAATTGCACAGACAAAACCTTCGGTTTCTCCGAAGAGGTCCCCGGAACGTAGCCAGGACACGGACGCTAGAAAATCTACATCGGGCCCATGAAGAGCCCGGTAAAAGCGCCCGTGAAGCTCCTTGCCCTGCCATTCTTTCCTGCGATCATCAGTAGTAAGTACTACAGGTTTGCGCCAGTTCTCTTTAGCCAAGGAGAGCGGGGTGAGGCCCTTGTCCATCGCAACCACATCTCGATGCATCTCCACGTCAGCTTCTAGGAAATATTCCCTGAGACTGCATATCTCACGATTGTGGAGGGTCTTAGCGTTTAATAAGCCTCGACCCCCACACTTTCGCGGGATATACAGTCTCATAACTGAAGAACGCGGGTGATGCATTCGAGATGCCGTCAACAATTTACGGACCTTAGTATCCAGGGCGTCTAGTTCGGTTTGAGTCCATTTGAGTATGCCGAAAGAGTACATCAAAACTGGCATGACCCAACCGTTGAAGGCACGCACCTTATTTCCGCCCGATAAAAGACTATTAAATACTTTTTTCAGGCGGCCAAAGAAGCGCTCCTTCAACGATTGCTTCATGTCAGCCACACTGATGCCCAGCGCTTCCGACATACCCAAATACTTATAGGTTTCAGTTGCTGAGAGGGATCTAAGATTTATGGAATCTGAGAGCTGGGTTCCCACAGATTCCACAATCCCCCCTCGCTTTACATGCATGACCGCACATTTGTCCACACCAAATTCCATCCTGATGGCGCTACTGAAGGTTTCAGTTACCTTCAGTAGCTCCATCAGTTGCAAATCGTTGGGGGCAAAGAGTTTCAAGTCATCCATGTAAAGGAGGTGAGATATAACCCGACCATCTTTCCGCAACTGATAGCCTAGACCTGAATCCTCCAGCAGTGTGCTCAGAGGATTCAAGGCTAAGCAGAACCAAAGTGGACTCAAACTATCGCCCTGAAATATACCTCGCTCTATCCTTATCGGCTCGCTATTCCTCTGAATTTGCCGACATCCTGGATAGCGAAGGACTGTCCTCCATTGCCCCATACACGACATTAGGAAAGTGCGCAGAGTTGCATCAACTTTATACAACTCTAGCACCCTCCTAAGCCATGTATGTGGCACCGAATCGTAGGCCTTCTTATAGTCTATCCAGCATGTCGACAGATCCTTTCGGGAACGGCGAACCTGTTGGCTTATGGCCATATCAATGAGGAGTAGCTCCTTAGTACCGCGGGACCCGTTCCTACATCCATTCTGAGAAGCTGACATAACAGAATTTTCGTCAATATGTTTAGTGATTTTAGCTCTCAAAATAGATGTAAGAACTTTATAGACCGTCGGAAGACAGGTAATCGGTCTATAATTTTTGGGTTCCGCAGTACTACCCGATTTATGGAGCAGATGGGTTATACCTGTTGTCAGGAACTCTGGCAGCGACCCCGACTCTAAGGCTGATTGGAACAGGGTCGCCAGGCGAGCATGCGACCTTGTGAACCATTTTATCCAGAAATTGTGCAGCCCATCCGGCCCTGGAGATTTCCAATTAGGCAACGGACGGACTGCACAAGCTACGTCTTGGGGGCTGATAGTGATTGCCCCCATTTCTGGTACTGGATCGCACGCTCGCTCAACCACCCGAGTCCATTCACCCTCAGCATGGCTGACAGGCACCGACCAGATGCTGCGCCAGAATGAACACATTGCATCATCATCTGGCAGGCGCGTGTCAGCCACACCTTGGTCCGGTCGCTCCCAAGCCCTGTAAACCCACATTTCATCTCTTTGGAATGTGCGATTCTGAGTGTATCGGTCCACCCGCCGCTTATACCTACGAATACGGCTTGCCCATGCATACACTTTCTGCTTCAGGAAGTCGATGCGCTCTGTGACACGAGACATATAGTCTCGAGGACTGATATCAGTCCCCGAGAACGCCCGCCTCACAAAACGCATCACCCTAGGGCGAGTATTGCCCTCCCTGAAGCAGATCAATTTGCCGATGAGTGCTCTGGCCCCACCAATACGTTGTTCAATCCTGTACTGCCATGCCGGTACGGCTGGTTTTGGTCGTGTAGCTCTGTCATCAGAAAATTTAACATGAGCTACACGACATGCCGCTACGGCCGCACAATACAGGATCGAGTGAATATCGGTGAGGTCTTCGCAGCTATCAAAATAATTTGACAATTGCGAATCCAGAACAGCCACCAGCATCTTATTTTTGTTGTGCATGGGCAAACGAGGTAAGCGTGGTCTAAGTTCGGGTGTCATGAACCGATATTCCCGAATCGCATCCTCCAAAGCACTCCTCACATCCTCACTGCACTGGGTACTTACATTAGTAACCATGTCACTACTCACGTCACCATCGCAATATGGTGTTGTTACGGTAGACTGTGGTGGAACCACAGCCTGCGACGGCGGCGTGGCCGTGACACGGCTACTCTGCACTTCAGTTCGCAAGCGATCAAGTACGGTGTCATCCAACATACGATTACGCTGGATGACTCGCACCTGATCCGACAGTCGTTGTGCCGACACGTTGACAGCTGGCTCAAGCACCTGAAACAGAGAGAGCATCCTAACACGGTACGCGGTCAGGTTGTTTCCCCCCTCTGTAGCCCCATAGTATGCGCGCATGACGTTTTCGTTATTCGATTGCGTCCATCGCATGCGCTGCACACTTCCGCCGGGAGCTGGGACCCTATCAGAAGCCGGTGGGCCTCGAGGTCCTAAGCCGTCCGGCGGCCGGCGTCCTCCCCGTCGACGAGCAGGTGGTGGCGTCGTGGGCGGAGAGAAATACTCGTCGCTTGAGCTCGACGCAACTGCCACGGCCGGTGTCACAGCACTCACGATGGGGCTGGGTTCCGGCGGCGGCGAGGCGGAGCTGAGCGACGGGTCCGGAGGCGGTAGGCGTGCGCGTCGAGCAGCGGCTCGGGTCAACATAGTCGTAATTTAATTTTACATAATATTTTGATCATTTCGTTTTCACTCACTCATGACACATGTCATTCCGTGTCACAGTTTTTTTTCGTTTCATGGTGTAAAAATGGATAGTATATTGCTGTTTATATGTTTATTCCGTAACTGTTGTATTTATAAAAAGGGGGCTGGTAGCAGGTTCTTTGAAATTATAATTATATTTAGTAAATTGTTTGAAAAAAAATTTAGTGAATTTTTTTTTTTTTTTTTTTTTTTTATTATTATTATTATTATTTATTATTATTTATTTCTCTTTAAAAAACAAGTCAAAGAGCATTACCTCTCTTCTATACAGTAATATTCTACATATATATGTATGTATGTTATAGGTAAATATTTACAATAGTAGTTTATTTTGTTTTTGATAATATGTGTATGTATTTGTATGTTATATGTTTATTTTAAATAGTCATAGTTTTGTTTTAAGCTTTAATTTAAATTTTATTGTTTGACTTTTCTACACACTGTGTCTACATTTCTTATCAGACTTTCCTCTCGCAGGTCTGCTGGAAGAAATTTCTTGTGAAATAAGCAGTACCTTTGTGCTCTTCTATGTTAATATATTGTCCTTTTATGTATTTTGTGTGTACATGAATAAATAAATAATAAATAAATAGAGTCAGAGGTGAATGTTTTTTTTTTTTAATTTCGGATAAGCGATCTACGTCTTTACGGCGGCGTAATCATTTTTTGAATATTCAAATTGTGTTTATTATTTCAGTATCATACTATATACATGATTCTTTAAAATTATTTTTTTTTTTTTTAGTAAACAAATTAACATTTATTTGTGTTCTAAATTCAAAAATATATAAAAAAAACTATGTTTTATATTAGGCTGTATAATAGCTTCATACCTTTGCTTCTCCTTCAAGCTGGCGAAAGCAAAGCGCGGAAAAAAAAAGTAGTCTCGTAATAATTCATGACACAAATATTTTAAGTAAGTACATTCTTTTATTTTATTTCTTCAAAAGTGTATTGAAAAACGTTGTTAGTTCTCGGCTCTAAAACACCCTCGCCTACGGCTCGTGTGTTAAGGGGCCGCCCGGCCGGCCGGAGCATGCATCTTTCATACAAACGTAATACCAAAATAATTTGTAAATCAAACATATTCATACGGTAGTGTGTATTTATTTCGATTGAATTACAGAATATCTAGGTTCCCAAATTTATATTTTCAATGGAAACTGATTTAAACAAGAGTTATGAGACAAATAAGTTTTCTATGGAAATATTAAATTCCTCATAACTCTTGTTTATATCAGTGTCCATTAAAAATGTATATTTGGGAACCTAGATATTCTGTAATCCAATCGAAAAAAATACACACTACTCTAAGAATATGTTTGATTCACAAATTATTTTGGTATTACGTTTGTATTAAATACGCATGCTCCGCCGGCCCCTTAATATTTATACCGCCTCGATCTACAATAACGAACTTTCTCCACTTGTATCATTTACTATTATTAGCCCGTACAGAACAAAACACATAATACAAATCACTGTATGGTAGGTTCGTTCGAACGATGTAAAAGCCATATAAATATTATAATAAATTTTTGTGTTCGGTGGCTGAATATAAATCTCTTAAGTTTCAGTCATGTGTCTCGTTTGAAAAACAGCCCATGGTCGATTATGACTTTTTAATACCTAGGCCAATAGCTCAATGTGCAGAATTGAACTCAAGACCTTTTTTCGTCTCATTGAACAATAATTGTACACAGGCTATCATTATACATGCACCTAACCTATTTCAGAAGGGTTAGGCAAAAGCTTTTCGTTGGACGAGCCCCTTGAAATAGGTGCGAGCGTACTTCCACCAACCGAACAAATTCAAACACACGCTTCAACACAAGTACTGACTGACAGTAAATAACATAATAATATGCACTGACATGTTCCTTCGCCCAGCACACAGAAACAACGTCAAACACTGTCCAACGAAGTTAAGCATAAACTTCACAGCTTGAGTGCTCGTAAATTGTAGCTCTTTGTTCAAGCTGCAAACGTAGCGTTCCAAGCTGTGCTTTGTGTTAACTACCCGGTGGAGTAATGTATGTAAGCTGTGTTGTGTTATTACAAGTACCTATTAGTTATTTACTTTACTAGTTGCTTCATTTCACTGTGAAAATTCTTAATTGCGTGAAGGTTACGGCCACATGAACTTATTACATTGACGAGGCATACTTCAGTATTTGCAGTACGATGTAACATGCTGATGCAACCGACCCCTAGTAACATGAGACTAGGTTAAGGTCCATGTTCACCGAAAAGATAACGGTCTGATTATCTAAAAACAGCTGTCACTGTGAAATGTTCCCATACAAAAATGTGTTTTAAACATCTGTTTTTCGATAGTCAGGCCGTCATCTTTTTGGTGAACATGGACCTAAGAAGATGATATACCAAGATTAAACGGTCGATTATGTTATCACTTTCAACCTAGAACGGCAAACGATACCTGCAATAATACCTGCCAAAGTAGATGCCCATAAGATCTAATTCTATCAAAACGAGCTTTAATCTTTAAAAAAAAAAAACAGTTCTATATCATAACGACATCAACAAATACAACGCCATTCACTCCAGAACAATGACACACAGATCATCAATCTACGCATAACGCGTCAAGAAACTATCCGATACAATGTGCGTTAAAAAACTCATTAAAATGCCGGCGTGCGCGCAGCCACGCGGAAGTCTCCGTGATTGTCTGTGGGACGTAAAAACAATGATGCGCTATTTAAATTGACACCTTTGATGTGAGAGGAGAGATGGAATTCTTGATGTTGAGTGATGTGTTTATACGGGTTTAAGTCATTCTCTTGCCCTTGTTCCAACTTATTTGTGGGTCGCTGGATGTCTTCTTTTTCCTTATTTGTCTCTTACTCGCCCACTCAGCAGCCTTGCTAGCCATACTTAGTATCATCTGCATGAAAGTCTATACTTTTATGGATACATCAGAACTATTCACAGTAGTAAATGTTGGGCTTGGTCCCAAATCTGAAGCTACCATATGTCCTAATCGTAACTCTTCTTGGCAAACACAGGAAAATTCTTCAACTGAAGTTGGATAGCTAAACATCCGTGGTAATCTGGGTTCTATTAGACCTTTTACAAGCTAATTCAATCACAAGAATTACTTTAGGGACAAGACAATTGGGATTCTTAACTTAAATGACATATTATTATTCTGCATCTACTATTTGTTGGCCTTTTATCTTTTAATCATTAATTACTATCACAGTAGTATTTCCGCAATCAGCTTTTATTTCATAATCACTTGTAATTTTACAATCCAACAGCCAAGAAAGACCAATTATATAGTATTTTATTACAACTGCACCAACCATTGAACCCTCGTAATAAAGGAAAAAGGAAATCTAGTCCGGACGCGCAGTTATCCTAGGCATCTTAAAAAGCTAGAAGCTAGAGCTATGGTTTTCCGGAAGGCATACTGTCATGGCGTCCATATGCGCTATGATGAATAATGTATCTGTGACAATTAACGCGGGAGGAATGCTGGATTGTTCCCTGCTGAGTAAGGAATGGGTACTATGTTGTGAGATGTTACCGCCCTTATCTATGTAATCCTTATCCTTATTATAAACGCGATAGTCACCTTTGCATGCTTAATAGTATATTTTATAACGAGGGACTAAACGAAGCCATTATATACCCGAGGTGGTTTGACTCCCGAGCTTGCGAGGGAGTCATTAAAAAGCGAGGGTATATTAAGTTGGCGTTTAGTCTCGAGGTGCAAACTGTACTTTTCACTTCGAGTGCGAGAAAAATAGTCATTTAAAACCGAACAAATTTACACTCGACAAAAATTCTGAACTGAGCGGTCAGTTTTTTCTTCTATCAGGTCAGTCACAGATTAACAATTTAAAAACATAACATAAACTCTCAACATTGTCGCAATGAAGATGATCCACACTCCACAGATAATTAGTACCTACATTACTGCAGCGGCTAGCAACAGAGGCATTGCACATACTTTTCAAAATCAACGATGCACACAAACAACAATAATTTTTCTGGCGTTGAAGAGTTCATTTGTTTTTTTTTTCAATAACCCGCTTTCTATTGGCAAGCCAATTCGAAATTTAAATAATGCCTTTGATAAGTACTGTTTTGTGACCATGTTTCAGAGTAAAAGATCGTTCCATTTTTAAATTACTTTTTACTCCCTAGGGAATAAACGGTCACTTTAATCCCGCTTCGTAGGGCTATAATGGCGTACTTTTAGAGCATGAGAAGTGAAAACGGATTTAGATGGAATTTGACACCCAGGTAGACCAAGATCTTGGTATTCTTTTTATCCCGGTAATACGTAATTCCTGTGGGATAATTTAGGACTGCTATACACGATGTATGTATAGTGTTATTTAATTATGTTGTCATGGGAAGAAGTTTTAATGTTTGGATTTTGTCGAATAGAAAATCACAAGACAATATTCAAATTAGGTTGAGGTACAGCATTTTATAAACGTTGCCACTTCCAAGTGTTGCCTGAATACTGATTGCTGACTTCTTTTTGAAATTCTATTGCAATACGAAATAGAGCCTGAAAATAACTTGGTCAGTTTTTAAAATAATTCTTAATTAAAAATGTAACACTCGGTGTTTGGGTTATGTGTTGTAACACTTGTAACACTGCGCACGAGTTTCCAAACTAATTAGCATTGCTCACCGCCTGGTGTTTGCAGTTAAAATAAGACAATATATACTTTAACACTCACGTAATAAGGTACAGAGTGGTTTTTGTTTTTGTGGGGAGTAGTTCAAGTCATGGGAAGCAGCGATATTATTGAAATTTTTAAAATGTTATACAGCTAGACAAATTTGTTGATTCTCAAAACAACCTTTATGACTATTGGGTAATAACAAAAAAAAGCATTCTTAAGGTTAATTAGATCCTCTGCTACGGCCAGGTCGTACCTTGGCTGCGACCACCAATTCCACCAACGATATCTTCTACAAACCCAGAGACACTATTTAGTGGCAGTAGTATTTCGGTGGCAGTCATTGTAGGTAATAGAGCCAGTATGGCGTTCTTAACATTTTTGGGTTCAATTTTCTTCGAACACCTCATTACACAATGCACTTGTTCGAGTTCCACCACAAAATGTTCACTTGTTACTTTTAGTCAAGGATTTTAATCATTAGAAGTGTCCTCACCAATCACCGTACACAGATCACGCTAAAAACTTTTCACACTGAATAAACTGACATCACACATCACGCTTGGAACGATAGATATGATTTTCTATATGAGTGAGCGAGACAATAAAAATACACTACAATACAATACAATGTTTTATTCCATCAACGAATATTTTGAGAGTAAAATGTAAAACTGAAATACTATAATTATTACTCTAACTAGCTGTGCCCGCGACTTCGTTCGCGTGGTTGTCGAGAACAAAACAACGTCGTTTAGATAAGAGTATATCACCTTTTTGATGATGTAGATAATAGCGTTTGACAAAACTGGAGAATACGGTACCACCCAACTATTATTTAGAATTATTTCTTGTCCACGGAATCTGACAGTAGCTGTGAAACCTTGTGACGGTGATCTTCGCCGGTATTGCGGATACCCATTTTCCCCAGCCATAGTTAGTTCTTTCAGTGCTCTGGGGTATTTTTTTGAGCATTGACCATCTTTCATGCACGGTGATTCCCTGTTTAAGACGCCACATGGCCCGTGAACCATATGTGTTTTTACTATGTCATGCAAAATCGGATCTGCATTATAGTCCGGAAATTCTGCACTTATGACACTGTCTATAGCATCGGGACGAATTTTTTCTTCCAGCCACAGAAGAATGTGCGCGTGGGGTAAACCACGCTTTTGCCACTCGACGCTATACATAAAACAAAGAGTTGAACCGAAAACTTTCTCTTTTGTAAGTAGATTAATCAAGACTTTGAGTTTTAAATGAAAAATCCTAGCAATAATGTCATGTCTGTCGTATGACGCCTGTCCTGTGAGAAGTGCCTGGCAAATCTCCGTCCACTTTGGATTTGTTGTAGATGTTATAAAAAGGTCCGGCCGGCCGTATTTACGGACGTAACAAAAAGCATCTTGCGTTCGTTCGTGCATATACCGCGGACCGCCTGTGAAACTGGATGGCAAAATAACCAATCGACCCAAGTCTTCGACGTTATTATCTGATTGCATGGCGTCCCGCAAGTGCACGTATTCTTCAGCGCGTAACCGTCGCTGGTTAGTGCAAATATACACTAAACGTTCAGTTTCTATTTTTGCGTACATGTCCACAATAAATTGGCTGAACAAACCACGAAATCGTTGCAAATATACGAAACTGTTTTGCCTTATTTGTAAAAGGTAGGAATAGTATTGTTGAGCAGATATTTTTTTTGATAATTAGTGACTCTCGTAGTAGGGTTCACTTGGTACAGCCCTAAATTGTACCCATCTTCACCATGACAATAAATTAGTGGATATTGCAGGGCGTCGTAAGCTCGGTGGGTTTCCAAAATGCGTTGAAGGCGATCGTCGCGTGTACGCAACACGATATCACGTCTCTCACACTCCTGGTCGACTAAAACAACTGCAACTTCATCTGCGACGGGTGCATTGTGTCTTCCACGGTGTTTACCCACGGACGTCTATCGGCACTTATAACAATTTTGAAATCATTGCTGCCTTGTGGAATTGACTCCAATGCAGCTTTGAATTCACGAACGTACTGGTTAACGTGATGCAGCAATTCTTGAAGTTGACCCAAAAGCTCAGCATTGAGCTGGGGAAAATTGTGATTTCTAACATTGAGCTGTTGCGTGTAATCGGATACAAAATAAATTTGGAGAAATTTGGGTTCATTTTCTGGCAGCAAAGATCCAATAAGGTGATAAACTTGACCTTGTACTTTGAAGGTTGGCATGAACGGTCCTTCCGTTATTTGTTTTGCCCCAAAGGAAGTCATTTGGAAAGCACTGTTATATAAACGAATATTATCCAAAAAATGTTTCGACTGGGGATGATCGCCATTCAGGAGACTTTTAAGTAAGTGTGGTGGATCTTGGAAATTTGGAAGAACAATTTTTCCATTTGAGCAGCACATTCCATCTGTCTCTTTCCTCCATTTCAAAGCATGACAAAAATTACAAATTTCTCTCATGTCACCCACGAAAGTAAAGCCAGCATAATTAATTCTAGACGAATATGTGAACCCTGATTTTTCCCTATTGTCCAAAGGTAATAAAATATTTGCATCGTCATTTTCCATGGACTCATCAGCTCCGCTATTTGTTTCTCTATTCATATGGTATCGAGCTCGTTCTATTTCTAGGCGAGATTGACGTTGTTCTGCTGTTTCTGCTCGTCTTAGTTCATCTATTCTTTCCCTTTCAGATGCAAGATAACTTTCATTGTTTCTTTGTACACCTACATAGTTATGTCTAGCTATTTGTAATCGTTCTTCTCTTTGGGAGAGAGATTCAGACTCGCGCGAGAGAGCGTGTCGCTCTCGGTCAGATGACAGACGTGCTTGGCGTTCCTCGATACTCTCTTGAGAACGCAAAGTCGCAGTCCGAGTTCTTTGCGAACTTAAGCGCGACTCCCTTTCTGTGAAAGTCTCTGACTCGCGTGAGAGACTGGCGCTCCCGATCAGCAGACAGCCGAACTTCGCGTTCCTGGATATTCTCTTGAGAACGCAAAGTCGCGGTCCGAGTTCTTTGCGAACTTAAGCGCGACTCCCTTTCTGTGAATGTCTCTGACTCACGTGAGAGAGAGTGGCGCTCCCGATCAGCAGACAGCCGGTCTTCGCGTTTCTGGATACTCTCTTGAGACCGCAAAGTCGCGGTCCGTGTTCTTTGTGAACTTAAACGTGACTCCCTTTCGGTGAACGTTTCCAATTCACGTGAAAGAGCGATGTGCTCTCGGTTAGCAGATAACCGTGCTTCACGATCTTCTTCCGATTCCTGAGACCTACAAAGTCTCATCCTTTTCGCATTTCGGCTACGCAGCGAAAGGTTAGTTTTTTTTCTTTGAGGCATTTTCAAGGAAAATTAAAGCAATAAACAAAACCAACAACACTTATGACTGAATAGCCTACAAACTTAAAAGAACGGTGCGTCGAACAGTCTAGTGTGACACAACGTATCGTCTGTTCGTGGTCGTGACTCAACGAATTGGCAACACTAACTTACTGTATAACGATTGGCACTATTGGATTCAAACTACGAAGTAAATAAAATACAATCTTTACTTCGTACTTCAAACCAATGACCAAAGTTGACCAAACGAAACCAATAAGATAAGCAAATACTTTTTTCGACCAATTTAGAAAATCGATAAACCAAGCAACCAAAGAACTTTTACTCGTGAGAGTTCGCTGCATCCCCGCAGGGGGGTGCGGCAGGCGGGTTATGGGCATTGCCCTTGGTCCCGCGGGATCCTTTGCACCCATAGGCTTACGGGTGCCGTCCATGGGGCGGCCATATAGGCCTTGGCCTTGGCGAGCGCGCTGACGCCGCTCGCCAGAACTTTTACGACACACGCAAAAACTTTTAAGACACCTAACGAAACCCAATTGGCCTAGTAAACACGGTGGACGTCATCCTCGCGCGGAAAATCTTAACACCGCGATTCAGAAAATGACGTCATTTGCACAACGCCATCTATCGGATTTAGATTTCAACTATCAACATTAGTTCTATTTTTAGTCTTAAGATGTCGTTGCAAGTACTATACTGAATTGCGTAACGTAATATTTTACTTCTTGAACTCACTAAATTAATCATATCTTTTGATAGAGTGAACCGATTTCGATGAAACAAAAACTAAGTTAAACCTCAAGTTGCGTATAATTTTTGTATATAAACATTGTCAGCATTGAATTCGTAGATTTTACGTGATGTGCGCACAAACAAACAGACAAACAGACAAACAGACAAAAATTTCAAAAATGATGGAAATGGGTTCTGTTACTTATCTTTTCACACGCTAGCTATTTTTTGTTTCAATTTCTTCAATGTACAAAAATTAGTTTTCTACAGATTTATTATATGTATAGATTATTGCCATGATTAAAATGACATTGAAATATTTTTATTTTTACTATTTTTTATTTTTATTGACACGACATAATTCGACATCGCTATTTTTTAATTTTATTTTATTTTTTCTTTTTGGATCATCAAATACTATTTTAATTGACATGACATAATTATTATTGATAGCTATTATGTATAAATTATTATTTGAAATTAATCTAATTATACTTAATTTTATTGATTGGTTGTAATTTTAATTTTAATTATGATGAGTATTTTTATGTAACTGCCAATTTCTAAATGTGTACTGCATGCTATTAGTATACCAAGATATAAAACTTTAATATTTGTATGGCAGGGATGCCGAATATAGTGAAACCCTTAGATATTAAGAACTTATGTAATCTACCTATATTCTTGCAAATAAATGTATCAATCATTCATTCATTCATTCAATACAATTCAAATGTCAGTAAAACAAACACTTTTTAGTGGGGGAATCTGACAATTCAAATCTTTGCTGCCAAAATACGTGTTTAATCGCTATCGCTCCCGCTTATGTCTTGCGTCACACATAAGTCAGCAATAAGGTTGTAAATCAGCGACAGATGCGAATGTAGTTGAGCAGCATAGGTACTGGCAGCTCGGTGCTCAGTGGGCGTGACACCCGGAAGTGACACGGACGACAACTTCCGGGTGTATTGCGGTAGTTAATCTGAGGGAGGAAGGCAGGAGTGTGTTGGGTTGAATTGGTGTTTTCGCAACCGCATGTGGTGTAGCAGTAAAGGAGTAAATGATGTCGGGACGTCTAAAACGGGAGAAAGGAAGAACACAACGTATTGCCCCGATCCCAAATAGAATGTGACGCGGATTTTGGGCTGCGGGACTGTTCGAAAGAGATACCGTGGCCCCGGAACATAAAGAGCGAGGAAGGAACATGGATGGGTTTTAGTCAGTAAAAGTCTGACACTCCCTCCCTCTCAGCCCAGAGTGGGAGAAGTTATTTGATGATTTCCCATCCGTAAAAAATGATATGGTGTAGTTTTTGAAGTGAATATTGATGAAGTGATGGTACTGTTTTATTAAGGCAGATATTGATGTTAGTGGCAATGTGTATTTTCTGTGTATATTCTCTGTATTCTAAGAAACCTATGGTTTGTCTCCTTTTAGTGCTCCTCTTGTCTGATTGAATGTAAAAATTAACGTCCCTACAAATCACTATTTTGCTTATCAGAAATAATGTGAAGACATAATAAAGTAAGAACGCTGCTAAATGCTTATAATATTCATCGTTCCGTACAAATCCTTTACTTAAACTTTAAATAATGAAATTCAACTTCGTTCATTTGCATAAAACACGATCATAAACAAAACTATCCGTTATTCGCTTTCCCTGCCACCCACTACACCTCTCCAGCAATAGCGGCCATAGACTACAGACCACACGGCACTCGCATATTATTACATTTATTACATGCCAATACTAATGTAATCGCACAATATATTCCTGTATATTATACTACTTGATAGCGAGGGACTGTGTGCTGTAATAAGTTTAATAACGCAAATATCTGTCGATTGTGGCGGCACCTCGCGGCTAATTCATGTAGGACATAATGGCAGGGTTGGTATATTGTGTTTAATTACTTCAAAAAACGTCGTGGCTTGTGTATTTAAATGGAGGTGTTCACATATAGAACGACATGATAAACTGTCGACAGTTTATGATAAATTAATCGTCACGACGTAGTGCATGGGAACGGGGCCTTAGAGAAACAAACATTAGTGTTAACTTCATGACTCGTTTCAGCAACCAAACCTCAATGATAGCCTAGTCCCTTGGACTGCGAAGGAAATTCATAGGTTTCAACTTCGAACCAAAGGCACGCACATCGGATTCATGTGCGTATTGAATAATTAGCTTCGGCGAAGGAAAACATCGTAAGAAAAAACAGCATACCTGAGAGATATTTCTCGACGGTATGTAAAGCCTAGTCAGAGTCGGCGGATAAAAACTCTGACACCGGCTGTACACTGTGCGTAAATTGTACCTATGAAAACCTTAAATAAAAGAGAACTTATGTATTTACCGTATCGATACCTAGAATGAAAGCTAAAGAAAATATCCGCAGCCCTAGGTGTAGCTCGTAATATTATAACAAGCCGGTATCAAGTTGCGGAGAGCCGACACTGCACTGGACACGGCTGCAACACCGCGTTGTCACTTGTCGTGTTGCAATTAACTGCCGCTGTTCACAATAAATAAGAAGTTTCATTCATGTATGACATGTATGTGCAGAAAATACCTAGATAGCAAACCAAAGACATTCAAATAGTCATGTGTGAGTCATGTGTGTGTTATGTGTAAGTCTTTTAAATCTCTTTGTTACATAGGAACAAAATTGGGTGGAGAAAATGGCTCCATTTCTTTATTTAAGATTCTTATGGTCGCCCGGTCCACGCTGAACCGCTAAAAATGAACTTACTAAAAATGAAAAACGTCAAACATCTCTTTGCTTGTTTTATTAAAAATTCATGTATTTTTTCTATAAATATCCCCTAAAATATCAATAGTTACACTCGAAATTAGTGATTATAACAGTAACTGTGTTATCTAATTTTAAATCACCCAACTTTTGTTGATAAGGCGACGACAGGGTGAAAGTGACCTCAACAGTGAATAAGGACCACCATCAATATAAACACCCTATAATCAGAAGCCCAAGAAGACTGAACGGGACGCCCGTCTCCCGACAACGGTTTCCGGGGCTGGCCAGGGCTACGCAAAATGCCAGATTGGTCGGCGCGGCCGCGGCGCGGTGCTCCAGGACGGCAGCGCGACTGCGCGCACCTACAACTGTTCAGTGCTATGACAATTTTTAATTTTTTATGTGAAGTTTAATATTGTGTTTTCTTTGAATGTTTTTTAATTAAGTTTTTTATTAGTTGTTCTTATCCGTGTGTTTCTCTTATTTATGAGCGGCGCCAGTTGTAGCGACGCCGGAATTAGTAGTGCCAGTCAACCTATCACATCATTGGATGTGCAACTTGTTAGATGCCCTCACTGCTCCCAGGCTCGTTTCTTTAAAGGCGAACGGGGGCTTAAGATACACTATGGCAAGGTTCACAAACCTCATAGTGTACCTTTGTGCCCCCCAGCCGTATCCCCGACATCAACACCTCTAGATCAAAGTTTGTGGCAAAGTTTATCCAAATTCAAAAATTCCACTCCAGTTTTGAAAAGAGTTCCCCGGGGCGCGAGACATTCTGTTGCGCTGAGTTTAGCGCGATGTGTCCGTCTCGTGACCCAGGAGAACTCGCTGCGTGCTTGGGAGCAGTTACTCACCTTCCCTTACAGGATTCTGCATGTCCAAAAAAATTTGGCTACTCAAAAATCTTTAACAAATCAAATTAAAGATAATTGCAACAATTCGGCCCGTATTTTAGATTCCAAATTACCTTTTTTTAACAAACAAAAAGACATTTGTGAGCTTGCGGAATCCAAGCTAAGTGACGGTGACATTAGGGGGGCTGCCAGAATTTTATTCAGCAGTGATGTGGTGGCACCTTGCTCTCCAGATACTCTTTCAGCCCTGGAGAGCAAACATCCATCGCCTGCGGATGGTCTCACCTTCCCCGACCCGCCCGTCCACCCCGACCCCCTCATTCAGGATGAACCTTTTTTAAAAATTACAGCCCCGCAGTTGATCGCAGCCGTGAGCTCCTTCCGGAGTGGTTCTGCTGGCGGCCTCGACGGCCTGACCCCACAACATTTGAAAGATTTGTTGAGTTCAGGCGCCGGGGAAGCTGGTGAGTCACTCTTGAAGGAGCTTGCGGTTCTGATCAACTTAATGCTCTCCGGCGGCGTGAACGATGCCGTCGTCGATGTCTTGTATGGGGCTAACCTATGTGCCCTGCGCAAGAAGGACGGCGGCATTCGTCCAATTGCCGTCGGATGCACTTACAGGCGTATGGCTGCCAAAATATGTTGCAAGCTATACAGTGAGACGCTTGCAACTAAGTTCCAGCCCCTTCAACTTGGTTTTGGTTCCAGAGGGGGCTGTGAGGCAGCCGTACATGCCTTATCATCTTTTCTTCACTCAAAGAAAGGTGAGGTCATCCTCAAGGTTGACGTCAAAAATGCCTTCAACTCCGTGAATAGGGACACTTTGTTGGCTGAAGTCAAAAAAGTACTACCCGAAATTTATGGTTTTTTGTGGCAATGTTATAGACACCCTTCAAAATTACTATATAAGGACAACGTTTTGGAATCTGCAGTTGGTTGCCAACAAGGTGACCCTCTCGGGCCTGTTATTTTCAGTTTGGCTATTCATCCCATAATTCAACAATAAAATTCTAAATTTAATGTGTGGTATTTGGATGATGGAACGCTAGGAGGTGATGTTGATACCGTTTTGGCTGACCTACAACTTCTCAAACATCAATTTAAATCTATCGGCCTAGACCTTAACCCTTCAAAGTGTGAAATTTACCTTTCTGACGTTACCGACAGACAATCCACTATAGATAAATTCAATGCAATAACTCCTGAAATCAAAATTTTAGAAAAAAGTTCACTGCACCTCCTAGGTTCCCCTATTTTTGAAGAAAGTTTTTCATCTTTCATCGATGACAAAATTATGCATTTCAATGATATTTCGGATAGACTCTCCAAAATTAATTTACATTCGGCATTCACCATTATCAGATATTGCTGTTTTGGTCCAAATTTTATGTATTTTCTCCGTTGTTCTCCTCTTTGGAAGAAACCACAACTTTTGGACAAAATTGACCAAATTATTCGCAACACATTAACATCCATTCTTAATGTGGCCCTGGACGACCGAGCGTGGCTGCAAGCCACACTACCAATTCGTTTTGGTGGTCTCGGCGTCCGCAAAATTTCTAGCGTAAGCTTACCGGCGTTCCTTTCTTCTGTCCACGGCACTGAAAAGCTAACCTGGAAAATTTTAAGTCATTCCTTGGTTAACTCGGAAGTGCCGTGCTTGTCCGAAGCAGAGGACGCCTGGAAAATGACTTGCCCGGACACGGATCGGCCCGAGAACCCATTTTCCCAGAGACAGTGGGATGAGCCGCTCTGCAGGTTGGTACGGAATAAACTTATTAATACGTCTACCAATACTGCTGAGCGTGCCCGCCTGGTGGCTGTGGGTGAATGGGAGTCGGGCCTCTGGCTTCAGGCACTACCGTCACCTAATTTAGGCACTATGTTAGGTGACACGACCTTCCGGCTCGCTACATGTTTGCGTTTGGGCGCTCCTTGTGGGGCTCCACATCGCTGTCAATGTGGTGAAGCAGTCGACTGCCTCGGACACCATGGCCTTTCTTGCATTAAGAGCGCAGGTCGGATAGCGCGGCACGCCAGCATTAATGATCTCATCCGTCGTGCTCTTGCCACCGCCGGGGTGCCAGCTATATTAGAACCCACTGGCTTGGCACGCGTCGATGGTAAGAGACCAGATGGTATGACCATTATGCCATGGAAGTTGGGTAGGCCTTTGGTGTGGGACGCAACTTGCGTCGACACCCTTGCGCCATCCCATCTTCCTAGCACGGTGTGCTGCGCTGGGGCGGCTGCTGCAGGTGCTGAAAACCTCAAACGGCGCAAATATAATAATTTAATCGGTAATTATGTGTTTGAGCCGTTTGGGGTTGAAACACTAGGGCCATGGGGTCCGAGTGCCCACTCAGTATTTCGAGAAATCTCTAAACGGTTGGTCGACTCTTCACGTGACCAGAGGGCGGGCCTATTTTTTGGCCAAAGAATCAGCATTGCCATTCAACGTGGCAATGCTGCCAGCCTTCTGGGCACTTTTCATGTTGGCAGCGATGTGGACGAATTTTTCGATGCCCTGTAACCCTTTTTGATACTTGTACATATTTTTATTTCTAGTATAGAGTTAGTGTGTATATATTGTAAATAGTTAGTCTGTGGTTTAAAATAAATATCTTCCCACTTACTAAAATTCAACTACACTTTTAGCGAATTTAACTAGAACTAGGCTTTTAAGGCGCTTAGACGAGCTAAATTAGCAACTCTATTTGTGGTGGTTCAAACTTCGTTTGAAATGCTGTTAGAATAAAGTTCTAATCAGCTTGCACTACAAAGTGGTTGTTACGTCAGCCACTGCGGGCCAAATAGCGCGAAATGAGTGGTTTCGATCGATTTACTAAAAAACTATTGATTGGATTAAAAAACTAAAACAGCATCATCCTAATATATTGCTTGTAGAATTATTTGCCAAAAAATCAGAATGATCGCATGCATATTAGTATGTTTTTTATTGTTTGAAAGATATTTTTAGAGGTAAGTTCGTGATTTCTTTTTATCGAGCCAAATTAATTGTATTATGTTTTCAAAACAGTATCATGCTAGCATATATCCTGAAGAATATCATATATTTTTCTGGTCTTGTTTATGCAGTAAATCATATACTTTTAGTAATTATAAAACTCGCGTTTAGCTCGTGTAATCGCCTTAAAAGCTGTAATTGCTATTTCATAGCAATGCATAAAATGCAATATGGAGAGAGTTCTTGATCACGGTGCTTAGTGATAGTGCTGATCGTGTTCAGGTTTATTGGTGAAATTCGCCCTTAGTTGTTACATTCTACAGCTGAGATACTTAAGGCACCCTCTTATTCAGCCCTTGGTTGAACACGCGAAGCCAATTTTAATCATCTGTCAGCCGTCTCGCGACATCGCTTTCGCGTTCTACTTCACAACCAACTCCAATTTACGTATAAATGCCCTAATTGATTATAATTATGTATGCTAATCTAAAACTATATCTTTGACGAAACAATACATTTGGAATCTTGGGAGCAACATTACAAAACAACATTGAACGCTTTCACGCTACACTTCATATATGAAAACAGCAACCATTTAATCAGAACAAAGAACGTAAAACCTGCATACTAAGTAGCACCGCGAGTACCACTACCCATGTCTCAAACAGATGTACTACATAAAGTGCTTGACTTATTGGTCCATCCTCAAGACGTTTAGCGGCGGAAGGGCTGGGCAGAACCACTGGAGCGGTCGTAATTGCTTATTGTTTACTGTTGAAGGGTGAATGGTGAACGGAGCGGGAGCGATTAGCGGGTTCTAAACGAAATAAAAAATACGGTTGATTTTACGTTTTTTTTTTTCTTTGCCAGTCATTACAGGTAGTCGGTGGCCCAATTAGTCTGACAACCAATCTTACCAAGGGGTATCGTAATACCCAGTATTAACTGGGTTGTGGAGGTCAGATAGGCAGTCGCTCCATGTAAATTACTGATATTCAGCTGTATCCGGTTAGACTGGAAGCCGACCACAACATAGTTGGGAAAAGGCTAGGCAGATGATGATTTTATTGCAATATTTTACTAAACTGTAAATTCATAATTGAGTTATCATTTGATTGACAATATCTTAGTATGGTCACGGGTATGGTGACGTGTGTGTCCATAAAAATGTTTGATAAAGACAATCCAAAATGATTTTGTCAAAAGAGACATCTTAATAGTTTATCTCTCTATGCTGTCTGAAGATGAATTATCGTTCTTTCTCTTTATTCTAAGAGACTTGCCTGGAAAAAGGCATCTTCTTCCAGTAGGCAATGGACTGATAAAATGCATTCCCATTTATTATTCCAATTGAGATTTTAATCAAGGCTTTATCACTAATTGTTAAAGCCTCAGAAGATATTATAAACTTGATAAGTTCCTAAGTGCATTATGTATGTTTTACCGAAGAACAATAGTTATCAAATTAGCACACAATCAAATCGTAACTCAACCGCACCACTCAAATAAATGCTCAAATTGATATGATCTTGCAATAAAATGTATACTTGGTTACATTATCTTGTATTAAACAAATGACCAGCAGGTTCTGTTACTTTATTACTAACTCGTAATTATTGCTGTTATCTTTTCTATTGAGCATTAAATTATTATAATATTTATTAGCAAAGCAATTAATTTTATGAGATTTGATTTGATAATCATACCGCTATGTAACGGCCGCGAAGTAATAACCATTTTTCATACACACCATGTTTTCAAGAGCCACCAGAGGTAACCACCACGACTTTTATTTTGGTCTCTAACTGAGGCGGGCACTTTTGTAAATAATTTCGTCAGCACTGTTCTCAAAAAGGTGAAAGAAATCATATAAATAATGAAGAAACTGGTATATGTCTTAGAAACAAACATGACATCGAAGACATAACAATGCATGACATCCACTAACTAGTCGACCCTTTAACGGAGAGAGTACCTATAATATGGTCCCGCCTTTCCCGCAGTATTAAGACCATTATAGGCTGTTTAAGCTGTATCGTGTATGCTTGATTGAGTACATAACTAATAAATATATACACGTTTAAACGGCTGCCTTATCGCTGAAATCAAGCCATTTCCTTCAGACAACTATGCCATGGGAATCACCCAGTTTCCAACAATTAATTAATGATTTCTTTTAATCCCGCTCACGCACATTCCGCTATCCGCCCACAGCGTGTGACAGCCGATGTATCGTAACGATCGACATGTATCCGTGTAAGACAAGTATGTTGATAGTCAAGTATTAGCGTTTAGTCGGTCTAAACGCACGCGATGGCTCGTGTGCCAGTGAGGCGTTGCAAGTGATTACTTTACTTGTTCACGTGTCTTAGTGAACTTGCTTCTATTACGTTTGGGATGCAAGTAAGTTGTAAAAAGTTTTGAGCAAATAGTACCTATAGCGGGAAGTGACAAACAATTGAAAGATGCTGGCCACTAATTCTATAATGACATACGTCAATAAAAAAAGAAAGAAAAGAAAAACAAATCTAATGGCATTTTACAATTTTTTTAATGGAAATCGACCAATATTCTTATTTTTTTTTAAATATTTTTTTTATTATATTGATAATTTCATTGATGGAATGAAACTAAAATTGTATAAGTACCTCCTTCGTATAAATTGTTACTGAAAGTTTATCATTAGGCATTGTGATTAAGTAATAAATCCAAAAAAATATTTTACGGTAAGTATAATAAATAAATAATTTTACACACAGCCATCTAGTGCCACTCTAAGCAACGAGGCTTGTGTCGTGGACACCAGAATGTTGATATATACTACATAGATACTTTTTTGTTTGTAAAAACATACTTATTAAACATAGAAACATCCATGACTCGGAAACAAATGTCCATGCTCATCACACAAACATTTGCTCCTACCGGGATGCAAACCCGGGACCCTATAAATATAAGGCACTAGGCAGCCTCACTACTGCTACTTGTCCCTACCTACCTAATGACGACCCGAATGGCGGAGAGGTACTCCGCCATTCGGGTCGTCAATAGGTATGATAAAGTATAAAGTTTGCTTCTGTCTATAAAAATGTAAGTAATAAAAATAAAGTATTTGTTTTCTTAATTTACGACTAATTTCTTTATGTTCTGAGAAGAATTATGAGAAAAGGAAACATACTATCGGAACTCTCAGATTGTTATAGTAATTAAAACACATACTTAGTCCAATGATGCGTATTTCATTTAAAACAATTTTCTTCGGTTTAATTATACGAGAAAAACGTGTAGTATCTTTCAATGTTTTTAAATATTCATTTAAGCTTCCACACCCATTACTGGGCAATTAATATTTTGCTATGTAAATCATAGAATTAATATCTATTGAGAAATCGGCTGTAGAAATAAATATTATGGGCCATTAATACAGATTAAGTTAATTGATTATGATGTAAAATTATGAAAACTTGTTAATTACGAGTAGGTACCTAATTAATATTACACAGTCATAATATTATGTTTATTTAGTAGTATTGGATAACTAAGTTGGTAGCAAATCTTCTAAATATGTAGGTAACACCGTTATGGTGACCAGTCAGATCACCAAACATTAATTCACAAACTTTTACTTGACAAGCAACGATTAGAAAACATATTATAAAGATGAAATGACAAATTTGTCATTTCATCAGTATACAACAGCAAGTTTAACAAATAATTCACTTCGCAAAATAATTATCACATAAACTTTTATTTAATAATATATTACTTGACAAACAATTCATTATTTTTTCGTTTTATTTCATAAAACAACGTTTGAAATAAAGACGTTACACAAATTGATTGTGCCATTTAAAAAAAAACAAAATAAATTAATTGGTTTCCTATAAGCACAAATTTTGTGACAGAAATGAATCGCTGCAGAACCGACTCCACGTAGTCTTTTCTGCCCTACCCCTAGACTGTAATTTAAGCCCGCGTAGGCGCGGATGGGCGAGGCGGGCCGCGAGCTGAGGAGCAGGTGGCTCTGCGACGATAAGCTCGCGTGTGACCGCCGGAGCCCCGCAGCGCCGGAGCCGTGACAGAAACCATGCCTGCTGCATGCTGCATGTTTTCATATTGCATGCTTGTTGGTCGCATGCATGCTGCATGCTTGCTGCATGCTTGTTGCATGCTTGCTGCATGCTTGCTGCTCGTTTGCTGCATGCTTGCTGCATGCTTGCTGCTCGCTTGCTGCATGCTTTCTAAATGCCTGCTGCTTGCTTGCTGCTTGCTTGCTGCATGCATGGAGTATGCCTGTTTGCATGTTATGAAAAAACTATTCAATTTCCTTATTTTTTTCTTAAAAAAGAGTAATAAAAAAATACTAGCCTGTAAATTACTTTGTTGAAACATGATTTGTCCAAACGTATCTAAGTAACAAATGAAAAATTTATAAATGAAGAAATATCATCTGATGCATTTGATAAAAGAAGTATTTGCTAAATAAATGTTTGTAAAACGAATATTTTTTAAATAAAACATTTGCGGAATAAATTGTTTGCGAAATAAACAGTATACGAAACGTTGATTGTAAAATGAAAAGTCAATGGACTTTTGGTAAAACATTAGTGAACCCACCGTTATACTTCATCAATATTTTATAATATTTAACAAAAAAAAACAGAGTACCTACACATATTTATTTACCAACAAAAAACCTATTATAACCTATTGGTGAAGTTACGACCGGAAAACTTGAGCTGGAAATAAGAATATCGTTACAAGTAGGCATCTAAAAGTTACAACTGAAAGCGTCGTCTTTCGCCGTGTACCCTGGGTCATCAGCCTTAAATACTCTTTCTTCTAAAACCATAGACAATTTGATGGCCTTGAAAACCGTAATGGCGCTTAAAGAGACGCGTATCCATAAATAATTCTTCACACCTTTTTATTTTCATTTCTTGGCTAACTACATCATGATGCTCATCGTTAGCAAAACTGAATTGAATAGCCTGTATGCATAATGAAAGGCATAATAATATAATGCAAAGCAGAATGCAGTTAATTGAACCGATTGAGATAGCCTCCATTGGCTTCATATTTTATTAAAATGGAACCCGTTATAGGCAAAGGCACATGGGACTCCATTCTTGTCCCGATAATGTGGTCATTTACCATAATTCTACATTATCTGATAATAAGATGGCAGTAGAAACCGGTGTAGTAAAATCTAATGAGTGTCATTATGAATAGTGAAATTGAATTATAGGAATTGAAATAATAAAATTATTTTCAATATGCTGTTAGCAATAATTGATATTACGATTGAATAGTATTCCGCATTTCTGTAGTATCTATCAATAACTTCTACAGCAGATAATCCTTCTTATATTAATAACGAACCCATTAAAACTGTCTGTAAAGCTTTTAGACGTCTATTTTTGCACGCAAAACCGCATACATAAAGAAGAAACAAACACTAAGTATTATAAAAGATACAACATCACGAAAGAAAAATCAATAAAACGTAAGCACAACACTAATTTCTATTGACGTTAAAAAATTGCAGCAGCCTATGATTTACCCTCACGACGCGGCGAAGCCGACGCGACGCAAGCACTTACATAAAATAGGCAGGCCTCCCCACTCGAATAGGCAGACAGCCTCGAATAATGGCAACATTGCTGGTTAGATGTCAGAGCCTTTTATAAAAACACTACTTTTAAATCTATCTGCAAAACACTTCAAACCTTACAGGCTTTCTTTTAGAGTCTAAAGTCGGTAATTTTAGAAATATAAATACGTATTATTTTGTTTTGTGGTTTCTGAATGGAAGGAGACTGTAAACGGGATATCTTATTGCAGTGTTATTTGACTTGAGTCGGCTTAAATGATACTCTTTTATGAAAACACTGCGCTTTGATCCAAATGAGGATGGCTGTGTACCTAATCATTTTTGTGGGATAGGGAATACTGGCGTCCTTTAGAAATGGAGAGAGTTTCTAAGCATCTACGTTGTTATTTTGTTTATTGCGTTCTTGTTAATTAGTTTGAGATTTGCTGTGCTCTGTTTATTTTTTTAGTTTTTTAATTGCCTAAGTTTTTGAGATCAAAAGAAAACATTTTACTTTTCAATAAAACCGCTGCGTTTTGGTGCTTTATTGAAATTGAAACAGTCGTGATATTTTGTTAAAGATTTAAAAATTAAACATTTTAGCGGTCATAACTCCCATTATGGCAAAGCGCCAAAGAATACTTGTACGACTTTGTACCTCAGTTTGACAGTCATACTACAGTTACTGTCCCTTGGCTCCATAGTTGGGTTACGTTAATTGCCTGAGGTTGTCATCGATGTAGGACGCAATTAACACCTTTTGCATCTCAGCAGAAGATGGGAGCGTGTTCCTGCTGATATAAACAGGAGATTTTCAAGAGAATTTAATGCTCCTCTTTATTGGTTACAAGCTTCTAGCCGCGGCTTCACACGCGTAAAGTTTCTTGTTTTAACATAAGTACTTAGGTAACCCAGAGCGTAATAGTACAAATCTCTATTAGTGAAAGAATTTTGGAAATCTTAAAAGTACTTCCAGAGATCACTTCATCCTATCCAAACTTTATCACACATCCAGTTTGGCTTTTATCATGACTGTTGAAAGCTATCATCATCATGATCATCATCGGCCTATTAATGTTCCCACTGCTGGGACAGGCCTCCTCTCTATGAGAGGGAATGGGCTATATAATCCACCACGCGGGCCCAGTGCGGATTGGTAGATGTCACATGTCTTCGAATTTATGGTTCTAGGACATGCCGGTTTCCTCACGATGTTTTCCTTCACCGTTTTGAGAGCAGCGGTGATGTAATAAATTACACAAAGTAATGCGCCTGCCTGGGTTCGAACCCACGACTTACTGAACGTAAGTCGGGACTGCCACCACTGGGCCACCGCTGCTCATTTTCATGAAAGTTATTGAAAGCTGAAAGCTATAGCTACATTCTATTCGTCTGTTCACTTTAACTAATAACGAAGCGAGGCAGTGAAAGGTGGGCGTTACTGACTACTATGTCAAAAAGTATTAAAATGAGTAGTTTTAATACCTACCTAATCAATTTTCGACCGTTAACCACAGATTAAATTTAACTGTTACATCTCCATCGAGCATGTGGAGAGGTAATCTGTTCGATTACCCTCAGCAAAAGTTGTCTTAAGAGAGGGAAGAGAGTTACTTTCTCAGAAGATGTCAAGACTGAACTCTATGTAAAAGAAGCATGAGTTTCTCTATCACGGCCTTCATGACTACAGGGTATAGATAAGTGGAATGGTTTTCAAATCGTCTCGTATTTCTACATAGAGTTTCATTCAACATTATTGACCGGCTATAATCATACGTCAAAGAGCATCTATTTTTGACTATTCCATCATCTTTATCGTCACAATCAAAACTAACTCCATGTTTCGTTTTGTTCCAGTGATGGTGTGAGACCGTATGGGTCTGGCCGCGGCGCTGCTGGAGGCGGCTGCGCGCGGCGATGCGGCCCGGCTGGCGAGCTTGCTGGCCGCGGACGCTAGGGACATCAATGTCACTGACGAGGTAAACACTCGCCCCACTCACCTACAGAGGGTTGTTACCGGCGTGCGATTCACCTTGCCGTTGATCCTGATGGAGACAGTATGACCAACTTACACTTTCCTTACCACCCAAGCGTGCTTCGTTTACTAGGACTAATTCAATACATACATGACATATAGAAACTGAAGGCTTTGAATGGCAGTACTAGACAGACGATGTGATTTATTTGTTACATACTACCATCTCAGCGGCAGCGACAGGGTTATCTCCTCCTACATTTTTCTCAGGGTAGGTACTGACTACCTACGTGCCCTGCCCTTTATTAAATTGCACTTCTAGTTATCGAGACGTGAACTTTTCTAACAAAACCGGTGTTATGCTAAGTAGAGATTCTTCAAATTCCAAACAGATTTTATTAGTATCTAGTTAGGCGCCAGTTGATAAGACTAATGACTGCATTGACTGCCATCACTAGTTAATTTATAGCCACTTCAAAAAGTGTGAATTCTACAGCCTGTTTAATTGGGCTTTCATCACAATATGCGCCTTACCTACGAGTATTTATATCACTTTAATATGGAGCACGACTTAGATAGATCGCTTTACTCAACTGTAACAGGAAACGCGATAATAAAAAGATTTCTGACCGAGATTTATCTTCTTTGTCAGAATAAATAAATGGATTAGCTGTCTCGGAAAACATAAAAATGTTTCTTGCTCTTTTTTCTCAGTCGTATCGGATGTGCACCGCCCACGCGCTAATAGGAATAAAGAGCTTCACTTCTTATATTATTTTTTAAACAGGCAACACAACGAAAGTGTTACCATGACAAAAATAACAACAAACCACTTCACAATAAAACCGACGAACAAAAGGAATTATATTTTATACAAAAGGCAATAAATTGTATTTATGATAAATGGCGGGAGGATAATAAACGTTAGCGCGCTATTTCACCCAACAATGTCAGCTGCGTTCCATTCCACGCAGTAGCATCGTTCAACATCGAGTCGGCACCCAACCGCGAACAAATTAATACCTTGCGAAATTAATGTACCTATCACGCGAGCCAATTTAAGCCCTAAATCATCATAACAAAGTTTGTAATTCAACAGCATCTTAAGTGATTCTATGGAGCGTTTTATTTATGGCCAGTGTGTTCCCATCGTCCACATAGTTGTCCCTTTCGGAATCGATTAATAAATAATTAAAATGCATCGATATATCGTGCGTGTCGGTGCCGATTTATCTACTCGTGTCGCTACAGGCTGGTTGGATATTGTAATTTGTATGCTGTTTCTAAAGAAGAAAAAAAAACTTGAGACAGCTGTGCAGATTATGCACGACAGACAATGTTTTCAGCATCCATCGGTCCATTCGTCATACGAAAGGCCCGCCTCATAGTTAATAAGTAATTAATTTAATTAATGAACATGGAGGGAGTCTAATCGACTATGGAACATAAGATGCATTTGCAGGCAAAGCTGATTAGTTGATAGGCTTGATTTATTAGGAATTAATGTGAGAACCTGTATGAATTCTGAAGAGAAGAAACTAAGCACGATTGCAAAAAAAAATTGAAATTAAATAAATAAAAAGTCATTCTTGTTTCGGTCAGTGGGTCGTCTTAGGGGGTTTCTCATACAATTGTTCTACAGTACAAAATTGAGAATTATTATTGTTTTTGCCAACTTTTTATTACAATCTAGTGATTGGAGTTTCCTTTTAGGTGTCTAAAGCCTGTGTTAGGAAACTCCACTCTTCCATATCATTAACAAACTAGTTTTTATACAAACACTTGTTGTTTTACAAACTAATAACAAACAACAACAACAAATATTACTTAGATGATTTTGTAGAAACGTTCAATACTTTTTGTGGTTCAATCACAATATCAACCATACAAAAGATAATTTACTTACCTAACAAAAATTATATTTCTTGCGTTTAAATTCGTAATCACTTCGATTTTGTTCACGACTCACTATTGTGCCAAAATGGCAGCTTTCAACAACTTCTTGCCACTAATAAAAAAGTAAACAATCGTAATTGTCCATCCATAGATATTACAAGCGAGCTAATTGGATCCCACGACGCAGCATCATCAATCAAAGTACGCTACCTAGCTAGGCCCAGTTTTTCTAACACAACCATGAACAATTCTTTTTTTTCTTATTGTTTTACAAAATGACCGTTGAGAACAGCGTACCTACATGCAATTAAAAATGGAACACAGTAATTACGTCATATTCTATGTATAACAATTTATATCAAAAGATTTACCGTTAATTACGACAATAACAGACAATACGGCCATTAAAATGATGTCGTTGCTCTCGCACACGCGTTAAATTAAATAATTAAAGTGTTAAAATTTTATTTGTTAATTTATTTTTTACTGTCAGTACTTGTACTGATTACAGGCGGCATTTAAGAACTTGTGGCGGTTATCCGCTTTGTCACATCACTATTGTATAAAAATATTGTGTTACAACTTACAACACTAGCTGTCATGTTTGACATAGGGAGACTGGCAGTTGCCGCGAATACTAGGCCGAAAGGAATTGTACTATCTCGTCTCGTCAATATCACAAGAATTATAGCAGATACTCCGTCATACGCCGTTTTATTCTCAAGTCTACGCTCCAGACGACGAACAAGGGAGTTACCAGCGTATTACCACTTGCTGCCCGATTGCCGCACCAAACGACTAGTCGATGGGACTACCGGTTTATCGGCACTCTGCACTGCTGCTATTTCCGAACAATCCAGCGTCAAGGCCGTTATTGCTTTCAGAATTCCCGGAAATTACCAAACCTCCTGGTCTTCCGAGAATTATCAAGCACAATACCGTGCATTACATTAAAACCACGGACGGTCCCCCTATCTCTTGTAGACCTCGTCGCCTCGCTCCTCAGAAGTTGGCATCTGCTAAAAAGGAATTTGAGGACATGGTCCGCTCCGGTACCGCGCGTCCTTCCAAGAGTGCTTGGTCATCTCCTCTTCACATGACCTTGAAAAAGGACGACACCTGGCGTCCTTGTGGCGACTATCGCTGTCTGAACGCCAGGACAGTTCCGGACCGGTACCCCGTTAGACATATCAACGATTTTGTCAACAGTCTTAACGGAGCGACGATATTCAGCACCCTGGACTTGGTGAAAGCATATCACCAAATTCCAGTGGCAAAAGATGACACCCCAAAAACGGCTATCGTTACCCCGTTTGGCCTCTTCGAGTTTCCTTTTATGACCTTTGGTCTAAGGAACGCTGGCCAGACCTTCCAGAGATTCATCGATGAGGTCACACGGGGTCTCGATTTCTGTTTTCCTTACGTGGATGACATCCTCGTCTTTTCTAAGGATGAGGCTATCCAGAAGGAACACTTGCGAATACTGTTTCAGCGCCTTCAGGACTACGGTGTGGTGATTAACCCATCGAAGTGCGTTTTAGGTGCTAAAGAGGTCGTATTCTTAGGCTATCATATTACCCCTGAAGGTACTCGACCACCACAGAACCGCATCCAAGCCCTCTTGGATTTTTCTCCCCCGAAAACCGTTCAAGGAGTGCGTCGTTTTCTCGGCATGCTTAATTATTATAGGCGTTTTGTTCCCCAGGCTGCTAAATTTCAGGCTCCTCTCATTGATGCTGTCGTCGCTACTAATGGCAAAGGTGCTAAACCATTTTTATGGACACCAGAGCTACTAGAGCATTTCGAAGCCTGTAAAACCAGTCTTTCTAACGCCACCTTGTTACAGCATCCCGCCTACAACGCGCCCCTTGGACTGTTTACTGATGCATCGAGTGTGCATATTGGTTCCTGTCTGCAACAGCAGGTAGATGGTATCTGGCGTCCTCTCGCGTTTTTCAGCAAAAAGCTGACCCCGCGACAAGCTGAGTGGCCTGCCTACTACCGAGAGTTACTGGCGGTGTACGAAAGCGTACAACATTTTCGCCATATACTCGAGGTGCAGCATGTGACAATTTTCACAGACCACAAGCCGCTGTTGTACGCTTTCGTACAACGCCGGGAAAAATTACCTCCACCTCAGTTAAACCAACTCTCGTTCATCAGTCAATTTACGACAGATATCCGATATATCAAAGGTGAGCACAACGTCGTCGCCGACGCGATGTCACGCGTCGACGCTATTTCACTAGATCAAGATTTCGAGGCACTTGCCAGATCACAGGAATCGAACCAAGAGCTCGCTGACTTGCGTACTAACGGCTCATGTCTTCAGTTGACTCCGGTCATCATTCCGGGTACCGACATTTCGGTCACCTGCGACGTCTCTACCGGTAAGCCTAGGCCCTATCTGACCCCTCCATTTCGTCGTGCGGTGTTTGACAAGCTTCACAACTTGAGTCACCCCGGCGCACGTGCTACTACACGTCTCGTTACAGACAGATATGTCTGGCCGTCAGTCAATAAAGACTGCAAAGAATGGGCTCGCGTTTGCCAATCCTGCCAACGTGCGAAGGTGACACGTCACAACTCCGCACCATTGGGTAATTTTTCCCTTCCATCTGGCAGGTTTGCTCATGCTCACATTGATATTGTGGGTCCATTGCCCTCTTGCGATGATTATCGTTATTGTCTGACAGCCATTGATAGAGTAAGTAGGTGGCCCGAAGTTTGGCCCATGCGTGGTATAACCGCCGAAGAGGTTGCGGAAACTTTGGTTCGCGAGTGGTTCTCTCGTTTTGGCGTACCTCTGGTCATTACAACTGACCAGGGTACCCAATTCGAATCCGACCTATTTCGCCGTCTCACACAACTTTGTGGAACCAAACGCGTTAGGACCACGTCCTACCATCCTGCTGCAAATGGGATGATCGAGCGGGTGCATAGACAGCTCAAAGCTGCACTTATGTGCCATAATGACGCTTGGGTTCGGGCACTTCCCATGGTACTTTTAGGTATGCGAACTGCGTACAAAGAGGACCTAAAAGCCTCTGCTGCTGAAATGCTCTATGGAGAGCCTTTGCGACTGCCTGGAGAGTTGTTAGTTTCATCTGCTGATTCTCACAGTGCGTTAGGAAATCCTGCAGACTTTGTTGTACAACTACGACGCATTATGTCGTCTGTGCGACCAACTCCTGCATCGCGCCATTCTGAACCAGCCGCTTTCGTTTTCAAAGGTCTCTCTTCCGCGTCGTATGTCTTTATTCGAGATGACACTGTGCGTCGTCCTCTACAGCCCCCATACACAGGTCCTTACCAGGTGCTCGAGCGCTCGGACGATGGAAAAACGCTTACCATCAACGTCCGGGGCAGGACTATGGTTGTCAGCGTGGATCGTGTCAAGCCAGCCTTCATCGAGACCGAGTCGCAGCCGTCTAATCAGGTGTTGCCACCTGCTCAACGACCGCCTGCAGTTTCAGTTCCTATCCAGCAGCAACCACCACCTCAGCCATTAGCTCAACCTACTAGTTTTTCGTCAAATAAACCCTCGTACACTACCAGGACTGGGAGATGTGTGCGATTTAAGACTTTTGATGATTATGATGTTAGTTAAGATTTTTTGTGGTTTGTCTCACTCCGTGGGGGGGTGGTGTGGCGGTTATCCGCTTTGTCACATCACTATTGTATAAAAATATTGTGTTACAACTTACAACACTAGCTGTCATGTTTGACATAGGGAGACTGGCAGTTGCCGCGAATACTAGGCCGAAAGGAATTGTACTATCTCGTCTCGTCAATATCACAAGAATTATAGCAGATACTCCGTCATACGCCGTTTTATTCTCAAGTCTACGCTCCAGACGACGAACAAGGGAGTTACCAGCCAATACCGCTGGTTGCCCCCAAAAACTCTTTATGAAAAGGCTCCATTAAGTATAAGGTCAATTATCAGTTCTTATGCTACTTTTTGCAGTAATACCGACCAGATTTTTTAGCGTCTACTTCGATAGCATCTAGTCTATGGCTAGATAATTAAAGTACACTCGCAGCAGGCTGCCTAGCTAGACTATTGCTATTACCCGTATTGCATATGTGTAAAAATATGCATAGAATTGCAATTGTTGTTACTCTAGCACAGATATTATAATACTTCGTACTCTAGTAAGCCAAAGGTCGATTCGCGACCTCTTTGGCTTTACCACCGTATCGGGGCAAAATCGGCGAACATTCGTTCTGTACAAGCCTAAACTCACAGGAAGTATTACACAAACCTAACGCAACAGGACGTATTACATTATTTATTTTGATAGCTCATAAATAACGAGTTTCTTCGAAACAGGTGACACTAGTCCCTCGTTAAAATACAAATCCAGTAGTTACCTGCCATTTTAAATTGTTGACATAACACGATTCGTGCGGAAACTAATCATTTCGTGTTCTCTTACGGAGATGATTGATCATGGCATGTGTTTATTCAGCCAAGTATGGTCACTGTGTTCGACTTGAGTAAGCGTTTGACATAATCAGGGATCTTGACAGTATTTTAATGCTTTGGCTACAGTGTTGCAAGTTATATTGCTTGGCTCAAGTTTCTTGGTTGTTTATTTGACACTTGGTAGAAAGTCGGTTGATCGTAAATTGTGAATTTATTATATAGTCCCCAGTCTTTTCTTATATGGAGAAAACGATGAAGTCAGCTTTGAAAGCACATTTTATTTTATATCTACAGATACTTACTAGAAACTTTAAATTGACTCGTCATCCTTTGTATTTTATTTAAAAATCTAATTTATTTTTCATAAAAATTCTTGCCCTGAAACGTTACTACATTCATATTGCAACAACGATATAATTTTATGTCTTTCTGGGGCTCAGAAATTCAAACCTTATGGCCTACTAATAAAACTGCATTTGATTGTTATCATCGAATTACATACGAGCTTTGGTTACGAATTCCAAAAGGTTGTAAAATTTTATTATTAAAACATAATAACCTACTACAAACATAATAACTTACTAGCTTATACAACGTGTAAAGTTAAATGCGCAAAACCTGAAAATAGTTTGATCAGAATCACTAGCAGAATCAATTACACCACTTTTTAATATAAGTAGGTCACATTTTTCAAAAAATCTTCATTAAAAATGTTGTCATGTCTATTTTTTAATAGGTCAAGTCATGATGTGCGCAAACCCGCCAAAATAGGTAAGCAAACAAACACAAATGATTGACGTCCAATTAAAATTTTCTCATACGCGAGATATAGTTCTTGCCAGTAAATCAAATTGCCAGTAAAACTAAAACAGCACACAAAACCTTTAATTTTTTAAATGTTTTTTACTCTCTCAGAATTAGGTCATTTGAATTAAAAATCATTTGGGGTGTCTGAGGTTTTGCGCATTTAACGTTACACGTTGTATATTTTCAACATCAATAAAACTTCACGATCTCATTCATGCGAACCAAAACCACCTTTCGATTAAGCAGGAGTTTGTAATACTTAAAGATTTTCCCTAAAATCTTCGATCACAGTAAAACCCGACTGCGTAATAAAACTAATTTTAAAAAATACGTGACAAAATTAACTTAAATAAAAACTAAAAAGAAAGAAACAAGCCCAGTAGTTTAGAATTCTGTAACAAAACATAAATTCTTATGCAGAACAGAACGACTCACATTCGGGGCCCCTTGGGAAGATTTGATTGGTAAAATTTTAAGGCTATAAAATATCTATTCAACGACACCCCACTTGACATAGTTCATCGACTTTTTTGTTTCATTTTGACAATATGGCGCATGGCGTCTGGTTGTCGCTGTGGTGAATTTTGATTACTGTCATGTCTTTAGTGACACTCGCAAGGTTAAGACGAATCGATTGACATAAGAATTATCAAAATCGGCCTACGCATTTGGTCTCTAGAACGCCACATAGAAACAAACATACATACATAGACTGATAAACTCATTACCCTCCTTTGCGTCGCGCAGTCGGGTAAAAAAGACTGGAACCTCTGGCAGTAGTGGCAGTACTTAATGGATGTTAATTTATCAATAGTCCGCATCTCAAGTAAAAAGCAAGCCGTGAATATCAAATCCGTAGACAACCCGACGCTGTCACATGCAAGCCAAGAAAAAAAGTGACGCGCATTTGTAAAACCAGCCAGTGACTTACTGAACCAGTTTCAACTGGAGCGGTGTTCTTACTTCTGAAGTTTTTTCCAAAGAGGTGGCCGTCTTAAAGTTTCCAAACAATTAATGTATTCACAATCAGCATCGTTATCTGCTGTCATCTTTGAGCAACCGAGCCTCCCTCACCGGGTGCTTGAGATCATTAAAAAACTAGTTCACTCGATGGACCGGTCTCTTGTTACGCGCACTATTTTATTTTGTTGGATTGGACCCCACTTTATCTATTCTGCATCTGTGGTGTCAAAATAACTTTGTTTCTTAACGTTTCGACGAAGTGGTGTGTAAATAGGTTGTGTACAAAGTGGTTTGGACTAACTGACAAGAAAATCTACATTGATGAATGTATGAATGCAGTTATATTTTAGAACTGTATTTCGTCCATTATTATCGTATCATTACAATATTTGGCATTGTTTTTTTTTTTAATGTGGTACCTAAGTAGCTCAAACTTAGTAGGGGGGAGGTACTTACGAGGTTCGATTCCCAGGTTGGGCAAAGTTTAATTGGCATTTCCCAGATTTCTGCCCGGTTCTTGGCAATAGGCACACCCTCTATTAGTTAATTCAATCATTTACATTGAATTTAAATATCATTAGTGAAATGTGAACTTACTGGCTACTGCATTAATAACTCTGCTTCACTTTTGGGGATATAAAAGCGTGATGTTACTATAAGATGATGAATCGAATCAAATGGACGCATCATAAACTGCTGAATTTTGGGCCAAATCGTAAAGAAAACCATTATCATGCTAGGAAGAACGAATATCACTGTCTTAGCCTTCCCTGACTCCGCACAGGTTCAAACCGTATGTCAAAGCTAAGTCATTGGCCATGTATTTGAGATGCGCGGTCACGTCGCAGACTCTCCGCGACTCATTTAAATTGACGTGTGATGCTAAGGGAGATTTATACACACGGGTTGTAACGGTAGGTGGCCACACATAGGTGAGGTGCATAAAAACATTTTTGCGAGAACTAAGAAATGACTTCCAAAAAAAAATATAACCGACTTCACACAAAAAAGTGAAAAATAACTTTAGCTTCAGAAGTCGGTGACCTTTGTTTGATTGATTTAGTTTTTTTGTCACCGACTTCTGAAGCTAAAGTTATTTTTCACTTTTTTGTGTGAAGTCGGTTATATTTTTTGCAAAAAAGTTTTTATTTTTCACTTTTTAGTGGTTCACATATGCTTACCCTTTCACAGCGTATCGGTGTGATTTTTTGTTATGAACTGGTGTAAACAATAGAAAGACGTGAGTCTTCAGCGATCCCAGTACATTTGCTATCATTTATTAAGGAGTTCAGTTACCTATCTTCCGAAGTCACCAGATATTTATCAAATCGAAATAGGATCACTCCGAGAAAGTACTCTGCCTAAAACTACCCAAACCGCTTCTGGTGTGCCATAAAGTTAAGGAGTTACCTCTATTTCTCCGGGATCCCATTGAATGGAACTTTACACGTCTAACTGTCGAAATCTGGGTGTATTGTATACTTCTGCGTACTCCCTCAGAGCATACAGGTGTGATGTTACGTCATGATGTTGTATAAACAATAAACAACCAAGCGATTGCAGCAATTACTGCAGCTTTGCCGTGAATTTTTGAAGAGTTCCATTTATATCTCCGAAGATCAGCGTAAGATCTTAACCAAATTGACATGGAACCACACGGAAAGCACCAGCAGCTAAAAGAAGAATCATCAAAATCGGTTCACCCAGTCGAAAGTTCTGAGGTAACAAACATTATCGAAATCTGGGTATATTGTACACATCTGCGTACCCCCTCAGAGCATACAGGCGTGATGTTACGTCATGATGTAGTATAAACAATGAACCTACAAGCGGATGCAGCAATCACTGCAGATTTGCCGTCTATTTTTGAAGAGTTCCATTGTATATCTCCGAAGATCAGCATCAGATCTTCAACAAATTAAAATGGGACCCAACGGGAAGCACCAGCTTTCAAATAAAAAAGAATCATCAAAATCGGTTCACCCAGTCGAAAGTTCTGAGGTAAAAAACACAAAAAAAAAAAATACAGACGAATTGAGAACCTCCTCTTTTTAGAAGTCGGTTGAAAAAAAAAACACTGAAAAGCGGAAATTAACTATAGCTTTCGGAAGTCACACACACACAGACTTTTGTTTGTTTCATTGACTTTTTTACCACTGACTTCCGAAAAGAATCACTTAAATCGGAGCTAATCACGGAGATAGCGAAGAACATATTATATGAAAGAAAAAAAAAACCGGCCAAGAGCGTGTCGGGCCACGCTCACTGTAGGGTTCCGTAGCTTCCCAGACCATTAAAAATACCAACATTTTTCGTCAGCAAAAATAACTTTGTTTTTCATAGTATTTGTATGAAAAACAAAGTTATCATTTGCGTTTTTTTGAAAAAGTGCTATATAACTCAAAAACTATTCAACTCATCAAGTTGAAAATAATTTTCCTAGAAAGTTCATATAAAGGTCTACTTCTGTGATTTTTTTCATATTTTTTAAACTTATGGTTCAAAAGTTAGAGGGGGGGGGGGACACATTGTTTTTGACTTTCGGAGCGATTATTTCCTAAAATATTAATATTATCAAAAAATGATTTTAGAAAACCCCTATTCATTTTTAAATACCTATCCAACAATATATCACACGTCAGGGTCAAAATTAAAAAAAAAATCGCTCCCCACTTTACGTCTGGGGGAGGTACCCTAATAAAAATGTTTTTTTAAATTTTTATTTTTGCACTTTGTCGGCATGATTGATATACATATTGGTACCAAATTTCAGCTTTCTGGTGCTAACGGTCACTGAGATTATCCGCGGACAGACAGACAGACAGACAGACAGACAGACAGACAGACATGGCGAAACTATAAGGGTTCCGTTTTTTGCCATTTGGCTACGGAACCCTAAAAAGATGCTGGTGGAAGAAATAACCTCCTCCTTATTTTAGAAGTCGGTTACAATACAACAACAGCTAATGGCAAATTATCTATAGTTTTTTCAGTGTTATTCCACCTCTGACATAAACCTTATCACAGTCAGAGTAAATTCAGCAAAATCAGAAGTTAATATATAACAATGACACGACGAGTTGTTTAATGTAAATCAAACGCCAGACGATATAATGTAAGATAATATTAATGGGTACTGTATCCGAAATAAATTAGCAACATTAGCATTATTGGAATCAGGTATCGATTCTAAATTGCAAAAAATTGTGTGAGAACTAACACTATATTTTATCAATCTTTATTACTGAAGATAAAAGATTTATGGAAAAAAGCTTTCTATAAGTTGTAGCACGTTTCGACTTGACAACGTTGTGGAAGAGTAGTTCGAGCACGGTTTAACCTAAAGATCGATCCGAGGGGCTGATATTATTTAGCCACGAGCGCCCTTATAACAAGAAAGTGATAAAACTGTTGTTATTAGGAGGCTAAATAAAAACTGCGAAAGATTAAAAATAAGCTATTCAATAATAAAGTGATACTTATTATGGATGCAAAGCATCATTTTATGTATTCATAATTTAAATAATTATTATATTAAGTATTGCGGATCTAGATTCCAAACGAGAAATCGGCAATGCTTAATGTTATATTTTATGACATTTAGGTAAGTAGCTAAAATTATGTTATAAATTCTTCTATAATAAAGTCATTAACGTGAAATTTATTCGAAATGAGAGATAAGCTGCATTAGTTGATAGCATTTCTTTCATTTTTGTAATATTTCATGGAGATAATTCGTATTGACTTTTAAGCTTATATTATTTCTCAATAAAAACAACACCAGTGTCAGAGACGCAAGAGTCGATTATATTTCCTACAAAATTTTGTGTCGTAATTGCATTCCGGATTCTATAGATATCTGTACTGTACCTACCTACATAAATGTATACCTACGTTTTGTCTTGCCTCGCAAAAAAAGAACTAAAACTGTCTATGTCCACTTTTATAATCCACCTGTAGAATGTAGCTGGGCGGCCTACTATGGCAAATCATTTGAAACTTGTTTTAAAGCTTTTCTTAGTACTGTGTCTGTGAACAACTTTAAGCACCATTTAACGACACACTTCTTAATGTTAACTACCTACATAGAATTCGGAAAATTAGTGGGCCAGCGATGAATTGACTATCAACCAAAATTGCGTGCGTAGTTGCTTGTATGGATTAGTTTATTATTGTTGTTAAGGTGAAAGAGTCAGAGTGGCCCGCTAAATTCAATTTTTTTTACGTTTTTTGCAATTTGCAGGGCAGTGCTAAGTTTTACGTTGATAAACATATCGGTCGCGGATTATAATTCTGTAACTTAATACGTCTTATAGCCGCGACCGATATTATGAACTTCGCGGGCTACCTTGGAGCATCCCCCTTAATTTTTTTTTTCGGTTTTTTAGTTGCCTGATAATAAAATGATTGATTGATTGAAAATTGACCGACAATTCCACACTACTGATATTCAAAGCATTATTAAACACTTTTCACTTCTCATGCTGTAAAATCTAAAAGTACCTACGCCAATATAGCCCTACGAAGCGGGATTAAAGTGACCATTTCTTCCCTAGGGAGTAAAAAGTAATTCGAAAATGGAACGATCTTTTACTCTGAAACATGGTAACAAAAGAGTAACTTATCAAAGGTTTTAAGTATTTAAATCTAGAAATGGCTTGCAAATAGAAAGCGGTTTATTGAAAACTAAAAAACAAATGAACTCTTCAACGCGAGAAAAATTATTGTTGTTTGTGTGCATCGTTGATTTTGAAAAGTATGTGCAATGCCTCTGTTGCTAGCCGCTGCAGTAATATAGGAACGAATTATCTGTGGAGTGTGGATCATCTTCATTGCGAAAATGTTGAGAGTTTGTGTTGTGTTTTAAATTGTTAATCGGTGACTTATCTGATTGAAGAAAAAACTGACCGCTCAGTTCAGATTTTTTGTCGAGTGTAAATTTGTTCGGTTTTAAATGACTATTTTTCTCGCACTCGGAAGTGAAAAGTACAGTTTGCACCTCGAGACTAAACGCCAATTTAATATACCCTCGCTTTCATTGACTCCCTCACAAGCTCGGGAGTCAAACCACCTCGGGTATATTATGGCTTCGTTTAGTCCCTCGTTACAAAATATACCTACTATTGCGCGTCGCGCGTCCTTGGGACGCAATATGTACCTATATTAAATTGATATCATGTCATCGACATCATGATTAATGAGACCATCGAGGTAACAATCAACAACACTTTGCCAGGTATATAAACAATCGCGCGAAGAACCTTTTTTCCAGTAGACCACATCAAAATTCTTTTGAAAAAGTGTGTCCAATTTTAAATCCACGGACCCAATCCGTTCCGTCATTCTCAATTCTTGTATTCTCGATGCGCTCACTAATCGCCGCTAAATTCTCCACAGATTATATTGTTGGTTTATTTTACAAGCACAATGATTAGCCGGACACAATCCTGTTTCACATTAAAATTGATTAACTTTACAACTATTTTTGAAGCATCAGCCTCGTTAAAAATAGGAAGCTATAATTTGGTATAGTCGTTACGGGCTTGCTAGATTTAATTTCAGTTATTTGAGAGATTTATGAGGCTACACCGTTTGTCAGAGAACCGTTGTAGCAGAATAGAGGTCACATGCCTTCGGTATGTGAGGCGCAATTCTGACAGGTGGTGTGACAGAACGAAGTGTCAGAATGTTCCGATCATTGCTCAAAAGAAAAGTAAAGAGAAACGAAATTTGGAAATCGAATTGCTCCTTTTCAAGTTGAGCAACACTTAAGGCCCCTACTCAAAGCACTGCATGCAGGGCCCTGCATGCCTGCAGGGACATTGCCAATCGTATTGTGTAGGGGCCTTTAAGTCGATTTTGGCTTGTTACATCAGGGGCCAACATTCCTTTTAACTAAGGAACTGACTGTTATAACATTTTTGAGTTTACCTTAAAAAGGTTTTAAATCGAGTAGATTTTGGCTTGTTACATCAGGGGCCAACATTCCTTTTAACTAAGGAACTGTATATCATTTTTGAGTTTACCTTAAAAAGGTTTTAAATCGCTTTTACTTCCTACTATGTAAATTTAATTATCTTATTTTGGAAAACTCGAAAAAGCTCCATGAGATAAAAAAAAATACTGATCGTAGGTAAGTACGTTCCAACAAGTGAAAACCTATTAATAAACAGAAGTTTACGCCACAATTTACACTTCCATCGTACTTCTAAAACACCAGAAGCCTGTTTCCAAGTATTTGTGTGGGCAGCGACATCTATGGCGGCACTCAACTGTGAAGAGTCAAGTACTCAAGTTAGACCCTTTCTTTACAGCTTGTTGCCATTCGTAATAACTTGTTTATTGCTGGTTTACGTCTATGCTTCCGTTATCAAACCATCTGTTAGTACCCAGGGCCAGCACGCTTTACAGCCTCATCAAACACGTAAACAGGTAGCAATCGTCGCTGTTCTACGAACATTAGTAAGCGTCTCAAGTGATAAAATAGATATTAATTTAACAACGTTTAAACTGTAGCAATTAATAACGGTAAGTGGAAGGTGATAAAACAATTTTATCGTCCAATTACATAACAAATCTCTTTGCGATAAAACGGCATGAGATCATAAATTATGCCAGCTATACTCAGAGATTTCGAGTTATTTTCTAATTGTGTTTGTAAACATTTTAAATTAGCTCGAAATTGTTACACGTATATACAACAAACTTCGTCTGTCCGTGGGACATTCTCACTTTTTGTGAAGCTACTTAATTAACACGGACCGTGTCACTTACAGGGCGTTTTACCGCGAAAAAGAGAGCGCGCAAAAGCCGCTATTTTGTTAGTGATGCGAGGCAAAGGCGATACGCAGTATGAAATGCCAATAAGGTTCTCATACGTGATAAAAATGATATACGATAGAGGTGTTGACATGTTCGTGCGATGTGGAGGTATTTTTTTATGATTTATCGCTGAGGACGAGTCGATCATTAGTATTATGAAAAATTCATACTTACGCGACGGGTTGGATAGTGAATGAAGGGTAGCTTTTCGCCTACCGGCAGATCTAAGGATGTCTGGACACTAGACTTATCAATAAAATTATTGAACCATAGTTTCACGACAAACCTACCTACTTTTAAAATTCAGTAGGTAATTAAAAAGATTGGTTACTAATACTATCAGCAATATGAAAAAATAAAATAAATAACGTAAGAAAGAAAAGAACAAGAACTGTCCTAGTCTCCAGTAACTTATAAACCTTCAAACAAAAGCTTCATTATGTATATTCACAGTCAATAATTTGGCACGCAGGATGAAGCACACCTTTCCATTACTTAAAGATTCCTCTCACTTAAGCAGCGCCAAATAGACCGTCCAGCACCCTGCAGTGAAATAGTACCTATCACAGCAGCCGAAGCAACAATACCTATAAATCGAAAGTCAAGACATCGACTATTTATCGACATTTTCACATCACCAGCTAGAGTTGTATCGCTGGCACGACGCCTCGGGCCGCGAATCGTTTGCGTAACAGTCGAGTCGTCCCTTGTCGGGGCATTCCACCGCGCACGACTCCCAGCCATTCTGTCGTGTCCATTCGGTCCTGTACAACCACGTTCCGAGACAATTGCTTCCAGGAAACTGCAATGTATTGTGACTACTGGTCCAACCCCACCAAGACACAAATTCGCCTGTGCAGTCTTCATTATTCTTCGGTGTGGAGTTGTAGACTGTAGTGTAGTCACTGTTCAAAAGCGGCGATCGTAAGAATATACGGAATTGCAAAAACAAAATACGTTGACCGAAATGCAAAAGTCTTAAAAGCTTTAGGAATGGAAATAACATCGGAATAAAACCTTAAAATAAGCAAAACTGAAACGTTGCGTAAATCCTTAGGAGCTTTGCCCAGTTAGGTTCTATTTTTTACTCTACAGCCATTAGGTCCAATGGGTGTCCGTAATAACATTATAATAAGTAAAGACAATAAAGTTTAAGATTTACCAGACTGGGTATATTATAGAAAGGAAGGTAATACACACAGAATGTATCGAATACAATGTCTCCGCATTTATAATCATTGTTGAAAGATTTAGAAAATGAAAATGGACTGAAATGAACTCTTTAATTCGCTCTTAAACTTTTTTAACTTTGGTGTTTCTTGTCCTTATAAGTATTTACATCGTTCTATGTTTACTACAACAGTAAACATAGAACGATGTACAGATCTACAGCATTTCCAGTAATATTCTTTTTCCACAACCGCACATTTCATAGCAAATCTGTTGCATGATTGTCGCCATCTAACGGTGTTTGATGACTGCGCGCATCTCCACCACTTCATGATTGCCGGGTCATTACTATGCGCCCGTCGATGAGTTGCAGGAAAAACGTGGTTGGCATGTAAATATCTATGTGAAGTTTTTGGTGGGAAACTGTTAATTGATTCAGTTATGTGAAAGTTGTTACGGATTTGTTAAGTAGGTACATACGAGTATCACAGAGTGATAAGGTAACTAATAGTTTTAATTGGTTTATCTACATTGCAACAGAACCATATATCATGTACCTATATAAGTACGTTTTCTGGTATATTAAGTGCCTCATTCATCATTTCAGCCGTAAGATGTCCTCTCTGGACATCATGGATGGCTTCTCAGCACGCTACATCAAAGAGTTCCTTTCCACTAAAGTTAGGGTTTAATGCCTTTGAATCTAGCTAGTCTCGTTTAGTCTTCATTATTCTAACGACATTTAGCCGTTTAGGTAGGTACTGTATGGTGCTACTTTTAATTGGCCATAGCTTTAGTAATACGGCTTTCCTTTCGACGATTAACTGTTGAGTTTATTACTTTAGTACTCATTGTCCCTATTGGTTTCAGACAATATATCTACCGCTACTTAGTTATTATTTTACGGCTACAAAGCCGTAACCAGTGCACGAGCACTCGGCTTTGAATATAGGTACTGCTCTATGAAACACAAAATTCAGTCTAGCTCTCTAGTTTCGATATTAAAGTTTTAGAACCTATCCCAATCAATCCACGCCTTTATTCACTAGACAGCGTTGAATACAATATCCACAAATGCAGGACGCTCGAGAGATCTTTCTCGACGGCATGTAAAGCCAATTAAGTCAGAAGCCCATGGGCGGCATAAAAACTCTGACACCGGTTAGGCACCAGCCACACGATAAAGAAATAAAGAACTGGGCAGACTCTTGGCTGCTTCTGTTCAACTATCAATGGGACTTAATACTTCACCTGACCTGGGGTAGAACTTAAGCAAGAACCCAAGCTCAGCACCCATGTGATCGATTGTATTTAGTAGACCAACATCACTTGATCATTACATTTTTCAGCCCTTGTCCCATACTTTCTTACTGTCGGCGCAACATGTTTTCTTATACCACTTTCCCTGTCAATCATCACGTTTTATTTCCCCTTTCTTCCATATCTTTTCTCACACAAATTATCCATCTTTAGTCTTCGTCTTCCTCTTTATCCATCAAACATTGAGAGAGATTTACAACTGTTTTAACTTTATCTTCAGTTACAAGAAACATGTTGATATTGGTATCTCGAACTATTCTATAATAATGTGTATTGCTAAGATATTATATAACACAGAAGAAGATTAAAGCCTGAGACACGGCCATAAGTAAAGCAATCGAAAATGCCGTAAAATCACGAGCTGACCGAGAAAGGTGCGCGCTGCACAACATCGAGTGTCAGATATGGGAGACCACTCAGCGTGGGTTTAAAATTTCAATTCCAAATCGGTATTGTTCCTTACTGAAACTGCGTCATCCTTCCTTTGTAGCCCACATTTTATAAACGGACAGTCAAAGGTTCCCTTGATCTTTTGACCTGAATAATAATAATAGTAAAATATAATTTAATTCAGATAACAAAAGACCCGTATCACATATAAATTACAGACTAACATACTGTATTTATAAAAAAAAAAAACTTTGTTTTTATTTTTTTATTTAGTTTAATAGGCGATCTTCTTGGCGCGCTTTTTCCAATTATAGATCTCATCCATCTCTTTCCATCAGGACAGATCGAGTTCAATTCCAAGCATATCAGGATATAAGAACCACAATCAATCAGCTTTAAAACACTCGTTTTAAAGCTGATTGATTTTATTCCTTTATATGACTTTTCTTACGTAGCCCACTAGAGATCTATTCTCGGGTTCCTCTTGTTCCTTATTTATGAATCTAGGAATTCTGAAATGTCAAATCCTAACTAAAAGTCCTGACGGAGAGACTTTCCTACCAATTACCGAGATCGCAGCGAGCCGCAAGCTCGTAAAAAAAGATTCCCAAGCTTTAATAACTCCTTAAATTTATTACGACAGCGGTTCTCAAACTTTTTTGGTGACGGAACCCTTTTGACAAGCAAAATACTTGACGGAACCCTACAATAAAACAATAGTTTTTAAAAGTGTATTCTTTATTAATAAGCATAATAAAAGTACAATTTAACAGTTACTATTTATTACTTACTTTACCACATGGCAGGTACAATAATAGAAGATATTAAAAAGAAAAAATCTTAACTAATGGGAGGTATGAAACTGTTTTTATATTTCATCAATTGGTATCAGGTTTGATAGAAGACAGTTGAAGTATCATATCAGGTTCGGCGTCCAGTCTATTGCGATATTTCGTGGCTGCATAGGTTGAGAATCCTGTTTCGCACAAATATGTTGTTGGGAAGAATATACAGAGCCATTTTGCCAAACATTGGATATTCATCACGGATTCTGCACCAAAAATCGTTGAGAGGCGTCGTTTTGAACAGTGACTCCATACTTGTGTCTGATGACCGGTGATCGGAGTAGGTAGATTGAATTGGGGTCATTGATCCGAAACGTATATAAGAATATGGACATTCCTCCGGAATCGGTTGATTGTTTAAGTGCAACAATTTATAAAAGTTGTGGCCATAAAAAGGCTTAAATAAAAATAAATATGAATACTTCGATCGGAATTCGATTGTTTTTATTATTCAACAGATAAATAATATATTAATTTAGTTTTGATACCTTCCTTTAATTTTTTAATTGAGTAGTAATAATATCACTACCAACACAACACCAACCAACTACCAACATTAACAATATTTAATTGAATGCGGAAATACCGGAATTACTTTCCGGAAACATGGCTTAACCATGTTAGTCTTTTTGTGTGCATTTATGATACAAGTATCAAAAATTAATCTACCTACTCCGATCACTGCTGATGACATTTCTAAAAGAGATTCATACATCTCGTTTGACATACTTTCGGGCTTTTGCAAGTTGGGTAAAAAAGGATTATGAATCCATGAATTCAGCTTCATTTTTTTATTCTGTTCTTCGGGAAAATACTTTTCAAAAGATGCGCGCATCAAAGTGAGATATTGGACCAATTCTTCAAACACATCATCTTGAAACATTTCTGAGTCGTGATCGCTAACAAACTCACTGAGTGACGTAGAGCTTTCTATTTCTCTCTTACCAACGCAAATAATCCAAAAATCTAATTTTCTTTTGAAGGCAGTTATTTTGTTAATGGCCTGGAACAACGCTAATTGTCAACTGACTGACGAGGCGCGACGCGCGATCGCCGCTTTTATACTTAGTCCTAGACTCGATCTCGAACATTCTCAAAAATACTCGAGTCGGCGCCTTTGCTAAACAAAAAGCGGAAATAAAAATATAAATACAAAAAATTCGTTGTAAACAATCTAAAGATAGAGCCGAAAGTCGCTTGTTCACAACTATAGCGTCTAATTCAGAGGCGGCTTTTATCTAAGGGACTGCGCGCTCACAAGTATACAACGGGCGGAGTCAAAACGTTCGACCAGAGAGAGGTGTTTTGTTTTTTTTTTCTAAATTCTTGCGGAACCCCTACAGGGGTATCGCGGAACCCTAGGGTTCCGCGGAACACACTTAGAGTACCGCTGTATTACGATATGCAATTTATTCCAACCCGTTATTATAGCGGTGACAACGTAATCCATCTCCCACTTGCTCAGTTTCAATAATTACTAATCAAAATGGCTGCGATGACATTTTTATACGCACGGGAGTTGATTAAAATCGCGGAGGTAACACGTCCTGCCCATCTTATACATGATGCATCGTAAAAAGGCATAGACATAGTGGGTTGTTACACGGTTGATACCTTGATTCACTCATTAAGAGCTCCTATTCATAGATTTCTTCGCCTTTCTCGATGATTCGCACACGGAAGCGGGACAGAAGAATGTTATCTTGTTAGGTGCGTGCCGCGAGCAGGTGTAATAAACTACTGCCAGTGAAAGATAATCGATCAGGCTCCAACTATGTTTCTTAAAACTTATGTTAATGTACACATAGGTTAAATAGTGATCACATCATTAAGCACATATAAGTATTACCTTACCTTTAGCCATACATTAGGGTACATGTAACCATTATGTGTTTAAGCACAAGCCACTAAACCTAAACTGCCAAAAATACCACTTTGTTGCAAGCCTTCCTGCTGACCACGAAGTTCTGAGTTCGATTCCAGGGGCAATGTTTTTCGACTTGGAATTTCTCAGTAGCGGCTCGGAGTCTTGAAATCAGCCCTTGAGTTGATGGATGAATAGGCTCAAATTACTAGCTGGCAATAGGCTAGACTTTGCTTAAAGCTTTCGATGATCAGAGGTTTTACCTACTGTCTAATAAAAAAAATATGCTAATCAAGTGAATCTCATGGTAAAACAGCGACAACATTCATATTTCTTGGGTCTATACCGACTGGGTCTTAATAGTTATTTGTTATACAAGAGTGCAAAGTTGTTTTTTAACCGCGTGCTCAATTTTGATGACCGAGCAAGCGAAAGATTCTAAAATTGAGTCACGAGCGAAGCGAGTGGTTCAAAAATTAGAATCATGAGCGTTAGCGAGGGAATCAAAAGAGCTCGAGGTGAAAAATCTTTGCACTCGAGTGCAACACGTAACTTTTCATCCCACCTCAGCGAGGAAATGCATAAACGCAAAAAAATTGCGCATTATTAACAAATTCAGTTAATTCTGTTGGCGTCAAATAAACTTCCTCGTCGCTAGATAATGAGTGGTAATTTTAGGCTTTTCACTTGTTTTCAAGTTGGATTCCTTGTTTTTAACCTAAGGTGTAAACAATATGACGTGAAAAGAAAATGGCGCGCGCAAAACATATTAAATAAGTACACCAAGAAGGTTCCGAGCCCGAGTTCTTAACAAATTAAAAAAAAAAACATGATAAATTCGGCACCATAGAGGTAGAAGTAAATCCGTCTTATTACAAAACGTGGTCTTAAAAATAGTACCGGGTTTAGTACTAGGTCTAAACCATGAACTTGAAAAAACGTTATTACAAAACGAAGTTTATCGCTAGTCCTAGAACTATCTATGGTACCAAAGTTAGACCATCGTGACCCCTAGTTTAACTATGGTACTGTAGGGACACACACACGCTCAGAGTGTCGGGTAACCTATTTCGTTACTGTCGGGACAACGCGCGCGCTATATTTAGACGTGTACCGTGTACAATATAATAGTTCACCAAATTAAGACTGTTTTATTTATTGGGTCACGAATCTACCCTAAACTGGTGACCCCGACGTGATCAAAGTGACCAATTGTGTTTCTTTCAAGAGAAAATTATGGATAGCAAACAACAAGAACCTCAACCACAAGCAGAGGTCATGGGCGTCTCCGTAGAGTCGCGTATTCCAGAATTTTGGACGGACCAACCTAGAGTTTGGTTCATCCGAATCGAAGCAACCTTAGCGCCACAAAAGCTGGGGGACGATGCAAGATTTGATTTGGTTGTTTCCAGACTTCCCAAGGACGTAGTCACACAGATTTCGGATTTTTTGGCAAAACCTCCAGACACCGGTAAATTTCAAGCTATTAAGACGAAATTATTAACAATGTTTGAGGACTCCAAAGCACGCCAAATAGAGAAGCTGATGAGGGAAATGGATCTTGGCGATCAAAAGCCGTCTCAGTTGTTACATCGTATGCGTGACCTTGCCCGCGATAAAATACCTGATGATACACTGCGAGTTCTCTGGGAAGGTCATCTTCCTACAACCGTAAGGGCAGTTTTAATCGCGAGCGAAACCAAAAGCTTGGATAAATTGGCTTCTATCGCCGATAACATCACAGAGGCCACGAGGTACAGCCAAGTTTCGGAAGTAGCACAAAAAACCGAGACAAAAGACACCGTGTCTGACGATATCCGTGCCGAATTGGCCAAGCTGAGCATTCGCCTGGAAAACATCGAGCGCCGTCGCAACAGAGAGATTCGCAGCAGAAGCCATTCCAGGCTTTCATCAAGATCAGCATCACGACGACGAACCCCAGAAACACCGGATTGGCTTTGCTTTTACCATTTCAAGTTTCGTCACAACGCTCGTAAATGCGAACAACCCTGTTCGTGGAAACCAAGGGCAGGCAGTCCCAGGAGCAACGAGAGATCGGTTATACATCGGTCGGAAAACTAATTGGGATGGTGCAGTCGTCGGCGGAAGTTTGCACCGTGACCCCCTGTAGCCGCCTATCAGTGATGGACTTAAACTCAGGACTTGTGTTTTTAGTTGACACGGGTGCCAACGTGTCTGTGTTACCCGCTAAATGGAGAGCTAAAGGTACCCATTGTACTCGTACTAGTTTTAAGTTATATGCCGCTAACGGCACTGAAATAGCAACTTACGGTGAGCAATCTTTAGTATTAGATTTAAGATTACGTAGACCGTACCGTTGGGATTTTATTTTAGCAGATGTAAGCCGACCCATTCTAGGGGCTGATTTTTTGTGCCATCATAAAATATTAGTAGATATGAATAAAAGGAAGCTCATTGACCAATTAACGGAATTGCAAGTCGTGGCATCAATCGTTAACGTTAACCAACCTACAGTGAGTACATTACATGGAAAACATCCTTATTATAGTTTGTTACGTCTATTTCCTAACATTACAAAACCAGCTACATTTAAAGAAACTCCGGAGCATAATGTACTACACTACATCGAGACGAAGGGTCCACCAGTTTACGCTCGCGCCCGACCTTTACCGCCACATAGATACAATAAAATTAAGGAGGAGTTCCGAGTTATGCAGGAATTGGGCATCTGTAGGCCATCAAAGAGCGCGTGGGCCAGCCCGTTACACGTAGTGCCCAAGAAAAACGGAGAATTAAGACCTTGCGGTGACTACCGGGCCCTAAACGCGATAACGAAACCCGATAGATACCCAATACCCCGATTGCATGATTTCACTTTTATTTTAGCCGGCAAGAAGGTATTTTCAAAATTAGATATTTGTAGAGCCTATCATTGCATAAATGTAGCGCCACAAGATATTGAAAAAACGGCTATTATTACCCCGTTTGGATTGTTTGAGTTTCCTCGCATGACCTTCGGGTTGCGTAACGCAGCTCAAACTTTCCAACGGTTTATGAGTTGTACGGTTTTGGAGGGCTTAGATTACTTGTTCATCTATTTGGATGACGTAATAATCGCTAGCGAAAATGAAGACTTGCATAGGGAACATTTAAGATTGGTTTTCGAACGTTTCAATAAATACGGTATCACTATAAACCTAAACAAATGTAGTTTCGGACAGTCGCGAATAGAATTCTTAGGACACGACGTTAATACTGAAGGCATTAAACCATTAAACGAAAAAGTAGAAGCAATTGTTAATTTTCCAAAACCAGAGACAATTAATGATTTACGCCGTTTTTTAGGGATGTTAAATTTTTATAGACCACATTTACCAAATTTAGCGTCGTATCAATGCGAACTTAACAAGTATTTGGTTAATAGTAAGAAGAATGATAAAACTAAAATAGAATGGACAGTCGCGGCGGAAAATGCGTTTGTGCAATGTAAGTCTGGCCTTCAAGAAGCCGTTACGTTGACACATCCAATACCAGATGTACCGCTAGGGTTGATGACAGATGCTTCAAATACCAGCATAGGAGCTGTACTTCAGCAGAAGGTAGAGGGAAATTGGAAACCTCTCGGTTATTTTTCCAAAAAGTTAACACCAACTGAGCAAAAGTACAGCACCTATGACAGGGAATTATTAGCAATGTATAAAGCGATTAAATATTTCCGAAAGATGTTCGAAGGGAGACCTCTGACATTATACACCGACCACAAACCTTTGTGTCACGCTTTCACTAAAATCAGTAAAGAGGAAAATGAAATTCCACGACGAATTAGGCAATTACTTTACATTAGTGAATTTACAGTCGACATACAACATATTATCGGTAAGGATAATATTGTAGCCGACGCGTTATCGCGCGTAGAAACAATTTTGTGCCCAACTGTACTTGACTACAATCAACTTGCTGACGAGCAAGTGAAAGACGAGTACTTATTACAGTGGACTCAATCTTTGTGTGACAATAACAACATTAAAATCAAACAAATTAGGATACCAGGAAGCAATAAAATGATATATTGTGAAATATCCACAAACATTATTAGGCCTTACTTGACAGAGAATTTCAGGCAAATCGCTTTCAGGAGTGTCCATGACTTGAATCATCCGGGGACACGTACCACACAGAAGATGGTTTGTAAGAATTTTTTTTGGCCGAATATGAATAAAGATGTACGTCGTTGGGCCAAATCATGCGTGCAATGTCAAAAGGCGAAAATTAGTAGACACGTAATTTCGGATTTAGGAAGTTTCCCAGAAGCAGGACGTTTTGAACATATCCATGTGGATATAGTTGGACCGCTACCAACATCTCCAGATGGATTTAGGTATTTGGTAACCATTATAGACAGATGCACACGTTGGCCTGAAGCATTTCCGGTAAAGGAAATAACAGCTGATGAAGTCGCTAGAACAATATATGAAGGCTGGATAGTACGTTACGGTTGCCCAATTAAGATAACCAGTGATCAGGGGCGACAGTTTGAGTCTACTCTGTTTACAAATTTGATGAAATTTTTAGGAATAATGAAGATTCGTACTACACCTTACCACCCCCAGAGCAATGGGGTTATCGAGCGTTGGCATAGGTCGTTAAAATCTTCGATAATGACTCGATTGAATCATAATACGTCCTGGGTCAAGGAATTACCCACCGTTTTATTAGGTCTACGAGCCGCATCGCGTAGCGATAACGGAGTAAGCGCAGGGGAATTAGCCTTTGGAAAAACTTTACGTTTACCCGGCGAATTCTACGACAGGGCAATAGATATAGATAGATCGGAACCACACACTTTAGTACAGGATATTCGCAATACGATTGCCTCGTATCGCCCTACGCGTAATAAGCAAAGTCATGCAACTTTTGTGTACTCGGACTTAAAGGACTGCGACTACGTTTTTGTTCGCGATGACACAGTTAAAAAGTCATTGAAACCACCCTATGACGGTCCTTACAAAGTTATTGACAGAGAACCAAAGGTTTACCGTATACAGTTACCCGGTCGGGAAGCCCGTATTTCAATCGATAGATTAAAACCGGCCTTTTTGCTAAACGACACCACGGACACGAATAGAGACAAAAGTTCTCACACTGGTACCCCAGTTCCTAGTACACAGACATCCAACACCAAAACATTAGATAAGCCGTACGTGACCAGGACCGGGCGAGTAATTCGAACACCCGTGAGATTCGCTCAGTAATTATATAACATTGCGATAACAGCTTATGTAGAATCCCAGCGGTACCGACCTAATAAGAGAATAGGTAGTTTTTAAATATGATAATGTAGATTTAGTGTTACCTACGTAAGCTATGGATAAGATATATACATAACCTAAGTAGGTACTCGTATAATAAGTAATCATGTGTCAAGCAAAACCACATCATAATATTGTATGGTCTTTTATTTTTTTTGGTAATTTAGGTTCTATTGCTCGAGCTTATGCCAATCTGCTAAGTTCGAGTTGTTGTGTTATTTAGTTACTAATGTTACTATAATTATTATTGTTTATCATCTCGTCCGTTCTTTGCTTAAATTTGATTGTACTTATAGAGCTGCTTCAGACTATGAATTATTCTAAGTTGGTATACTTAATTAAATTAAGTTTATTTTATTAATTTTATAACTATATGTACTTGTGTATTTTCTTAAAGTTTATTTACTGGGTTGTAACATCGTTGTAATGACTTTTTCTTTGTATAACTTATAGCCCGCGCATTCATCATTTTTTTTTTTTTAAAAGGGGGGAATAGTGTAGGGACACACACACGCTCAGAGTGTCGGGTAACCTATTTCGTTACTAGTTAAGCCGAACCAGTCGGGACAACGCGCGCGCTATATTTAGACGTGTACCGTGTACAATATAATAGTTCACCAAATTAAGACTGTTTTATTTATTGGGTCACGAATCTACCCTAAAGTACTAAATTGTCAAACGTCAAATCCTTTTTTAGTTTTGAGGTTAATTTTCGGAAAGTTTTTGTAATTTAAACAAAAATGGATATTATTGATAGGATTGATATTATTGATACGATTGATTTGGAAGATTTGGATCTGTTGGGTATTTTTGAGAGTTCCCGGGGACCCAACCGAGTTCGTCAGCGACGAAATCCATTTCAATTATCTGACGAAGATTTTCGATGTAAATACAGATTTACAAAACGTTTTGGCCAAAAGATTGTCGATCTGCTAGGTGATGATTTATCCCACGATCCTCGAGGACATCCTTTAAGTTTGTAACTTATTTCGATATCTTACTCGAACTATGCGCGCTGCCCAGTTCACTCCGTTATACGCGCTAGCTCGATAGTTGTTCCAAACCAGAACAATTGAATTATGAACATGCATTCTAAAAAAATACAAGTCTGAATATTTAAATACCTACAAATAACAACTTTATATTTTATCACTACAAATAAAAATTTATGAAATATTTTTTCTTTAATTTACGTTACAACATTTTGTAAAAAGGAACGGCGCATAGAACTATGAACGAATGAATGAACAGTTTAAATATTTTGTTGCTTATAATCTGTGGAAAATGTTAAGACCAGAGACTTTCTTTGGTACTAGTTAGGCCTTTGTTGGTCTTCGATTTGTAATACGAATGAAAGAACTAACGTTAGTACCGTACTAAACCTAGACCTTTTAGTTCTGGTTTAAACCTGGTACTTATGGAAGTTTTTATAATAAGACGGAATGGGTTTAATGATGTTTTGAATTCACATTCTTAGTGCACACGATGTTCTAAATTCAAATTTACTTTACCCTCAAGACGATAAAAACGGCTTTTGCACTCAGATATCGAAGAGCAAAAATACTCTTTCCGAGATGGGGGGATGAAAAAAACATCGTCAACCGGTCCACCGGCACATTAAAATACGCCAGATGAAGCTTCACTGACAATACTACAGTAACTGGAGCACTAGGCGGGAAAGTGCCCAACAGTATGTTGTGATATTACATAAAATAAATATCGATGGACATGTTACACACAGCGCCATTTGGTCAATTTTTTTTAAGAATTCTATAGATGGATTGACGGCCACAGCCTCTCAATATAAGGCTCTGTGTCTGAGAACTTTTGACTTCTGCTGGTATTTCTATTTACATACACGGATTAACAGACCGACACAAGAGGATAGGATATAAACAAGGTGATTGAACTTTTCTGATGAATCTCCAGCTGCCGTGATTATAATATTGGGTTTAATAATACCTATTGCTGTTGATAAGTAAATGAACACTATATATTACGTATCACAAAAGCTCTGACAGCAAAAGTCTCATTTAGACCAACAGGTGCTGAGCATATTCTTGCTCAATTCTAAACTTTATGTCCTGCTAAATAAGGCCGTCAGCTATGAATTTGCAGATATCATTTTTGTAATACAGCCATTTGGTATACAGGGCGAATGCTAGGTTTAGATCGATTTAGTATCCAATTACGTCGGTCGCAAATCTTATGAATGGACAGCATAAATATTAAACTAAGGACTAAGGAGGTTTCAATCGTATTTTATAACAAGCTAGAGTTGCAATTAAAAATGGGGCCATAAAAATCTGACAGAGACTACCCCCTACGAAGTTTATCTGCTTATGGATCGACGTGCCGACAAACCCACGACAAAAGGTGAATGATAGTGATAGTTTCTAAATAAATACGCACGATATTGGATAACAAACACACCAACCGCACAGCCAACCAACTGGTTAGGGTAGGTACCTCTGCAATACCATAATTGTGATTTAGGAGTACCTATCTTTGGAGAGTACTCCAAAGATAATTTATCGAGAAGGATGATTCGATTTGAGGGGTGTGCGTTTCGATGGCGCAGCCATGACGTTTTTTTTTTAAAAAAAATATGCCATGATTTTGTAAAAATTTGTAAAAGTTGACTCCCAAAACCATAAATTTGTCAAAGCTATGGTTAAAAAGTTATAAGGGTTTGAACGTGGCCGCGCCATTGAAACGCTCCGAACCGCGCGGCCACGGAGATCTTTAAAACTAAGCATTGCAGAGACCTGAAATTTTGCTAAGTAACAGATTGAATTTGTAAAAAATTTGTAAAAATATAGAAAAAAATCCTGGGCTTATATTTTAGGAGCTGTAAGACTAATACGCCATGGCCGCGCCATCGAAACGGTGAAAACACATTTTCGCCGATATCTCGCTGAAAAAGCAACGCAGACATCTGAAGTTTTTTGTAAAACCCAGATTTGAATTTGTCAAAACTAGTAAAGAATAAACAAAAAATCCTCAAGTTTACATTTCAGGAGCTATAAGACTAATACGCCATGGCCGCGCCATTGAAACGGTGAAAAAATACGTAATAACCGATATCTCGCTGAAAAAGCAACGCAGACGTCTGAAGTTTTTTGTAAAACCTGGATTTGAATTTGTCAAAACTAGTAAAAATGAAATAAAAAATCCTAGGTTCATATTTCAGGAGCTGTAAGACTAAAACGTCATGGCCGCGCCATTGAAACGGTGAAAAAATACGTAATCGCCGATATCTCGCTGAAAAAGCAACGCAGACGTCTGAAGTTTTTTGTAAAACCTGGATTTGAATTTGTCAAAACTAATAAAAATGAAATAAAAAATCTTAGGTACATATTTCAGGAGCTGTAAGACTAAAACGTCATTGAAACGGTGAAAAAATTTTAGGGACTTAGAAAATTTTTCGTTCTTTGTTTTTTTTTTCGAAATTTTAACAATTTTATTTCAGTATCATATTGATCTTGACCATAGAAACCATTTAGCTTCTGAAAAGCATGGTCCTATAACGCACCGTCTCCGAGTTAGGAGCTGTTTATTTTTATTTAAGTTTTTTGAAAAACCCTGTATATTTCCAAAATGGTAGCTCGGATGAAAAACTTTTCGGGAAATAATTTGTTGCTCTAGTCGTAAACCATGAGAAGATGTAAAAAAACCCGCGAAAATCTTATTTTTTTTTTATATTTCTTTTTTTTTCTAAGTCCCTGCCCCTAAGTAACGAGAGAACGATTAGTCTTACAGCTCCTGCAATATGAACCTAGGATTTTTTATTTCATTTTTATTAGTTTTGACAAATTCAAATCCAGTTTTTACAAAATACTTCAGACGTCTGCGTTGCTTTTTCAGCGAGATATCGGCGAAAATGTGTTTTCACCGTTTCAATGGCGCGGCCATGGCGTATTAGTCTTATAGCTCCTGAAATGTAAACTGAGGATTTTTTGTTTATTTTTTACTAGTTTTGACAAATTCAAATCTGGGTTTTACAAAAAACTTCAGATGTCTGCGTTGCTTTTTCAGCGAGATATCGGCGAAAATGTGTTTTCACCGTTTCGATGGCGCGGCCATGGCGTATTAGTCTTACAGCTCCTAAAATATAAGCCCAGGATTTTTTTCTATATTTTTACAAATTTTTTACAAATTCAATCTGTTACTTAGCAAAATTTCAGGTCTCTGCAATGCTTAGTTTTAAAGATCTTCGTGGCCGCGCGGTTCGGAGCGTTTCAATGGCGCGGCCACGTTCAAACCCTTATAACTTTTTAACCATAGCTTTGACAAATTTATGGTTTTGGGAGTCTACTTTTACAAATTTTTACAAAATCATGGCATAATTTTTTTTAAAAAAAAACGTCATGGCCGCGCCATCGAAACGCACACTTTGAGGGAGCCTCCTTTAATTAAAAATTAAAGGAGGCTCCCTTAAATCAGAATGAGAATAAATGATTGAAATTGAATAAATGATTGAAATTGAATTCTTTTTTTTTGTTTGTTGTTATAGCAGCAACAGAAATATATAATCCGTGAAAATGACAACTATCTGGCTACCACGGTGAGACACGGCACATACCTATATACTTAGGTACAGTTTGGTGACAGACCGACAGACGGACATTGGAGTCTTAGTTAGTCCCGTTTTTACCCTTTGGGTAAGGAGACTTAAAAATAGGAACTCGTCACGTTGGCAACACTTATTCACCCTCGTCAGGTTGTCACTTCCTTTTTAGGGTTCCGTAGCCAAATGGCAAAAAACGGAACCCTTATAGTTTCGCCATGTCTGTCTGTCTGTCTGTCCGCGGATAATCTCAGTGACCGTTAGCACCAGAAAGCTGAAATTTGGTACCAATATGTATATCAATCATGCCGACAAAGTGCAAAAATAAAAATTTAAAAAAACATTTTTATTAGGGTACCTCCCCCAGACGTAAAGTGGGGAGCGATTTTTTTTTTAATTTTGACCCTGACGTGTGATATATTGTTGGATAGGTATTTAAAAATGAATAGGGGTTTTCTAAAATCATTTTTTGATAATATTAATATTTTAGGAAATAATCGCTCCGAAAGTAAAAAACAATGTGTCCCCCCCCCCTCTAACTTTTGAACCATAAGTTTAAAAAATATGAAAAAAATCACAGAAGTAGACCTTTATATGAACTTTCTAGGAAAATTATTTTCAACTTGATGAGTTGAATAGTTTTTGAGTTATATAGCATTTTTAAAAAAAAACGCAAATGATAACTTTGTTTTTCATACAAATACTATGAAAAACAAAGTTATTTTTGCTGACGAAAAATGTTGGTATTTTTAATGGTCTGGGAAGCTACGGAACCCTACAGTGAGCGTGGCCCGACACGCTCTTGGCCGGTTTTTTTAGAGATCCCAAAGAAAAGAACACGGGTTCCTTGTAGAATCGCCATGGTGCCCATCTGTCAAGATATTCAAGACCCTTTATAAATTTGCTTTTTAGCATTATGCTTCATCAAGCCACTTTGAAATGTAGTTCCTAATTGGAGTAGGTATGTCAAGTGTTACCTTTCTCTAATAAAATATTTGCTCGTTCGTATTTCCTCGTCGGAAAAGCCAATCTTATTTAATCGAAGTAGCAAACCAGAGTAGGTGGGTACCTACCAGTATTCATTAAATGCGTTGGCGCCACTGATACAGCGATTACTTACTTAGTTAATTGCTTGATTTCATAAGTTGATATGTCGCAGACCGTGGTATAGTTAAATTTTAATGTTGGTTAACTGTACCTGGTAGGTACCTAACATAAGGAAATGCATATGATTTCTTCGAGTTTCAGGAAATATCTTAGTTAAGACATTAGGTTTGCAGCGCGGACAAAACCGATGAACAAAAGCATTCAGTCAATGAGTGGGTCTGTCGGTTGATGGCAATCAGCTCACCCTTTGTGTGGGTGCCTACTATACGATTTAAGACTTTTGATGATTATGATGTTAGTTAAGATTTTTTGTGGTTTGTCTCACTCCGTGGGGGGGTGGTGTGGCGGTTATCCGCTTTGTCACATCACTATTGTATAAAAATATTGTGTTACAACTTACAACACTAGCTGTCATGTTTGACATAGGGAGACTGGCAGTTGCCGCGAATACTAGGCCGAAAGGAATTGTACTATCTCGTCTCGTCAATATCACAAGAATTATAGCAGATACTCCGTCATACGCCGTTTTATTCTCAAGTCTACGCTCCAGACGACGAACAAGGGAGTTACCAGCCAATACCGCTGGTTGCCCCCAAAAACTCTTTATGAAAAGGCTCCATTAAGTATAAGGTCAATTATCAGTTCTTATGCTACTTTTTGCAGTAATACCGACCAGATTTTTTAGCGTCTACTTCGATAGCATCTAGTCTATGGCTAGATAATTAAAGTACACTCGCAGCAGGCTGCCTAGCTAGACTATTGCTATTACCCGTATTGCATATGTGTAAAAATATGCATAGAATTGCAATTGTTGTTACTCTAGCACAGATATTATAATACTTCGTACTCTAGTAAGCCAAAGGTCGATTCGCGACCTCTTTGGCTTTACCACCGTATCGGGGCAAAATCGGCGAACATTCGTTCTGTACAAGCCTAAACTCACAGGAAGTATTACACAAACCTAACGCAACAGGACGTATTACATTATTTATTTTGATAGCTCATAAATAACGAGTTTCTTCGAAACAGGTGACACTAGTCCCTCGTTAAAATACAAATCCAGTAGTTACCTGCCATTTTAAATTGTTGACATAACACGATTCGTGCGGAAACTAATCATTTCGTGTTCTCTTACGGAGATGATTGATCATGGCATGTGTTTATTCAGCCAAGTATGGTCACTGTGTTCGACTTGAGTAAGCGTTTGACATAATCAGGGATCTTGACAGTATTTTAATGCTTTGGCTACAGTGTTGCAAGTTATATTGCTTGGCTCAAGTTTCTTGGTTGTTTATTTGACACTTGGTAGAAAGTCGGTTGATCGTAAATTGTGAATTTATTATATAGTCCCCAGTCTTTTCTTATATGGAGAAAACGATGAAGTCAGCTTTGAAAGCACATTTTATTTTATATCTACAGATACTTACTAGAAACTTTAAATTGACTCGTCATCCTTTGTATTTTATTTAAAAATCTAATTTATTTTTCATAAAAATTCTTGCCCTGAAACGTTACTACATTCATATTGCAACAACGATATAATTTTATGTCTTTCTGGGGCTCAGAAATTCAAACCTTATGGCCTACTAATAAAACTGCATTTGATTGTTATCATCGAATTACATACGAGCTTTGGTTACGAATTCCAAAAGGTTGTAAAATTTTATTATTAAAACATAATAACCTACTACAAACATAATAACTTACTAGCTTATACAACGTGTAAAGTTAAATGCGCAAAACCTGAAAATAGTTTGATCAGAATCACTAGCAGAATCAATTACACCACTTTTTAATATAAGTAGGTCACATTTTTCAAAAAATCTTCATTAAAAATGTTGTCATGTCTATTTTTTAATAGGTCAAGTCATGATGTGCGCAAACCCGCCAAAATAGGTAAGCAAACAAACACAAATGATTGACGTCCAATTAAAATTTTCTCATACGCGAGATATAGTTCTTGCCAGTAAATCAAATTGCCAGTAAAACTAAAACAGCACACAAAACCTTTAATTTTTTAAATGTTTTTTACTCTCTCAGAATTAGGTCATTTGAATTAAAAATCATTTGGGGTGTCTGAGGTTTTGCGCATTTAACGTTACACGTTGTATATTTTCAACATCAATAAAACTTCACGATCTCATTCATGCGAACCAAAACCACCTTTCGATTAAGCAGGAGTTTGTAATACTTAAAGATTTTCCCTAAAATCTTCGATCACAGTAAAACCCGACTGCGTAATAAAACTAATTTTAAAAAATACGTGACAAAATTAACTTAAATAAAAACTAAAAAGAAAGAAACAAGCCCAGTAGTTTAGAATTCTGTAACAAAACATAAATTCTTATGCAGAACAGAACGACTCACATTCGGGGCCCCTTGGGAAGATTTGATTGGTAAAATTTTAAGGCTATAAAATATCTATTCAACGACACCCCACTTGACATAGTTCATCGACTTTTTTGTTTCATTTTGACAATATGGCGCATGGCGTCTGGTTGTCGCTGTGGTGAATTTTGATTACTGTCATGTCTTTAGTGACACTCGCAAGGTTAAGACGAATCGATTGACATAAGAATTATCAAAATCGGCCTACGCATTTGGTCTCTAGAACGCCACATAGAAACAAACATACATACATAGACTGATAAACTCATTACCCTCCTTTGCGTCGCGCAGTCGGGTAAAAAAGACTGGAACCTCTGGCAGTAGTGGCAGTACTTAATGGATGTTAATTTATCAATAGTCCGCATCTCAAGTAAAAAGCAAGCCGTGAATATCAAATCCGTAGACAACCCGACGCTGTCACATGCAAGCCAAGAAAAAAAGTGACGCGCATTTGTAAAACCAGCCAGTGACTTACTGAACCAGTTTCAACTGGAGCGGTGTTCTTACTTCTGAAGTTTTTTCCAAAGAGGTGGCCGTCTTAAAGTTTCCAAACAATTAATGTATTCACAATCAGCATCGTTATCTGCTGTCATCTTTGAGCAACCGAGCCTCCCTCACCGGGTGCTTGAGATCATTAAAAAACTAGTTCACTCGATGGACCGGTCTCTTGTTACGCGCACTATTTTATTTTGTTGGATTGGACCCCACTTTATCTATTCTGCATCTGTGGTGTCAAAATAACTTTGTTTCTTAACGTTTCGACGAAGTGGTGTGTAAATAGGTTGTGTACAAAGTGGTTTGGACTAACTGACAAGAAAATCTACATTGATGAATGTATGAATGCAGTTATATTTTAGAACTGTATTTCGTCCATTATTATCGTATCATTACAATATTTGGCATTGTTTTTTTTTTTAATGTGGTACCTAAGTAGCTCAAACTTAGTAGGGGGGAGGTACTTACGAGGTTCGATTCCCAGGTTGGGCAAAGTTTAATTGGCATTTCCCAGATTTCTGCCCGGTTCTTGGCAATAGGCACACCCTCTATTAGTTAATTCAATCATTTACATTGAATTTAAATATCATTAGTGAAATGTGAACTTACTGGCTACTGCATTAATAACTCTGCTTCACTTTTGGGGATATAAAAGCGTGATGTTACTATAAGATGATGAATCGAATCAAATGGACGCATCATAAACTGCTGAATTTTGGGCCAAATCGTAAAGAAAACCATTATCATGCTAGGAAGAACGAATATCACTGTCTTAGCCTTCCCTGACTCCGCACAGGTTCAAACCGTATGTCAAAGCTAAGTCATTGGCCATGTATTTGAGATGCGCGGTCACGTCGCAGACTCTCCGCGACTCATTTAAATTGACGTGTGATGCTAAGGGAGATTTATACACACGGGTTGTAACGGTAGGTGGCCACACATAGGTGAGGTGCATAAAAACATTTTTGCGAGAACTAAGAAATGACTTCCAAAAAAAAATATAACCGACTTCACACAAAAAAGTGAAAAATAACTTTAGCTTCAGAAGTCGGTGACCTTTGTTTGATTGATTTAGTTTTTTTGTCACCGACTTCTGAAGCTAAAGTTATTTTTCACTTTTTTGTGTGAAGTCGGTTATATTTTTTGCAAAAAAGTTTTTATTTTTCACTTTTTAGTGGTTCACATATGCTTACCCTTTCACAGCGTATCGGTGTGATTTTTTGTTATGAACTGGTGTAAACAATAGAAAGACGTGAGTCTTCAGCGATCCCAGTACATTTGCTATCATTTATTAAGGAGTTCAGTTACCTATCTTCCGAAGTCACCAGATATTTATCAAATCGAAATAGGATCACTCCGAGAAAGTACTCTGCCTAAAACTACCCAAACCGCTTCTGGTGTGCCATAAAGTTAAGGAGTTACCTCTATTTCTCCGGGATCCCATTGAATGGAACTTTACACGTCTAACTGTCGAAATCTGGGTGTATTGTATACTTCTGCGTACTCCCTCAGAGCATACAGGTGTGATGTTACGTCATGATGTTGTATAAACAATAAACAACCAAGCGATTGCAGCAATTACTGCAGCTTTGCCGTGAATTTTTGAAGAGTTCCATTTATATCTCCGAAGATCAGCGTAAGATCTTAACCAAATTGACATGGAACCACACGGAAAGCACCAGCAGCTAAAAGAAGAATCATCAAAATCGGTTCACCCAGTCGAAAGTTCTGAGGTAACAAACATTATCGAAATCTGGGTATATTGTACACATCTGCGTACCCCCTCAGAGCATACAGGCGTGATGTTACGTCATGATGTAGTATAAACAATGAACCTACAAGCGGATGCAGCAATCACTGCAGATTTGCCGTCTATTTTTGAAGAGTTCCATTGTATATCTCCGAAGATCAGCATCAGATCTTCAACAAATTAAAATGGGACCCAACGGGAAGCACCAGCTTTCAAATAAAAAAGAATCATCAAAATCGGTTCACCCAGTCGAAAGTTCTGAGGTAAAAAACACAAAAAAAAAAAATACAGACGAATTGAGAACCTCCTCTTTTTAGAAGTCGGTTGAAAAAAAAAACACTGAAAAGCGGAAATTAACTATAGCTTTCGGAAGTCACACACACACAGACTTTTGTTTGTTTCATTGACTTTTTTACCACTGACTTCCGAAAAGAATCACTTAAATCGGAGCTAATCACGGAGATAGCGAAGAACATATTATATGAAAGAAAAAAAAAACCGGCCAAGAGCGTGTCGGGCCACGCTCACTGTAGGGTTCCGTAGCTTCCCAGACCATTAAAAATACCAACATTTTTCGTCAGCAAAAATAACTTTGTTTTTCATAGTATTTGTATGAAAAACAAAGTTATCATTTGCGTTTTTTTGAAAAAGTGCTATATAACTCAAAAACTATTCAACTCATCAAGTTGAAAATAATTTTCCTAGAAAGTTCATATAAAGGTCTACTTCTGTGATTTTTTTCATATTTTTTAAACTTATGGTTCAAAAGTTAGAGGGGGGGGGGGACACATTGTTTTTGACTTTCGGAGCGATTATTTCCTAAAATATTAATATTATCAAAAAATGATTTTAGAAAACCCCTATTCATTTTTAAATACCTATCCAACAATATATCACACGTCAGGGTCAAAATTAAAAAAAAAATCGCTCCCCACTTTACGTCTGGGGGAGGTACCCTAATAAAAATGTTTTTTTAAATTTTTATTTTTGCACTTTGTCGGCATGATTGATATACATATTGGTACCAAATTTCAGCTTTCTGGTGCTAACGGTCACTGAGATTATCCGCGGACAGACAGACAGACAGACAGACAGACAGACAGACAGACATGGCGAAACTATAAGGGTTCCGTTTTTTGCCATTTGGCTACGGAACCCTAAAAAGATGCTGGTGGAAGAAATAACCTCCTCCTTATTTTAGAAGTCGGTTACAATACAACAACAGCTAATGGCAAATTATCTATAGTTTTTTCAGTGTTATTCCACCTCTGACATAAACCTTATCACAGTCAGAGTAAATTCAGCAAAATCAGAAGTTAATATATAACAATGACACGACGAGTTGTTTAATGTAAATCAAACGCCAGACGATATAATGTAAGATAATATTAATGGGTACTGTATCCGAAATAAATTAGCAACATTAGCATTATTGGAATCAGGTATCGATTCTAAATTGCAAAAAATTGTGTGAGAACTAACACTATATTTTATCAATCTTTATTACTGAAGATAAAAGATTTATGGAAAAAAGCTTTCTATAAGTTGTAGCACGTTTCGACTTGACAACGTTGTGGAAGAGTAGTTCGAGCACGGTTTAACCTAAAGATCGATCCGAGGGGCTGATATTATTTAGCCACGAGCGCCCTTATAACAAGAAAGTGATAAAACTGTTGTTATTAGGAGGCTAAATAAAAACTGCGAAAGATTAAAAATAAGCTATTCAATAATAAAGTGATACTTATTATGGATGCAAAGCATCATTTTATGTATTCATAATTTAAATAATTATTATATTAAGTATTGCGGATCTAGATTCCAAACGAGAAATCGGCAATGCTTAATGTTATATTTTATGACATTTAGGTAAGTAGCTAAAATTATGTTATAAATTCTTCTATAATAAAGTCATTAACGTGAAATTTATTCGAAATGAGAGATAAGCTGCATTAGTTGATAGCATTTCTTTCATTTTTGTAATATTTCATGGAGATAATTCGTATTGACTTTTAAGCTTATATTATTTCTCAATAAAAACAACACCAGTGTCAGAGACGCAAGAGTCGATTATATTTCCTACAAAATTTTGTGTCGTAATTGCATTCCGGATTCTATAGATATCTGTACTGTACCTACCTACATAAATGTATACCTACGTTTTGTCTTGCCTCGCAAAAAAAGAACTAAAACTGTCTATGTCCACTTTTATAATCCACCTGTAGAATGTAGCTGGGCGGCCTACTATGGCAAATCATTTGAAACTTGTTTTAAAGCTTTTCTTAGTACTGTGTCTGTGAACAACTTTAAGCACCATTTAACGACACACTTCTTAATGTTAACTACCTACATAGAATTCGGAAAATTAGTGGGCCAGCGATGAATTGACTATCAACCAAAATTGCGTGCGTAGTTGCTTGTATGGATTAGTTTATTATTGTTGTTAAGGTGAAAGAGTCAGAGTGGCCCGCTAAATTCAATTTTTTTTACGTTTTTTGCAATTTGCAGGGCAGTGCTAAGTTTTACGTTGATAAACATATCGGTCGCGGATTATAATTCTGTAACTTAATACGTCTTATAGCCGCGACCGATATTATGAACTTCGCGGGCTACCTTGGAGCATCCCCCTTAATTTTTTTTTTCGGTTTTTTAGTTGCCTGATAATAAAATGATTGATTGATTGAAAATTGACCGACAATTCCACACTACTGATATTCAAAGCATTATTAAACACTTTTCACTTCTCATGCTGTAAAATCTAAAAGTACCTACGCCAATATAGCCCTACGAAGCGGGATTAAAGTGACCATTTCTTCCCTAGGGAGTAAAAAGTAATTCGAAAATGGAACGATCTTTTACTCTGAAACATGGTAACAAAAGAGTAACTTATCAAAGGTTTTAAGTATTTAAATCTAGAAATGGCTTGCAAATAGAAAGCGGTTTATTGAAAACTAAAAAACAAATGAACTCTTCAACGCGAGAAAAATTATTGTTGTTTGTGTGCATCGTTGATTTTGAAAAGTATGTGCAATGCCTCTGTTGCTAGCCGCTGCAGTAATATAGGAACGAATTATCTGTGGAGTGTGGATCATCTTCATTGCGAAAATGTTGAGAGTTTGTGTTGTGTTTTAAATTGTTAATCGGTGACTTATCTGATTGAAGAAAAAACTGACCGCTCAGTTCAGATTTTTTGTCGAGTGTAAATTTGTTCGGTTTTAAATGACTATTTTTCTCGCACTCGGAAGTGAAAAGTACAGTTTGCACCTCGAGACTAAACGCCAATTTAATATACCCTCGCTTTCATTGACTCCCTCACAAGCTCGGGAGTCAAACCACCTCGGGTATATTATGGCTTCGTTTAGTCCCTCGTTACAAAATATACCTACTATTGCGCGTCGCGCGTCCTTGGGACGCAATATGTACCTATATTAAATTGATATCATGTCATCGACATCATGATTAATGAGACCATCGAGGTAACAATCAACAACACTTTGCCAGGTATATAAACAATCGCGCGAAGAACCTTTTTTCCAGTAGACCACATCAAAATTCTTTTGAAAAAGTGTGTCCAATTTTAAATCCACGGACCCAATCCGTTCCGTCATTCTCAATTCTTGTATTCTCGATGCGCTCACTAATCGCCGCTAAATTCTCCACAGATTATATTGTTGGTTTATTTTACAAGCACAATGATTAGCCGGACACAATCCTGTTTCACATTAAAATTGATTAACTTTACAACTATTTTTGAAGCATCAGCCTCGTTAAAAATAGGAAGCTATAATTTGGTATAGTCGTTACGGGCTTGCTAGATTTAATTTCAGTTATTTGAGAGATTTATGAGGCTACACCGTTTGTCAGAGAACCGTTGTAGCAGAATAGAGGTCACATGCCTTCGGTATGTGAGGCGCAATTCTGACAGGTGGTGTGACAGAACGAAGTGTCAGAATGTTCCGATCATTGCTCAAAAGAAAAGTAAAGAGAAACGAAATTTGGAAATCGAATTGCTCCTTTTCAAGTTGAGCAACACTTAAGGCCCCTACTCAAAGCACTGCATGCAGGGCCCTGCATGCCTGCAGGGACATTGCCAATCGTATTGTGTAGGGGCCTTTAAGTCGATTTTGGCTTGTTACATCAGGGGCCAACATTCCTTTTAACTAAGGAACTGACTGTTATAACATTTTTGAGTTTACCTTAAAAAGGTTTTAAATCGAGTAGATTTTGGCTTGTTACATCAGGGGCCAACATTCCTTTTAACTAAGGAACTGTATATCATTTTTGAGTTTACCTTAAAAAGGTTTTAAATCGCTTTTACTTCCTACTATGTAAATTTAATTATCTTATTTTGGAAAACTCGAAAAAGCTCCATGAGATAAAAAAAAATACTGATCGTAGGTAAGTACGTTCCAACAAGTGAAAACCTATTAATAAACAGAAGTTTACGCCACAATTTACACTTCCATCGTACTTCTAAAACACCAGAAGCCTGTTTCCAAGTATTTGTGTGGGCAGCGACATCTATGGCGGCACTCAACTGTGAAGAGTCAAGTACTCAAGTTAGACCCTTTCTTTACAGCTTGTTGCCATTCGTAATAACTTGTTTATTGCTGGTTTACGTCTATGCTTCCGTTATCAAACCATCTGTTAGTACCCAGGGCCAGCACGCTTTACAGCCTCATCAAACACGTAAACAGGTAGCAATCGTCGCTGTTCTACGAACATTAGTAAGCGTCTCAAGTGATAAAATAGATATTAATTTAACAACGTTTAAACTGTAGCAATTAATAACGGTAAGTGGAAGGTGATAAAACAATTTTATCGTCCAATTACATAACAAATCTCTTTGCGATAAAACGGCATGAGATCATAAATTATGCCAGCTATACTCAGAGATTTCGAGTTATTTTCTAATTGTGTTTGTAAACATTTTAAATTAGCTCGAAATTGTTACACGTATATACAACAAACTTCGTCTGTCCGTGGGACATTCTCACTTTTTGTGAAGCTACTTAATTAACACGGACCGTGTCACTTACAGGGCGTTTTACCGCGAAAAAGAGAGCGCGCAAAAGCCGCTATTTTGTTAGTGATGCGAGGCAAAGGCGATACGCAGTATGAAATGCCAATAAGGTTCTCATACGTGATAAAAATGATATACGATAGAGGTGTTGACATGTTCGTGCGATGTGGAGGTATTTTTTTATGATTTATCGCTGAGGACGAGTCGATCATTAGTATTATGAAAAATTCATACTTACGCGACGGGTTGGATAGTGAATGAAGGGTAGCTTTTCGCCTACCGGCAGATCTAAGGATGTCTGGACACTAGACTTATCAATAAAATTATTGAACCATAGTTTCACGACAAACCTACCTACTTTTAAAATTCAGTAGGTAATTAAAAAGATTGGTTACTAATACTATCAGCAATATGAAAAAATAAAATAAATAACGTAAGAAAGAAAAGAACAAGAACTGTCCTAGTCTCCAGTAACTTATAAACCTTCAAACAAAAGCTTCATTATGTATATTCACAGTCAATAATTTGGCACGCAGGATGAAGCACACCTTTCCATTACTTAAAGATTCCTCTCACTTAAGCAGCGCCAAATAGACCGTCCAGCACCCTGCAGTGAAATAGTACCTATCACAGCAGCCGAAGCAACAATACCTATAAATCGAAAGTCAAGACATCGACTATTTATCGACATTTTCACATCACCAGCTAGAGTTGTATCGCTGGCACGACGCCTCGGGCCGCGAATCGTTTGCGTAACAGTCGAGTCGTCCCTTGTCGGGGCATTCCACCGCGCACGACTCCCAGCCATTCTGTCGTGTCCATTCGGTCCTGTACAACCACGTTCCGAGACAATTGCTTCCAGGAAACTGCAATGTATTGTGACTACTGGTCCAACCCCACCAAGACACAAATTCGCCTGTGCAGTCTTCATTATTCTTCGGTGTGGAGTTGTAGACTGTAGTGTAGTCACTGTTCAAAAGCGGCGATCGTAAGAATATACGGAATTGCAAAAACAAAATACGTTGACCGAAATGCAAAAGTCTTAAAAGCTTTAGGAATGGAAATAACATCGGAATAAAACCTTAAAATAAGCAAAACTGAAACGTTGCGTAAATCCTTAGGAGCTTTGCCCAGTTAGGTTCTATTTTTTACTCTACAGCCATTAGGTCCAATGGGTGTCCGTAATAACATTATAATAAGTAAAGACAATAAAGTTTAAGATTTACCAGACTGGGTATATTATAGAAAGGAAGGTAATACACACAGAATGTATCGAATACAATGTCTCCGCATTTATAATCATTGTTGAAAGATTTAGAAAATGAAAATGGACTGAAATGAACTCTTTAATTCGCTCTTAAACTTTTTTAACTTTGGTGTTTCTTGTCCTTATAAGTATTTACATCGTTCTATGTTTACTACAACAGTAAACATAGAACGATGTACAGATCTACAGCATTTCCAGTAATATTCTTTTTCCACAACCGCACATTTCATAGCAAATCTGTTGCATGATTGTCGCCATCTAACGGTGTTTGATGACTGCGCGCATCTCCACCACTTCATGATTGCCGGGTCATTACTATGCGCCCGTCGATGAGTTGCAGGAAAAACGTGGTTGGCATGTAAATATCTATGTGAAGTTTTTGGTGGGAAACTGTTAATTGATTCAGTTATGTGAAAGTTGTTACGGATTTGTTAAGTAGGTACATACGAGTATCACAGAGTGATAAGGTAACTAATAGTTTTAATTGGTTTATCTACATTGCAACAGAACCATATATCATGTACCTATATAAGTACGTTTTCTGGTATATTAAGTGCCTCATTCATCATTTCAGCCGTAAGATGTCCTCTCTGGACATCATGGATGGCTTCTCAGCACGCTACATCAAAGAGTTCCTTTCCACTAAAGTTAGGGTTTAATGCCTTTGAATCTAGCTAGTCTCGTTTAGTCTTCATTATTCTAACGACATTTAGCCGTTTAGGTAGGTACTGTATGGTGCTACTTTTAATTGGCCATAGCTTTAGTAATACGGCTTTCCTTTCGACGATTAACTGTTGAGTTTATTACTTTAGTACTCATTGTCCCTATTGGTTTCAGACAATATATCTACCGCTACTTAGTTATTATTTTACGGCTACAAAGCCGTAACCAGTGCACGAGCACTCGGCTTTGAATATAGGTACTGCTCTATGAAACACAAAATTCAGTCTAGCTCTCTAGTTTCGATATTAAAGTTTTAGAACCTATCCCAATCAATCCACGCCTTTATTCACTAGACAGCGTTGAATACAATATCCACAAATGCAGGACGCTCGAGAGATCTTTCTCGACGGCATGTAAAGCCAATTAAGTCAGAAGCCCATGGGCGGCATAAAAACTCTGACACCGGTTAGGCACCAGCCACACGATAAAGAAATAAAGAACTGGGCAGACTCTTGGCTGCTTCTGTTCAACTATCAATGGGACTTAATACTTCACCTGACCTGGGGTAGAACTTAAGCAAGAACCCAAGCTCAGCACCCATGTGATCGATTGTATTTAGTAGACCAACATCACTTGATCATTACATTTTTCAGCCCTTGTCCCATACTTTCTTACTGTCGGCGCAACATGTTTTCTTATACCACTTTCCCTGTCAATCATCACGTTTTATTTCCCCTTTCTTCCATATCTTTTCTCACACAAATTATCCATCTTTAGTCTTCGTCTTCCTCTTTATCCATCAAACATTGAGAGAGATTTACAACTGTTTTAACTTTATCTTCAGTTACAAGAAACATGTTGATATTGGTATCTCGAACTATTCTATAATAATGTGTATTGCTAAGATATTATATAACACAGAAGAAGATTAAAGCCTGAGACACGGCCATAAGTAAAGCAATCGAAAATGCCGTAAAATCACGAGCTGACCGAGAAAGGTGCGCGCTGCACAACATCGAGTGTCAGATATGGGAGACCACTCAGCGTGGGTTTAAAATTTCAATTCCAAATCGGTATTGTTCCTTACTGAAACTGCGTCATCCTTCCTTTGTAGCCCACATTTTATAAACGGACAGTCAAAGGTTCCCTTGATCTTTTGACCTGAATAATAATAATAGTAAAATATAATTTAATTCAGATAACAAAAGACCCGTATCACATATAAATTACAGACTAACATACTGTATTTATAAAAAAAAAAAACTTTGTTTTTATTTTTTTATTTAGTTTAATAGGCGATCTTCTTGGCGCGCTTTTTCCAATTATAGATCTCATCCATCTCTTTCCATCAGGACAGATCGAGTTCAATTCCAAGCATATCAGGATATAAGAACCACAATCAATCAGCTTTAAAACACTCGTTTTAAAGCTGATTGATTTTATTCCTTTATATGACTTTTCTTACGTAGCCCACTAGAGATCTATTCTCGGGTTCCTCTTGTTCCTTATTTATGAATCTAGGAATTCTGAAATGTCAAATCCTAACTAAAAGTCCTGACGGAGAGACTTTCCTACCAATTACCGAGATCGCAGCGAGCCGCAAGCTCGTAAAAAAAGATTCCCAAGCTTTAATAACTCCTTAAATTTATTACGACAGCGGTTCTCAAACTTTTTTGGTGACGGAACCCTTTTGACAAGCAAAATACTTGACGGAACCCTACAATAAAACAATAGTTTTTAAAAGTGTATTCTTTATTAATAAGCATAATAAAAGTACAATTTAACAGTTACTATTTATTACTTACTTTACCACATGGCAGGTACAATAATAGAAGATATTAAAAAGAAAAAATCTTAACTAATGGGAGGTATGAAACTGTTTTTATATTTCATCAATTGGTATCAGGTTTGATAGAAGACAGTTGAAGTATCATATCAGGTTCGGCGTCCAGTCTATTGCGATATTTCGTGGCTGCATAGGTTGAGAATCCTGTTTCGCACAAATATGTTGTTGGGAAGAATATACAGAGCCATTTTGCCAAACATTGGATATTCATCACGGATTCTGCACCAAAAATCGTTGAGAGGCGTCGTTTTGAACAGTGACTCCATACTTGTGTCTGATGACCGGTGATCGGAGTAGGTAGATTGAATTGGGGTCATTGATCCGAAACGTATATAAGAATATGGACATTCCTCCGGAATCGGTTGATTGTTTAAGTGCAACAATTTATAAAAGTTGTGGCCATAAAAAGGCTTAAATAAAAATAAATATGAATACTTCGATCGGAATTCGATTGTTTTTATTATTCAACAGATAAATAATATATTAATTTAGTTTTGATACCTTCCTTTAATTTTTTAATTGAGTAGTAATAATATCACTACCAACACAACACCAACCAACTACCAACATTAACAATATTTAATTGAATGCGGAAATACCGGAATTACTTTCCGGAAACATGGCTTAACCATGTTAGTCTTTTTGTGTGCATTTATGATACAAGTACCAAAAATTAATCTACCTACTCCGATCACTGCTGATGACATTTCTAAAAGAGATTCATACATCTCGTTTGACATACTTTCGGGCTTTTGCAAGTTGGGTAAAAAAGGATTATGAATCCATGAATTCAGCTTCATTTTTTTATTCTGTTCTTCGGGAAAATACTTTTCAAAAGATGCGCGCATCAAAGTGAGATATTGGACCAATTCTTCAAACACATCATCTTGAAACATTTCTGAGTCGTGATCGCTAACAAACTCACTGAGTGACGTAGAGCTTTCTATTTCTCTCTTACCAACGCAAATAATCCAAAAATCTAATTTTCTTTTGAAGGCAGTTATTTTGTTAATGGCCTGGAACAACGCTAATTGTCAACTGACTGACGAGGCGCGACGCGCGATCGCCGCTTTTATACTTAGTCCTAGACTCGATCTCGAACATTCTCAAAAATACTCGAGTCGGCGCCTTTGCTAAACAAAAAGCGGAAATAAAAATATAAATACAAAAAATTCGTTGTAAACAATCTAAAGATAGAGCCGAAAGTCGCTTGTTCACAACTATAGCGTCTAATTCAGAGGCGGCTTTTATCTAAGGGACTGCGCGCTCACAAGTATACAACGGGCGGAGTCAAAACGTTCGACCAGAGAGAGGTGTTTTGTTTTTTTTTTCTAAATTCTTGCGGAACCCCTACAGGGGTATCGCGGAACCCTAGGGTTCCGCGGAACACACTTAGAGTACCGCTGTATTACGATATGCAATTTATTCCAACCCGTTATTATAGCGGTGACAACGTAATCCATCTCCCACTTGCTCAGTTTCAATAATTACTAATCAAAATGGCTGCGATGACATTTTTATACGCACGGGAGTTGATTAAAATCGCGGAGGTAACACGTCCTGCCCATCTTATACATGATGCATCGTAAAAAGGCATAGACATAGTGGGTTGTTACACGGTTGATACCTTGATTCACTCATTAAGAGCTCCTATTCATAGATTTCTTCGCCTTTCTCGATGATTCGCACACGGAAGCGGGACAGAAGAATGTTATCTTGTTAGGTGCGTGCCGCGAGCAGGTGTAATAAACTACTGCCAGTGAAAGATAATCGATCAGGCTCCAACTATGTTTCTTAAAACTTATGTTAATGTACACATAGGTTAAATAGTGATCACATCATTAAGCACATATAAGTATTACCTTACCTTTAGCCATACATTAGGGTACATGTAACCATTATGTGTTTAAGCACAAGCCACTAAACCTAAACTGCCAAAAATACCACTTTGTTGCAAGCCTTCCTGCTGACCACGAAGTTCTGAGTTCGATTCCAGGGGCAATGTTTTTCGACTTGGAATTTCTCAGTAGCGGCTCGGAGTCTTGAAATCAGCCCTTGAGTTGATGGATGAATAGGCTCAAATTACTAGCTGGCAATAGGCTAGACTTTGCTTAAAGCTTTCGATGATCAGAGGTTTTACCTACTGTCTAATAAAAAAAATATGCTAATCAAGTGAATCTCATGGTAAAACAGCGACAACATTCATATTTCTTGGGTCTATACCGACTGGGTCTTAATAGTTATTTGTTATACAAGAGTGCAAAGTTGTTTTTTAACCGCGTGCTCAATTTTGATGACCGAGCAAGCGAAAGATTCTAAAATTGAGTCACGAGCGAAGCGAGTGGTTCAAAAATTAGAATCATGAGCGTTAGCGAGGGAATCAAAAGAGCTCGAGGTGAAAAATCTTTGCACTCGAGTGCAACACGTAACTTTTCATCCCACCTCAGCGAGGAAATGCATAAACGCAAAAAAATTGCGCATTATTAACAAATTCAGTTAATTCTGTTGGCGTCAAATAAACTTCCTCGTCGCTAGATAATGAGTGGTAATTTTAGGCTTTTCACTTGTTTTCAAGTTGGATTCCTTGTTTTTAACCTAAGGTGTAAACAATATGACGTGAAAAGAAAATGGCGCGCGCAAAACATATTAAATAAGTACACCAAGAAGGTTCCGAGCCCGAGTTCTTAACAAATTAAAAAAAAAAACATGATAAATTCGGCACCATAGAGGTAGAAGTAAATCCGTCTTATTACAAAACGTGGTCTTAAAAATAGTACCGGGTTTAGTACTAGGTCTAAACCATGAACTTGAAAAAACGTTATTACAAAACGAAGTTTATCGCTAGTCCTAGAACTATCTATGGTACCAAAGTTAGACCATCGTGACCCCTAGTTTAACTATGGTACTGTAGGGACACACACACGCTCAGAGTGTCGGGTAACCTATTTCGTTACTGTCGGGACAACGCGCGCGCTATATTTAGACGTGTACCGTGTACAATATAATAGTTCACCAAATTAAGACTGTTTTATTTATTGGGTCACGAATCTACCCTAAACTGGTGACCCCGACGTGATCAAAGTGACCAATTGTGTTTCTTTCAAGAGAAAATTATGGATAGCAAACAACAAGAACCTCAACCACAAGCAGAGGTCATGGGCGTCTCCGTAGAGTCGCGTATTCCAGAATTTTGGACGGACCAACCTAGAGTTTGGTTCATCCGAATCGAAGCAACCTTAGCGCCACAAAAGCTGGGGGACGATGCAAGATTTGATTTGGTTGTTTCCAGACTTCCCAAGGACGTAGTCACACAGATTTCGGATTTTTTGGCAAAACCTCCAGACACCGGTAAATTTCAAGCTATTAAGACGAAATTATTAACAATGTTTGAGGACTCCAAAGCACGCCAAATAGAGAAGCTGATGAGGGAAATGGATCTTGGCGATCAAAAGCCGTCTCAGTTGTTACATCGTATGCGTGACCTTGCCCGCGATAAAATACCTGATGATACACTGCGAGTTCTCTGGGAAGGTCATCTTCCTACAACCGTAAGGGCAGTTTTAATCGCGAGCGAAACCAAAAGCTTGGATAAATTGGCTTCTATCGCCGATAACATCACAGAGGCCACGAGGTACAGCCAAGTTTCGGAAGTAGCACAAAAAACCGAGACAAAAGACACCGTGTCTGACGATATCCGTGCCGAATTGGCCAAGCTGAGCATTCGCCTGGAAAACATCGAGCGCCGTCGCAACAGAGAGATTCGCAGCAGAAGCCATTCCAGGCTTTCATCAAGATCAGCATCACGACGACGAACCCCAGAAACACCGGATTGGCTTTGCTTTTACCATTTCAAGTTTCGTCACAACGCTCGTAAATGCGAACAACCCTGTTCGTGGAAACCAAGGGCAGGCAGTCCCAGGAGCAACGAGAGATCGGTTATACATCGGTCGGAAAACTAATTGGGAAGGTGCAGTCGTCGGCGGAAGTTTGCACCGTGACCCCCTGTAGCCGCCTATCAGTGATGGACTTAAACTCAGGACTTGTGTTTTTAGTTGACACGGGTGCCAACGTGTCTGTGTTACCCGCTAAATGGAGAGCTAAAGGTACCCATTGTACTCGTACTAGTTTTAAGTTATATGCCGCTAACGGCACTGAAATAGCAACTTACGGTGAGCAATCTTTAGTATTAGATTTAAGATTACGTAGACCGTACCGTTGGGATTTTATTTTAGCAGATGTAAGCCGACCCATTCTAGGGGCTGATTTTTTGTGCCATCATAAAATATTAGTAGATATGAATAAAAGGAAGCTCATTGACCAATTAACGGAATTGCAAGTCGTGGCATCAATCGTTAACGTTAACCAACCTACAGTGAGTACATTACATGGAAAACATCCTTATTATAGTTTGTTACGTCTATTTCCTAACATTACAAAACCAGCTACATTTAAAGAAACTCCGGAGCATAATGTACTACACTACATCGAGACGAAGGGTCCACCAGTTTACGCTCGCGCCCGACCTTTACCGCCACATAGATACAATAAAATTAAGGAGGAGTTCCGAGTTATGCAGGAATTGGGCATCTGTAGGCCATCAAAGAGCGCGTGGGCCAGCCCGTTACACGTAGTGCCCAAGAAAAACGGAGAATTAAGACCTTGCGGTGACTACCGGGCCCTAAACGCGATAACGAAACCCGATAGATACCCAATACCCCGATTGCATGATTTCACTTTTATTTTAGCCGGCAAGAAGGTATTTTCAAAATTAGATATTTGTAGAGCCTATCATTGCATAAATGTAGCGCCACAAGATATTGAAAAAACGGCTATTATTACCCCGTTTGGATTGTTTGAGTTTCCTCGCATGACCTTCGGGTTGCGTAACGCAGCTCAAACTTTCCAACGGTTTATGAGTTGTACGGTTTTGGAGGGCTTAGATTACTTGTTCATCTATTTGGATGACGTAATAATCGCTAGCGAAAATGAAGACTTGCATAGGGAACATTTAAGATTGGTTTTCGAACGTTTCAATAAATACGGTATCACTATAAACCTAAACAAATGTAGTTTCGGACAGTCGCGAATAGAATTCTTAGGACACGACGTTAATACTGAAGGCATTAAACCATTAAACGAAAAAGTAGAAGCAATTGTTAATTTTCCAAAACCAGAGACAATTAATGATTTACGCCGTTTTTTAGGGATGTTAAATTTTTATAGACCACATTTACCAAATTTAGCGTCGTATCAATGCGAACTTAACAAGTATTTGGTTAATAGTAAGAAGAATGATAAAACTAAAATAGAATGGACAGTCGCGGCGGAAAATGCGTTTGTGCAATGTAAGTCTGGCCTTCAAGAAGCCGTTACGTTGACACATCCAATACCAGATGTACCGCTAGGGTTGATGACAGATGCTTCAAATACCAGCATAGGAGCTGTACTTCAGCAGAAGGTAGAGGGAAATTGGAAACCTCTCGGTTATTTTTCCAAAAAGTTAACACCAACTGAGCAAAAGTACAGCACCTATGACAGGGAATTATTAGCAATGTATAAAGCGATTAAATATTTCCGAAAGATGTTCGAAGGGAGACCTCTGACATTATACACCGACCACAAACCTTTGTGTCACGCTTTCACTAAAATCAGTAAAGAGGAAAATGAAATTCCACGACGAATTAGGCAATTACTTTACATTAGTGAATTTACAGTCGACATACAACATATTATCGGTAAGGATAATATTGTAGCCGACGCGTTATCGCGCGTAGAAACAATTTTGTGCCCAACTGTACTTGACTACAATCAACTTGCTGACGAGCAAGTGAAAGACGAGTACTTATTACAGTGGACTCAATCTTTGTGTGACAATAACAACATTAAAATCAAACAAATTAGGATACCAGGAAGCAATAAAATGATATATTGTGAAATATCCACAAACATTATTAGGCCTTACTTGACAGAGAATTTCAGGCAAATCGCTTTCAGGAGTGTCCATGACTTGAATCATCCGGGGACACGTACCACACAGAAGATGGTTTGTAAGAATTTTTTTTGGCCGAATATGAATAAAGATGTACGTCGTTGGGCCAAATCATGCGTGCAATGTCAAAAGGCGAAAATTAGTAGACACGTAATTTCGGATTTAGGAAGTTTCCCAGAAGCAGGACGTTTTGAACATATCCATGTGGATATAGTTGGACCGCTACCAACATCTCCAGATGGATTTAGGTATTTGGTAACCATTATAGACAGATGCACACGTTGGCCTGAAGCATTTCCGGTAAAGGAAATAACAGCTGATGAAGTCGCTAGAACAATATATGAAGGCTGGATAGTACGTTACGGTTGCCCAATTAAGATAACCAGTGATCAGGGGCGACAGTTTGAGTCTACTCTGTTTACAAATTTGATGAAATTTTTAGGAATAATGAAGATTCGTACTACACCTTACCACCCCCAGAGCAATGGGGTTATCGAGCGTTGGCATAGGTCGTTAAAATCTTCGATAATGACTCGATTGAATCATAATACGTCCTGGGTCAAGGAATTACCCACCGTTTTATTAGGTCTACGAGCCGCATCGCGTAGCGATAACGGAGTAAGCGCAGGGGAATTAGCCTTTGGAAAAACTTTACGTTTACCCGGCGAATTCTACGACAGGGCAATAGATATAGATAGATCGGAACCACACACTTTAGTACAGGATATTCGCAATACGATTGCCTCGTATCGCCCTACGCGTAATAAGCAAAGTCATGCAACTTTTGTGTACTCGGACTTAAAGGACTGCGACTACGTTTTTGTTCGCGATGACACAGTTAAAAAGTCATTGAAACCACCCTATGACGGTCCTTACAAAGTTATTGACAGAGAACCAAAGGTTTACCGTATACAGTTACCCGGTCGGGAAGCCCGTATTTCAATCGATAGATTAAAACCGGCCTTTTTGCTAAACGACACCACGGACACGAATAGAGACAAAAGTTCTCACACTGGTACCCCAGTTCCTAGTACACAGACATCCAACACCAAAACATTAGATAAGCCGTACGTGACCAGGACCGGGCGAGTAATTCGAACACCCGTGAGATTCGCTCAGTAATTATATAACATTGCGATAACAGCTTATGTAGAATCCCAGCGGTACCGACCTAATAAGAGAATAGGTAGTTTTTAAATATGATAATGTAGATTTAGTGTTACCTACGTAAGCTATGGATAAGATATATACATAACCTAAGTAGGTACTCGTATAATAAGTAATCATGTGTCAAGCAAAACCACATCATAATATTGTATGGTCTTTTATTTTTTTTGGTAATTTAGGTTCTATTGCTCGAGCTTATGCCAATCTGCTAAGTTCGAGTTGTTGTGTTATTTAGTTACTAATGTTACTATAATTATTATTGTTTATCATCTCGTCCGTTCTTTGCTTAAATTTGATTGTACTTATAGAGCTGCTTCAGACTATGAATTATTCTAAGTTGGTATACTTAATTAAATTAAGTTTATTTTATTAATTTTATAACTATATGTACTTGTGTATTTTCTTAAAGTTTATTTACTGGGTTGTAACATCGTTGTAATGACTTTTTCTTTGTATAACTTATAGCCCGCGCATTCATCATTTTTTTTTTTTTAAAAGGGGGGAATAGTGTAGGGACACACACACGCTCAGAGTGTCGGGTAACCTATTTCGTTACTAGTTAAGCCGAACCAGTCGGGACAACGCGCGCGCTATATTTAGACGTGTACCGTGTACAATATAATAGTTCACCAAATTAAGACTGTTTTATTTATTGGGTCACGAATCTACCCTAAAGTACTAAATTGTCAAACGTCAAATCCTTTTTTAGTTTTGAGGTTAATTTTCGGAAAGTTTTTGTAATTTAAACAAAAATGGATATTATTGATAGGATTGATATTATTGATACGATTGATTTGGAAGATTTGGATCTGTTGGGTATTTTTGAGAGTTCCCGGGGACCCAACCGAGTTCGTCAGCGACGAAATCCATTTCAATTATCTGACGAAGATTTTCGATGTAAATACAGATTTACAAAACGTTTTGGCCAAAAGATTGTCGATCTGCTAGGTGATGATTTATCCCACGATCCTCGAGGACATCCTTTAAGTTTGTAACTTATTTCGATATCTTACTCGAACTATGCGCGCTGCCCAGTTCACTCCGTTATACGCGCTAGCTCGATAGTTGTTCCAAACCAGAACAATTGAATTATGAACATGCATTCTAAAAAAATACAAGTCTGAATATTTAAATACCTACAAATAACAACTTTATATTTTATCACTACAAATAAAAATTTATGAAATATTTTTTCTTTAATTTACGTTACAACATTTTGTAAAAAGGAACGGCGCATAGAACTATGAACGAATGAATGAACAGTTTAAATATTTTGTTGCTTATAATCTGTGGAAAATGTTAAGACCAGAGACTTTCTTTGGTACTAGTTAGGCCTTTGTTGGTCTTCGATTTGTAATACGAATGAAAGAACTAACGTTAGTACCGTACTAAACCTAGACCTTTTAGTTCTGGTTTAAACCTGGTACTTATGGAAGTTTTTATAATAAGACGGAATGGGTTTAATGATGTTTTGAATTCACATTCTTAGTGCACACGATGTTCTAAATTCAAATTTACTTTACCCTCAAGACGATAAAAACGGCTTTTGCACTCAGATATCGAAGAGCAAAAATACTCTTTCCGAGATGGGGGGATGAAAAAAACATGGCGTCAACCGGTCCACCGGCACATTAAAATACGCCAGATGAAGCTTCACTGACAATACTACAGTAACTGGAGCACTAGGCGGGAAAGTGCCCAACAGTATGTTGTGATATTACATAAAATAAATATCGATGGACATGTTACACACAGCGCCATTTGGTCAATTTTTTTTAAGAATTCTATAGATGGATTGACGGCCACAGCCTCTCAATATAAGGCTCTGTGTCTGAGAACTTTTGACTTCTGCTGGTATTTCTATTTACATACACGGATTAACAGACCGACACAAGAGGATAGGATATAAACAAGGTGATTGAACTTTTCTGATGAATCTCCAGCTGCCGTGATTATAATATTGGGTTTAATAATACCTATTGCTGTTGATAAGTAAATGAACACTATATATTACGTATCACAAAAGCTCTGACAGCAAAAGCCTCATTTAGACCAACAGGTGCTGAGCATATTCTTGCTCAATTCTAAACTTTATGTCCTGCTAAATAAGGCCGTCAGCTATGAATTTGCAGATATCATTTTTGTAATACAGCCATTTGGTATACAGGGCGAATGCTAGGTTTAGATCGATTTAGTATCCAATTACGTCGGTCGCAAATCTTATGAATGGACAGCATAAATATTAAACTAAGGACTAAGGAGGTTTCAATCGTATTTTATAACAAGCTAGAGTTGCAATTAAAAATGGGGCCATAAAAATCTGACAGAGACTACCCCCTACGAAGTTTATCTGCTTATGGATCGACGTGCCGACAAACCCACGACAAAAGGTGAATGATAGTGATAGTTTCTAAATAAATACGCACGATATTGGATAACAAACACACCAACCGCACAGCCAACCAACTGGTTAGGGTAGGTACCTCTGCAATACCATAATTGTGATTTAGGAGTACCTATCTTTGGAGAGTACTCCAAAGATAATTTATCGAGAAGGATGATTCGATTTGAGGGGTGTGCGTTTCGATGGCGCGGCCATGACGTTTTTTTTTTAAAAAAAATATGCCATGATTTTGTAAAAATTTGTAAAAGTTGACTCCCAAAACCATAAATTTGTCAAAGCTATGGTTAAAAAGTTATAAGGGTTTGAACGTGGCCGCGCCATTGAAACGCTCCGAACCGCGCGGCCACGGAGATCTTTAAAACTAAGCATTGCAGAGACCTGAAATTTTGCTAAGTAACAGATTGAATTTGTAAAAAATTTGTAAAAATATAGAAAAAAATCCTGGGCTTATATTTTAGGAGCTGTAAGACTAATACGCCATGGCCGCGCCATCGAAACGGTGAAAACACATTTTCGCCGATATCTCGCTGAAAAAGCAACGCAGACGTCTGAAGTTTTTTGTAAAACCTGGATTTGAATTTGTCAAAACTAATAAAAATGAAATAAAAAATCTTAGGTACATATTTCAGGAGCTGTAAGACTAAAACGTCATTGAAACGGTGAAAAAATTTTAGGGACTTAGAAAATTTTTCGTTCTTTGTTTTTTTTTTCGAAATTTTAACAATTTTATTTCAGTATCATATTGATCTTGACCATAGAAACCATTTAGCTTCTGAAAAGCATGGTCCTATAACGCACCGTCTCCGAGTTAGGAGCTGTTTATTTTTATTTAAGTTTTTTGAAAAACCCTGTATATTTCCAAAATGGTAGCTCGGATGAAAAACTTTTCGGGAAATAATTTGTTGCTCTAGTCGTAAACCATGAGAAGATGTAAAAAAACCCGCGAAAATCTTATTTTTTTTTTATATTTCTTTTTTTTTCTAAGTCCCTGCCCCTAAGTAACGAGAGAACGATTAGTCTTACAGCTCCTGCAATATGAACCTAGGATTTTTTATTTCATTTTTATTAGTTTTGACAAATTCAAATCCAGTTTTTACAAAATACTTCAGACGTCTGCGTTGCTTTTTCAGCGAGATATCGGCGAAAATGTGTTTTCACCGTTTCAATGGCGCGGCCATGGCGTATTAGTCTTATAGCTCCTGAAATGTAAACTGAGGATTTTTTGTTTATTTTTTACTAGTTTTGACAAATTCAAATCTGGGTTTTACAAAAAACTTCAGATGTCTGCGTTGCTTTTTCAGCGAGATATCGGCGAAAATGTGTTTTCACCGTTTCGATGGCGCGGCCATGGCGTATTAGTCTTACAGCTCCTAAAATATAAGCCCAGGATTTTTTTCTATATTTTTACAAATTTTTTACAAATTCAATCTGTTACTTAGCAAAATTTCAGGTCTCTGCAATGCTTAGTTTTAAAGATCTTCGTGGCCGCGCGGTTCGGAGCGTTTCAATGGCGCGGCCACGTTCAAACCCTTATAACTTTTTAACCATAGCTTTGACAAATTTATGGTTTTGGGAGTCTACTTTTACAAATTTTTACAAAATCATGGCATAATTTTTTTTAAAAAAAAACGTCATGGCCGCGCCATCGAAACGCACACTTTGAGGGAGCCTCCTTTAATTAAAAATTAAAGGAGGCTCCCTTAAATCAGAATGAGAATAAATGATTGAAATTGAATAAATGATTGAAATTGAATTCTTTTTTTTTGTTTGTTGTTATAGCAGCAACAGAAATATATAATCCGTGAAAATGACAACTATCTGGCTACCACGGTGAGACACGGCACATACCTATATACTTAGGTACAGTTTGGTGACAGACCGACAGACGGACATTGGAGTCTTAGTTAGTCCCGTTTTTACCCTTTGGGTAAGGAGACTTAAAAATAGGAACTCGTCACGTTGGCAACACTTATTCACCCTCGTCAGGTTGTCACTTCCTTTTTAGGGTTCCGTAGCCAAATGGCAAAAAACGGAACCCTTATAGTTTCGCCATGTCTGTCTGTCTGTCTGTCCGCGGATAATCTCAGTGACCGTTAGCACCAGAAAGCTGAAATTTGGTACCAATATGTATATCAATCATGCCGACAAAGTGCAAAAATAAAAATTTAAAAAAACATTTTTATTAGGGTACCTCCCCCAGACGTAAAGTGGGGAGCGATTTTTTTTTTAATTTTGACCCTGACGTGTGATATATTGTTGGATAGGTATTTAAAAATGAATAGGGGTTTTCTAAAATCATTTTTTGATAATATTAATATTTTAGGAAATAATCGCTCCGAAAGTAAAAAACAATGTGTCCCCCCCCCCTCTAACTTTTGAACCATAAGTTTAAAAAATATGAAAAAAATCACAGAAGTAGACCTTTATATGAACTTTCTAGGAAAATTATTTTCAACTTGATGAGTTGAATAGTTTTTGAGTTATATAGCATTTTTAAAAAAAAACGCAAATGATAACTTTGTTTTTCATACAAATACTATGAAAAACAAAGTTATTTTTGCTGACGAAAAATGTTGGTATTTTTAATGGTCTGGGAAGCTACGGAACCCTACAGTGAGCGTGGCCCGACACGCTCTTGGCCGGTTTTTTTAGAGATCCCAAAGAAAAGAACACGGGTTCCTTGTAGAATCGCCATGGTGCCCATCTGTCAAGATATTCAAGACCCTTTATAAATTTGCTTTTTAGCATTATGCTTCATCAAGCCACTTTGAAATGTAGTTCCTAATTGGAGTAGGTATGTCAAGTGTTACCTTTCTCTAATAAAATATTTGCTCGTTCGTATTTCCTCGTCGGAAAAGCCAATCTTATTTAATCGAAGTAGCAAACCAGAGTAGGTGGGTACCTACCAGTATTCATTAAATGCGTTGGCGCCACTGATACAGCGATTACTTACTTAGTTAATTGCTTGATTTCATAAGTTGATATGTCGCAGACCGTGGTATAGTTAAATTTTAATGTTGGTTAACTGTACCTGGTAGGTACCTAACATAAGGAAATGCATATGATTTCTTCGAGTTTCAGGAAATATCTTAGTTAAGACATTAGGTTTGCAGCGCGGACAAAACCGATGAACAAAAGCATTCAGTCAATGAGTGGGTCTGTCGGTTGATGGCAATCAGCTCACCCTTTGTGTGGGTGCCTACTATACGTACACCTCTGCCCAACCCTTCGTGGGATACAGTAATCTATACTAATAATACAAAGCTGAAGAGTTTGTTTGGTTGAACTCGCTAATCTCAGGCACTACTGGTTAGAAATAAAAAAATCTTTTTGTGTTGTACTGCTCTGATCAATAATACACAAAATGTTTATTATTCATACAAATTTATTTTATCACCTTCAAAGTATGCTCCTTCAGAAACGATACACTGACGCCAACGAATAATCCAATCATCAAAACATTTTTTTAACGCTGTTACCGGAATTGAGTTCAGGGGGTCTAAAAAGGCCACTTTAGCAGAATCATAATTTGAATCACGTTAAAATTTAAAATTCTTAAAATAGACTTTATGGTTATGATGATAAGGTCCATTTTACCAATTTCATTTTTTTAAGATGATTCAAATTATGATTCTTCTAAAGCGGCCATTTTAGGCCCGCAGTTCTCGCCGTGAATTCTTCTTTTTTTCGGTTTCTGTTCAGTTGGAAGGCGCCACTCTATAAAGCTTGAAGCTTGTTGACTAGTTTGAATGTCAAACTCGTAAACCCACGTCTCGTCACCAGTAACAATGCTTTTCATGAATCTTGCATGTTTCAACATGTCCTCAGCGACTCTCATGTGATTGAGTTTTTGGAGAAAATTCAGGTCTTTTGGGACTAGCCGAGCGGTAACATGTTTCATACCCAAATGATTAGTTAAAATGGTACGGATTCGACTCGTGAGATACAGAAAGCTCGGCGGCTATCTCTCTCAAAGTTGAATGAGGATTTTCAGTCACTATTTCCTTCACTTTTGCGATGTTAACCTCAGTTGCAGACGTTGATGGCCTACCAGATACCAGAGCGAAGCAAATCTTCCATCTCATCTCGACCGCTTTTGAACGCTTTGTACCACTCATAAGCACGTGTTTTTTATAAAGTCGATTCACCGAAGAAGGCTTACTTCTGTAACATTTTCAGTGACTCCGAACACGAAATTCCATTGGCAATGCAAAATTTAAGACAAACTCTTTGTTCGATGTTTTTGTCCGTAATGAAATTCGCTATACACTCTAGATATGATATAACTAAAAACAGCACTGTATCAATATTTATATGTCACCACCAAAATTGTCAAACACGTTATACTGTAATCTCTCGAAATATTGTCAAACGAACATACTGCTTACAATAAAACGCATTATTTTTCGTGATATGCATGCGATGGTAGTCAACTCACGCGGTGTGGAGGGAAGGAGGGGTCCCCCTTGCCCAGTGGTACCACTCTCATGAAAAGATAATGTACCATTCCTGAGAAATACCGATTAATATAACCTAACCTTAAAACACTTTATACTCCCCTAAAAAGTGTAGTCGACGCCGACAACGTCGGTTTAAAGGAACCTAACTAACCTAACGGGAGGGTGCCCCAAGTCCCGATTATGGGGGCAGAGATACTTCCGTATGTTCAGTTGACAATATTTCGAGAGTTTACAATATCGCTAGAGAGAAACACGTTATATTGTAATATAAAGTGTTTGACAATTTTACGTGTTGTAATTTTATAACTCAAGAGCGGGCTCACCTATACAAACCAAATGTTTAGGCTTTGTTCGGACTATTTAGTAGATGGTGTATGTGAAGTTTGCACAAAATCGGCCGAGCGGTTCTTCACGCAGACGAAGTGGCGCGGGTCAGCTAGTTTAATATAAATAAGTTTTGTTGTTTAACTCAAACTCCGCGCCAAAATGGACGTTGTGCCAATCTAACAACATCAAAAAAAAAAAAAAAATTGAATTTGGAACCATAAACAAATCATCCATTCCCGATACTTTTTTGACTGAATGTAGGTATATTCCATTTATCGAGGCAGGTTATAGACGAAGTTGCGTGGGTCAGCTAGTTCATACTAAGTAGTGATGATTCCGCGCAAATAGTAATTTAATTCCGCGAACGCATCACACTACTTCCTCCAATGTTGCCAGTTTCATAACGTATAATAAAAATAGCCCACCTTGCCTGTTTATTGGAGCAGAAAATGATCGGTTTCCCATTATGGCCGATAGCCGTTGCCTCAGTTCTTATTAAAAATGTCGCAACTCCAGCAATGCGTTAATTAAAATTGCCCAGGCCCTTACACTGGTCTAATTGGTCCTGGCTATATAAAAGTGATAATTTATAAGTCTGGTCTATCTAATGCTTATGAATTATTAATTTTCGATGCAGGCTTTTCTGTGAAATGACTCACCTAAGATGGTAAAAATAAAAATATTCTACATATTTTGCGTGAACATTTTCTTAGTTCGTTCGTGAAACTTTTTAGTAGGTACTTAGTAGGGCTTGCAATCCGGATATCCGGATATCCGAATTATCCGGATATCCGCCCAATTTTCATATTCGGTTAATGAATGCAACTGTATCCGGATAATACGGATTTTTCGGATAGTCGATTTTTTCGTGTGTCCTATGTATATGTCACCGTAAAATTGTCAAATACGTTATATTGTAATATCTCTAGCGATATTGTAAAGTCTCGAATTATTGTCAAATGAACATACTGCTTACAATAAAACAAATTATATTTCGTGAAATGCATGCGATGGTAGTCAACTCACGCGGTGTGGAGAGAAGGAGGGGTCCCCCTTGCCCAGTGGTACCACTCTCATGAAAAGATACTGTACCATTCCTGAGAAATATCGATTAATATAACCTAACCTTAAAACACTTCATATTCCCCTAATAAGCGTAGTCGACGGAGCCCCGCTTCGTGGGGCCCCTATTTCCGGGTGCAGGGTTTAAAGGAACCTAACTAACCTAACGGGGGGGTACCCTAAGTCCCGATTATGGGGGCAGAGATACTTCCGTATGTTCAGTTGACAATAATTCGAGAGTTTACAATATCGCTAGAGAGAAACACGTTATATTGTAATATAACGTGTTTGACAATTTTACGGTGACATATATAAAGCCTAATAATACATTTTGCATTGTGTGCAGTACAAGTAAATACATGTATTTACTCTATAGACATTATCTACTTACCACAAATTTAAATTTTGACTGAATCTACGTAATATTCTATTCTGCTTATTTCTGATCTACGTCAATTTTAAAATCGAAGTTGGCAATACTGGCGATACCTAGCTCTCAGCGCCACGCACTCCGCACTCTGCATTATCTGACTAGTCGCACGCACGCTGCGAACGCATTAGGTCGAATCACAACAAAATCGCGAACGTGTAGACGACGTGGTGTGGTTCCTGTCGGTGGCGGCTCATTGAAAGAAATTCCAGTTTACTGAGTAAGTACCTACACAAATATTCAATATTTATTCAATTATATGTTATATTTTGTTTCATAATCTACTTAATGCAAGTAAATACGCTTCTATGAAGTTCATTTCTTGTAATAATTGAGTAGGTTGTTTGCATTGCATTTTGCACATAATAAGAGCGGCAACGTCGCGCGCGCGTTTTATATGATGATAACTCATTGTAAAGAACTTAAAGCAGACTTAAAGAACGATTTGGATAATTTGAAGTCGGAAGAATGTATGTTTGCAGTGAGCCTCGATGAATGGACATCTTTGCAAAATAAAAGATTCATGAACATCAACATACATTGCCCAAAACTTCAGAACCAACCCTTCAGAAACCTAGGATTAGCCAAAATAACAGGAAGCGGTACAGCGGCAAATTGTCACAAAATTCTTCAAGAAAAATTGACTGACTACGGGCTCTCTTTGGATCATGATATAATATGTCTCATAACGGACGGAGCTACTGTAATGACAGCTCTAGCTCTAGGGAAAAGGACACACACTTACCACCAGTTGTGCTACGCACACGGAATCCAGTTAGCAGTTCAAGATGTTCTGTATAAGAAAAAAAAAACTACCGACGAGGAACGGGAATTCATTGAAACTCAAAATATTGCTCCCGCTACAGAAAATGAAGGTATGGACAGCGATGACACCGGCTCAGACAATGAAGAAGGATTTTTTGTCGCTACGGGACAAGAAGTGGGTCTGGAACAGACAGCAGTATACGGGAGTGCTACAAAGACGTAATTAACAAATTACGAACAGTTGTGAAGATGTTTAATCTCCAACCAAGTTTGAAATTCTATATAAATATGACGCAAAAGGAGAAAAAACAGGCGTTCACCTAGTACTGGACAGTAAGACAAGATGGAGCAGTCTCGCCAATATGATCAGCCGATTTATAAAACTGAAAAAAATCTGTGCTTAAAACACTTATTGATTTAAAAATGAAAACTACGTTTAGTACAATCTACTTGAGGATATATCAGACGCTCTAAGCATTATAAAGGCTACCGTGAATCAATCTGTGAAGAAAAAGCAAACCTGTGGCCTGCTGAGATTGGTTTGAAGTTCATGGTGAATAAACTTTCAAACTGCCAAAATAGTCAAATAAGTGCTGACCTTGTGGAGTCACTGAAAACAAGAATTGCAAAGCGCCGCGTACCAGAACTTAGTGGGACAATTAAATATCTTCACGACCCGAAAAGCTTTTATGATGAAGCAGAACTCGACACATCTGTTTACCCTTTTGGGAATCCTTCAAATGCATCCATTCAACGGACGATCGTCCATATTATTACTGCTTATTTTGGAGCACAAGAACCTGAAAATATCCCTAACGAGCCTCAAGTAACTAAACATAAATCGTAAAAAAAATTGTTGGTTTGTTGATTTTAGATGAAGAACTGTTTAGTTGTTAAAAAATACTGATAATGTGAATAAATTCTCTTGTTTTAATTGCCTGGGTGCTACAGGGAGGGCATTGTTTTTCATATTCTAGTTTTAATTTTAGTGCCTTACAAAATTATCCGAATTATCCGAAATATCCGGATATCCGGATAGTAAGACTTCCTACTATTCGAATTATTCGGATACTAAAATTTGACGGATAATGCAAGCCCTAGTACTTAGTTACTACTTCGGTACTCACAACGAAGACTTTGAAAGACGTGTAAAAACGGCATCGCGCGAGAAAGTTAAAAAAAGCTTTTTGCGTGTTCATAAACGTATATGATTTTATGTTTTTCACTTATACGTAATTTTATTGATGTTAAAAAAATCCAGAATGTAATTTTTTCGAACTTTAATGGATTCATCCCGTGTTCGATGCCAGAGTGCAGCAAGCGAATTTTATCGAAAATATGTGAATACAGATTTGTTTCTATTTAAACATAAAAAACCGGCCAAGAGCGTGTCGGGCCACGCTCACTGTAGGGTTCCGTAGCTTCCCAGACCATTAAAAATACCAACATTTTTCGTCAGCAAAAATAACTTTGTTTTTCATAGTATTTGTATGAAAAACAAAGTTATCATTTGCGTTTTTTTGAAAAAGTGCTATATAACTCAAAAACTATTCAACTCATCAAGTTGAAAATAATTTTCCTAGAAAGTTCATATAAAGGTCTACTTCTGTGATTTTTTTCATATTTTTTAAACTTATGGTTCAAAAGTTAGAGGGGGGGGGGACACATTGTTTTTGACTTTCGGAGCGATTATTTCCTAAAATATTAATATTATCAAAAAATGATTTTAGAAAACCCCTATTCATTTTTAAATACCTATCCAACAATATATCACACGTCAGGGTCAAAATTAAAAAAAAAATCGCTCCCCACTTTACGTCTGGGGGAGGTACCCTAATAAAAATGTTTTTTTAAATTTTTATTTTTGCACTTTGTCGGCATGATTGATATACATATTGGTACCAAATTTCAGCTTTCTGGTGCTAACGGTCACTGAGATTATCCGCGGACAGACAGACAGACAGACAGACAGACATGGCGAAACTATAAGGGTTCCGTTTTTTGCCATTTGGCTACGGAACCCTAATAAAATAATGTTCCTTTTGAGCAAAATTTGCTATCTGCAGTATTTAGAGTACTTTCGCCCCAGGTGGCATTGAAAAATTTCAACCTGTATACGATTAAAACACCTACCTGCAAGATAAGTTTCTTGAAGATTGAATTTTGACGCAAACCTTGTTACAGAATGGATGCACAGCGTTGCAGCGTACGGCAGCGGACGGCCACGTCGAGGTCGTGCAACTGTTGCTGCAACATGGAGCCGATCCCAACAAACAGGATAATGTGGTAAGCGCGTTTTCATAATAGTTGCTCGATCTCATTATAAACATAACTCACGCTTTTTCCCATCATGGCAGCAGGAAGGGACTGAAGAACGTCCTGCTACACACACTAGCTAATGAAGCACAATAAGTTCATTAAGTACTGTTGTGAGATCACCGCTTCAATGGGACTAACTATAATAACCGCCTTTACGAAACCATGTTCGGTCCAAACCCAGGGCAAGCTGTGACCGAACCGTCCGCGATTCGCGGAGGCAATCAAATTAAATTGCCCTTATGAAAATAACTTATCTGGTGCCGGTGGGCTGAAGGGCCAGGACCAGTCCTTGATCAAGCCGGCTCTGGTACTGTATGTCTGTGTGTGTACGTGTAAAGTGGTATGTGGTCGGGTGATTTGCCAGATCCGACTATGTTTCAACAGACGCTGCCCCAGTAGCGTATAACAGGTCGGGATGAAGCACAATAATAGTTCAAACGACACTTATCACAATGATAAATTGTTTTCTTCAATTTTTAATCTCACACGCGGGCTAAGTTAACCTCAAATCGGCGTGGACAATTAACAAATAAACCCGTTTTTTGGCTCAAATGGGGATGTTTAGTCCACTTAAAACTGAATTATAACCAAAATCTTGCAAACAAAAGATGGATGGATGCATCAATTATTTCAATCAACCAACAAATTCGATGTGATCTCGTAAGGAATCAAAAAACAAGTGACGAACGTCAAGCGATGACAGTTGATGTAACAGTGACAGTCCAAACGTCAAGTTGCGTTTCGATACACGTACGGCACAAAACAAACCATGTTTAACGTGCATCCGAAAATTTATGACAAATCTTAGTTTTTGAATGGTTCTTTACAACTGTTTCTGACCTGAATTCGTAATGCTGTAATAACGTACATTCCTCCCTCAGTTAGCACTACAACAAAACCAATGAAATGAACCATCTCATTAAAATACCATATTTTTTTTTCTAGCACGGCAACACAGCGGCTCACGAGGCGGCGTGGAAGGGGTACTCGCGCTGCGTGTCGCTGCTGGCGCACGCGGGCGCGGAGCTGCGCGCGCGCAACGCGGCCGGGTTCGCGCCGCTGCACCTCGCCTGTCAGAACGGACACAACCAGTCCTGCAGGGAGATCCTGCTGGCCGGCGCGCCGCCTGACTTGCAGAACAATGTAACCAGAATCTTCTATATCTAATACCATAATCCCTTTACTTTCATGAATATTGGATTCTTTTCTCATTACCAGCGCGAATCCGTGCCCGGTTGATTAATATGACAATATGGTTGTACTGAATTCATGAGACTTAAAAGTAACTGTCTAAATGTTGGAGCAGCTAATGATTCACTAAGCCTTCGGAGACTACAAGCTTGATGTTATGTTCAAATGTATATTTAAAACGTAACCTATCAAGGCCTTTATTAATAAAACTTTCTGAAAAAATCCAGCTAAGCAGGCCAGATTTCCTATTTCGTATAGTTCCCTAATATTTATCAAAAGCTTCTTTATAGAAACCACGACCCACAGTAATTGCAAAACAAATGCATGATTAATTTGTCCTCTTTCACTTTTCAGTATGGCGACACATCCCTCCACACGGCAGCTCGGTACGGGCACGCCGGCGTCACTCGCATCCTCATCTCCGCGCAGTGCCGCGTTTCTGAACAGAACAAGAATGGAGACACAGCACTACATATCGCCGCAGCCATGGGCAGGCGGAAACTAACCAGAATACTCCTGGAGGCTGGCTGCGATAAGTCCATAAGAAACCACCAGGGAGAAACAGCAAGAGACATAGCCACAAGGAAAGGTCTAGAAGAAATCATCAGCATCCTCAATACCCCAGTTGCCAAACAAGCCAAGAAGAAGCACAGAGATAAGAGCAAAGAGAGAACGATAGACGAACCAGACGCAGTTAAAAAGAAAGAAAAGGAAAAAGATAAAGAAAAAGGCAAAGACAAAAAGAAGAAAAACGTGCACTTTGAGAACCCTCCACAAGTTCAGTGGTCGCCCTACGGCTGTCATTACTACCCCGACCCTAAATTCTTCCCCAAACCAAAACTAAGCTCGCTACCCACCGAACCACTTAGAAAAGGCGAGCAGTACTATTTAGATTTGGCGGGGAATATCAAAAAGGGTCCGATAGGTGCCGGGTACACTTGCTACTGCGCGCCGTTCTTCAAACATATGGAGGATAAACTAAATGAAGATAAGAAGGACTTGAAAAAGCATATAGATAGAGCTCACGATAGGCTAGATCAAAAGGTAACCGATTTAGAAATGAAAACTCAAGGTCAAATAACAGAGTTGACGAGATTCGTAGCAGCTGAAAGAGCAATGTGTAAAGAGAGGCACAAACACTTGGAGCATTGGTTGACGAGAGGTATGATGTTCAGAGCGTCAGAAAGAGTGAAGAAATTAGACTTCAGTCCTAAAGGCTCCCTAGACATACCTCCGCTTAAACGAACGAGAAGCTTAGAGTTACTAGATGCTGACACTGAAGAGTGGAACAAAGTCCACAGGATAATAAAGAGCTTCAATAAAAACGCTGAACACTACGAAAGTAATGCCAAAGACCTGAATGATAGTAAAGCCACGTCAAAGAGCACAGAGATCTTGGACAGTAGAGAGCCACCCAGTCCCAGACGAAGGTATTTACTCAAGAACTCCAAGAGCAGTGATCAGTTAGATGCTGGACCCAGTAGACTTTCAATACCTCCCTTTTCTAAGAAAATCCAGGAAAGCCATCATCAGAATGTCACAGCAGAAATTCATGTAAAAGCGAACAAAGTGTCAGTATCACAATCACCAATGTCCATGGAAGTAGAAAGTTATCACAATCAAAGGTATCGCTCTCCTAGTCGACATTCTGATGCAAAGTCACCGAGTAGTAGTCACAAACAGCCCAGTGACTTGGAAGAAGACGTTAGAAGTCCAAAAGACCAAAATGTACCTTTATGGAAAAGTCAGGTGCTACAAAGAACAGCAGATGACATGAGAAAGCGGGTAGCCTTCGAGAAAGAAATGGCGGATGTTATGTCCAGAACCAATAAGTCTTTAGACATTTCACAAGATGGCTACGTGAAACTAAGAAAGCAAGGCAGTTATCAGAATGCAAATGAGATGGAAAAAGAGCAGAGAAAATCTGTCCAAGAATTAGTAGCACAAGTGGAACAGCAAAGAAGCGTATCTCCAGGTCCAGAACCCATTACTAGAAAAGTACAGCCCACCGAAAACATAGAAACTGTACCGTCGACAAGCCAACAGAACCCCGGCATTTTGAAAATGCCACAACAGCCCCAAAGACCAGCTCCTGTCTTGAAAGAGAAACCACCGAAGAGCAAACGGTTCAGCTTACACAATCTCATACCGTTTCCCACAAGAAAAACCTTCCAGAACCCACCGAAGGAAAATGGCAACAACTCGGAAAGTAGTGACGAGGAAGACAACCCAATCAGAAGTTCCATGCAGCCAGGACCGATGAGGAACACTAACCTGCTACAAACTTTACCTATGCCTAATTTCGAGACTGTGTCAAAATCTCCATCACCAGCTCAAATGTCGACACAAAATCCTTATCCTCAAGATTTGCGAGCTATGATACCCAAAGACGCTTACTTCCACGACCTGTCCAACAGACAGATGCCATACATGGACAGCGGTCTACCAGTGCCTCAGTTCCCTTGTCCACAATACGACTACAACCAGTCAGGGTTGCCGAATCAAATACAACCGCGGAACAGGAACCCTTTATACCACCACCAGACTGGCGTGTTCGATGCGATGATGCAGGACCACATCATGAGAGAGATGGAGCGCATCCCACACTGCTACAGCGACCACTTAGATCAGAACACTGAGGTGGAGATCGCGAACCAGAATGACTTTCGGATGTGTTACGACCCGATGTACCCGAATTTTAGGGGGAACCCGCATGGAATGACGAGGAAACCGAATCCCGACCACAGTTTACTACACAGTCGACTGCAGTCTTTAGCGATAAACACCCATCTGACGGAGACCCAGAGTCAGACAGACAGGGAGTCGCACAACGATTCGGGTTATAGTACAAAGGTGTATGGAAGCTCTCAGGGACCGTCACCAAGCTTGTCAGGCCATGCGGAGGGCTCGGATAACTTGTCTGGGCAGAGAGTTACTATTGTGCCCAACGGTAAGATTATGGGAGGGCAGATAGGAGCGTCCAGTTTAGTTTGAGACGGAAAGATAAGTAAAAGAAGCAGCGTAATGGGAACAAATAAACTTGCCTTCTAAAAGTTTTTAATCAATCTAAAACCAGGAATATATGAAAAGAGAGGAAAGAATTTTTCCAATAATGCAGTCAAAATGAACATAGGGTGACGCAGACAATAGGCTAGTTTACATCAATAAATTGCAAAACTAATTAGTCCGTCATTTAGAGTATTGGAAAATAATGGACTCGTATTTTTTTGTAAATCACTGAGTACTGACAAAGATAAAACGCATCAAAACTTGGGTGTGGGGGCTCGTGACGTCACAACGCACTAAAAACTATAGCACGGCGTGACGTATTGCTAATTTTAAAAGCGTCGTATCTTCGTAAATTTTGGTTTATGTAACAAAAGAAAAAATACGGGTCAAATATTTTTTTATAATCTAATTGACGGACTAATTAGATTTTTTTAGGACACAAGCCTATTGTCGGAAGAAATGTATCAAAATACCTCTTACGTAATTATAGTTTTATGTTACAATCATGATTTACAACGTTTAAAAACGATTGCTTCTACTGTAATGTGTTCAAATTTTGTACCGAAATAATATACCTGTTAAATTAAAAATGCATCCAATAATAATGTAGCCACATTTGTAATGAATAATAATAAATCACAAAGCACGTTAACCGTGTTATTATAAGTCACATTTTTCACAAATAGGTACACAAACTGACGAAAATGTAAAGATATAAATCCTTAGATGTGCCCGCCCTCACCGTACTAAGGACGGGCGAGAAAATGTTGCCACTGAGAAAAATGAGCTCACAAATCCCGCTTATAATATAGTTACGAAATTCAATACAAGTGTGCGAGACTATGTTAATCGAATAGTTATTTATCAAAGAAATAGCAACTTGATCATGTTTCGAGCTACAGAAATCGCTACGTGATTAGCTACGATCGCTCTGTCAAAAGTGTCACGAATAAGAAAAAGGGCGAATCTAAGGATTTAAATATTTGCGAATATGTAACTGAATAATAAAATTTGCAAAAAGTACAAATTTAATGTAGGGTTTAACGATGCCATGTATCACAGTAATTGTAATTAATATTAATTAGCAGTAAGTCTTGTTGTTTTTCTCTTAATTTTAATTTGTAAAAATACTCATCTCACTATTATTTGTTTTCCGTCAGGTTTATAAAGATGTTTAGTTGTGTTTTTTCAAGGGTGAACTTCATAATTCTAATTATCGGCAAAAAGCATTTAAAGTAATTACAAGTCTCAATTGATGTTTTATGATAAAATCAAGGAATTCATTATGCACCTCACGTAATAGAGATACTCAAATACTAGAATAATGATATATTTATCAACTTAATTGGAACTGGTCTGTAGAAAGTATTTAATAAAATGTTTACGTATCCGATAACTATGCGTTCCACCCTGTTTGGTGTGCTGAATAAAAAATGCTAAAAAAAAGAACTTCTATACATACAATGTAAATGTAAATTAAGCATAATATAAAATTGAGCCTTATTTTGTATAGGAATAAAGTCACAAACTGTGTAGTCTGTGTAATATAGTCTATATTTATTGTGTTGCATATTGTACTTGATTGATGATTGATAACTTTGTACTGATTGATTGACTCTAATAAAATGCACTTTTGAAGTGTCACTGAACTAAAATCTTGTGTTATTTGTATTAACTAGTCATTCTATCCCGGAAGGGGCCTGGTGACCTGTAACACAGGTTTTTTCCCAAAAACCTATATCAGGCACCAGTCTCTCACAACGGTTGAATACAGCTAGGACTTTTCTTTGAACATATTAACTTTAGGTCAGCTTTGTGAAGAGAGAATACATGATAAATAAATAAATAAAATTGGTATTAACGCACAGGTGACAGGATGGTGTACGTAAACTCAGGAAACTTGATTGTTTGGCAAGTTGACTACCAACATACATTGTCCGAGTATTCTTTGAAGGTTGTATAAAATGGCAAAAGCACGGCAATAGACCGTCAGTTAGACTATTGGAAAATAATGGACACGTATTTTTTGTTTTTGTAAATCAACGAATATTGACAAAGATAAAACGCATAAAACTCGGGAGTGGGGGCTCGTGACGTCAGTAGTTCAGTACTCACTACGAATGATACCGAACAGTGACGTATTGGGAATTTTAAAAGCGTCGTATCTTCGTCAATTTTGGTTTATGTGACAAAAGAAAAAATACGGGTCAAATATTTTTTGTTAATATTATGTGACGGACTAATTAGATTTTTTCAGTTAACAAGCCTATTGGACGAAGTGTGTCAATTTGATTAAATAGTAGCCCTATAGGGGTTTATTCAAGAAAAGTATGGGGTTAAAGAAAAGAACGCCCCATTCGATTCCAACCGACTTCAGCAAATTCAAAAGAACAGGGTGAATTTAAGAAAATAACATAAAACGATCAATGTCTAACTTTAATAGTTCTCATTCTTTAAATCTAATTAACAGCCCGTCTCACTCCCCACTGATAATCTCTATAAAACTCACTCAAACTCGTATGATAAAGTGGTACTCCCTTCAAGGTCGCCGACCGAGCCCCCACTATCTTCACAGCTACATAATCCCCCGGTTTCGCTCGCCTTCTCCCTCCATCTTCGGCCAAAATGTCAGTTTGCTCAAACACTACTCTCATATATAACTCATTCCTCCCTAGAATGTTGCCAGACTTTTTCGCCGTCCCTTCGACCAGTACTAAGTGAGTGTTGCCAATTTCTGCCTCGTTGAGTAGTTGGCATTTTCGTCTGTATACCTCTAGCATACGGTTGTGTCGTTCCTTTTTTATTAGTTCGGGTACGTCGTCCTTGTAACGGCGGTAGGCTGTGGTTTTCTGTGAGAGTTATTACTGGATTTAGTTATTTTGAAACCGTAAAAATTATTGCTGGGAAACTTCTTTTTTTTTTGGTGAAATATCATGTTTTGTGGTAGAACTCAATGTAATGCACTCAAAACATTATGCTGATGGATGAATCAAATAGTACGGGGGTCGTGGAGGTGTTTAAAGTAAAAATCTTACATTAAAAACTTGTACTTATTAAAAAAAAAACTTTTCGAAAAGTTGGAACTTTGTCTCCCAATATCTGCGTAACTAGAAAGTTCTCAGATATGGTGTAAAATAAAAAAAATATCGCAATGATAGGGCGAATAAGTGCCTTTCGGCTTCATTAAGAGGTTTTTACACCCTTTATAATTTTACCTCTCTCATACTGTAGGGGAACAAGAAGGCGATGTTGTAGTCTACAATCTCCATGAGGGAGAGCGTCTCCTGGAACTCTTCCTCGGTCTCGCCGCAGAAGCCGCAGATCATGTCCGTTGATAAACCCACTGGAAGACAACGATATAAAATGGTAGGTACCTATAGACCTTTGATAGAAATCTCCACTAGATAATGAAGAATTCTTAATGATAATGATAAATGATGTTTATTTTGTAAATAGGTTTTTACAAAAACTTATACCGAAACAAACTCAGAGGTCATAGTCTCTTTTATAATTTTATAAAATACTTAACGAAGTCAAAATCAATGTCAGTAAAATCACAAAAAGAATCTGTAAATGTCACAATATGACAATAATAAAAAGTAAAATAATAAAATACTTAACTAAGTATTCATGTCAAATCATGTTAAGTTGCCACTCCAAAGATCAGCAGTTAAACTAACACTTCCATTGTTTTTTTTTATGTCATGATAGTCTGGAATATCCTCTATCACTTAATCTCATACTTTGATTGTGTACCTACTCACGCGCATGCGACCTAACAGATGATATAACAGTGATGGATGTTTGGAGCAATGTCAACCTTATTTGCTATTCCTTAGAGTTGAGTTAGTCCTTTTTTTTATGGGGACACTATTCTCAAACCACTGTAACTCCTGAAAGCCAGAATCAACAGTGGCGACCACATAGAAATATAAAAAAAACAGGAGATGTGGCAAATGGGGCGTGTCGGTGTCCGCGCGTCTGCCACAAGAAGCCCTGTCATAAGCAAATGGCTATACTATTTTTGCAATAAATACATTGCTCCTCAACCACTACCTAAGTTTGTCGCTAAGTGACTGGATAAGCAATGTTAAAATCACCAAGCGATAGTTCAATACGGATGCATCGCGTAGTGCGGCCGCTGCTTCTTGGGACGAGTTAGTGATGTGCTTGGGTACCGACGTTTTTGTGTGGGTAAGTTGTACGGTGTAAGTTATTAGGTATTTGTATGGTAAATACACGATGTGTTTGATGGCATAAGGTTTATAATTGATTGTGTACTACGTTCTGTTTTAAGAAAAGCGGGTGTGTGCGCGACTGCGTATCTATTGCTTTTACTGAACTGCATGTGTAGTAGTTGATGTGTGGTAAGGGCACAGTGGAGACACAGAGTTCCGATACATTTTCGTGTAACGGGCATATCTCCTTCTTTATTATATCTATGGGCGACCACCAGAAAAGCGCCGAGACAATGAAGCTTACGAAGTCCCAGAGACTGAATGTAAGTGTCTTGGATCCCACAACGAAATAAGTAATAAAACTATAGCGGTGGAGTAGGGAATACCGTAGTTTCCACTTCTTCACTTTCACTCTTGAGTTAGTTCTGTTAATGAGACACTGCTACGCACACACCTCCAGGTATAGTCCTCCTGACGTCTTCCACGAGCTGCAGATAAGCCTCCCTAGTGTACCCGCGGCGCATGCGCTCTAGCACGGCGCTGGAGCCCGACTGCGCTGGTAAGTGCAACAGCTTACAGATGTTGGGACGCTCCGAGATTATTTGTAGCACCTGGAATATATGATGAAATAATTTAATAATTCAAGTCAGATATCAAATTCTGAGATATAAGTTTAAACTACACAAACGTTCATCTGTTTGTCCCTTCCCCCGTCAAGGTTCATTGGAAGACCAGCGTCAGACTGCATCACCTGTCTGGCATGAATGCTGAAATGGACCAATTTGGCGCAGCCGTGAGGCACACAGTACATACTATGTATTTTTGTCCTTTTTTGTAACTTTTTTATTATTATTGTGTGTGTGCTTAATACTGACGTCAAATAAACATTTTTTCTTTCTTTCTTTCTTACAGGCAATATGCCTACCCTAACTAACTTTTTTTACTAATTTTTAAAATATCATTGTACGGCTGTAGGTACACAGATTTTCTGGAGAGGTACGTAAAGGTACACAGAAGGTCCCAAATAACTGCAATAAATTTAGGCTGATCTGAAAAATACACCTGCGAATCTGACGTACATACGACTGTATTTAACATTTGAATTACGTCCATTTAAAATCTATTACCTCTTCAGGAAAGTCTTTAGGATGAGCGGCAGTAAAGCGTATTCTCATTTCAGGGTCTACCGCCGACACCTTGTCTAGAAGATCAGCAAATCTCATTCCGCCTTTCTTTGTTTTGTAAACTGTTTTGAATCCTGTGATAAAACAATCAATCAAGTCAGACACATTCAAGAATGACTTGGTCATACATTATAAGGAAAGAAAACCGGTAAAAAGAAGCCGAAATCTGTATGGAGTTTGGCTTTTATATGAAATATACTAGTGTAGCGTATTCCCAAGGCTTTCCTTGCTTGGTTGAATAATGAGGTGTTGTAAACACCTTACTGTGTGGCCAGCTTCCACGGAATAACGATAGATGGCGTTGTGAAAGACTCGACTCAGTGTAAAAACTTTGTTTTGGCTGTATGGAGCTGGCGTTCAATGCCTTTTAAAAATGAAATGGTGGCTAGTAAATGTGTGTGGGTGCTATAATTGTTTGTTTTCTTGCCTGCTTGTCAGTTGTCAGTACCATTATTGGTACATACAGTACATTCTCTGTAGCCTGCGAGACATGGACATCTCATACACAAGAGCGTGACCTACAGCCTGGTCGGCCAGCTGGTCCACCTCGTCCACTCTTCTATTGAGGCCGAAAATCTACCTTCAACACAAATCCAGACACCGTAACCGCTATTGAGAAATCCTGATGAAAAAAACTCCTATGCTTCATGCTCATGCTTTTTGTATGAAGCATTTTTAGGTTTTAGACTCTGGTTTTTATTTTTATTTTCCGATTCTATCCCACTGCTGGGCAAAGGCCTCCCGATTCCTTTCCAAATCTCCCGATGTTTTGCCTACCCTGGTTACTTACTCATTTTTCTCTGTCACTACACAAATACGCTTTTCTTAAATGCTCACCTTTAGCCATATGCGTGTCAACCTTCTCCGTGACCTGCGAGACATCCCGATAGCTGTTCACGTTCTGTCCCAACAGCGTGACCTCCTTCACGCCCTGGTCGGCCAGCTGCCGCACCTCGTCCACGATGGAAGCGACCGGCCGCGAGCGCTCCCGACCGCGAGTGAACGGGACGATGCAGTAGGTGCACATGTTGTCACAGCCGCGCATTATTGAACTGGGAATTGTTACGGGAAAATGTTTCAATCAGGATTAAAGATGGGTCTATCATCTTTACAAGATGGTTCTAGAGCAGCGGTGGCCCAGCGGTGGCGGCCTCGACTTACGAACAGTAATTCGTGGGTTCGAACCCAGGCAGGCAGCATTACTTTGTGTAATTTATTTCATCACTACTGCTCTCAGAACGGTGAAGGATCTACCAATCCGCACTGGGCCCGCGTAGCGGATTATATTCCATACGCAAAGTAGGCGCTTTGACGTGGAGTTGCGGACACCAGCCCGTTATATAAATGTACAATACAGATAATTATACAATACAAAGATGGTTCTAATGCATATGAGAGACAGTTGTGTCCATAAATTACTGGCTTACATGGCCTTCCAATAAAATCTAGTCAGAACAACCAAAGGAATACTAACAACCTAACATTACTTTGCCTTACGCACAAGCTTCCTTCTACCCCTGGGGGTTAAAGTAACGTAAGTATATCAGTAGTAAATGATATTAGGATTAATTTGGGAGGGCTGTTATATACCGCCCCTACATGTGCGTAGTGTGTAAAACTTTGTGTATTAGTAGCAAGATAATAATCATGGTATTCAAGCCATTAAGTATAATGTGTATTTCATAAGGTCCTATAGACCAATAATAATGTGTGTAGCTTTAACTACAATTTAGCCTTGATCTTCTATCAGCATGATGAAGGCAAATGTCAAGCACATATCCAAACTTTTGGTTCGGCGTGGGAGGGGGGGGGGGGGCACACAAACATTGAAACAACCATGTGAACTGTGTAAAAGATCGGTGTAATTACTGTACTATAATCCGTCACAACAAAACGCACTCACAGTATCATCAGGTTTTGCGGAGTTAGTATGACGCCGACTGCTGCTTTTGAGCATACTCAAAACTGGATTCCATGTACACGACAATTTGAAGCCATCCTCTCGATTGAAATTTTTATGTTTCCTTATTTCAAGTGCTTCTCTTCTCAGCCTTGATAGTAATATTTGTCTTTATACGTGGCTTGTGACATTCGATCGAGTGATTGGACCCTGACTGCAGTAAACTTTTTTTTTGGTGGGGTAGTCAATTTTAGTAAACACTTACAATTGCCGTTCCGTAAACAAATAAACATTAATATTGTTATAACTTTACTTACGATATAAACATTGTGTGGAAGCTAAAGCTAAGTTTATGTGGCATACGTGACATTGTTTGTGTAACGTCAATGAAAGGCGTGGGTTAACGACAGACTGGTTTAATTGCCAAGCTTAACTGAGTACCCACCACCATACAATTATAAGTACCGACTGATGTCGCATCTCTCCTCCTCAAGTCCACTAATCACAAGAAGTACATCTTACAATTACTAAGAGTTTTATACTAACTATTTTAACTACCTAACTAAGTATTATTTAAATTACAGCTTTCTTGCTCGATTGAACGCACGTAGTGCACGAGCTGACGCGCCCTGCGGTGGCGGTGATACCGGTGACGAAAGCCGTTTAGGTCGAACTTGCGCAGAATTTGAACCTTCCAGCGGCATGTCTTTAGTATCACTGTCACCGCTGGATGCGTCCTCAAACACCTCACCCTCGGCTCCGCTATCGGCCCCCGGTTTGGCTGCCCTAGAGTCCGTAGACTCGGTTACGGCCACTTCACTTACGCGTGATAATGAGTACCTATTTTTGCAACTTGCTGAAATAATTTGGTCGGCATGTCTACGCCACTCTACCCCATTAGCTAAACTAACTTTGTATGAAATTGGCCCTGTCTTTTTGATAACAGTGGCTTCGGCCCACTTGTCCCCCCTCGCCGTGTAATCGCGAGCAATCACCGCATCGCCAACGCGGAATTCCCTGTCGGCCCCCGAAGAGCGAGCGACCTGACGCTCTTGCTTCGCGCGTACCGCTGCGGCTACGTCCGGCCGTAGCGCATCAAGTCGGCTGCGCAAGCGCCGCCCCTGGAGCGCCACTGCTGGCGAGACCCCTGTAGTTGCATGGTCACAATTACGGTACTGAAGAAGAAATTTGCTTAGGGCGACGTTGATGTCCTCGCCTTCGTACATCGCTCTCTTTATTGCCTTTTTTACGGTTTTAACTGCGTTCTCAGCCGCGCCATTCCCCTGGGGCCTATATGGTGCCGAAGTTGTGTGTTTGATGCAATTCTTTTCACAATATACCTTAAACTCTTGTGAAGAGAAAGGCGGGCCGTTGTCAGTCACGAGCTGCGATGGTAAACCGAAACGCGCAAATATACTTCTAAAGGCTGTAATTGTTGCTGCTGCGTTCGTGCTACGCATCGGCAGGGCCTCTATCCATTTAGAATGCGCATCTACTATGATAAGATATCGCACACCGCCGCAGTCTGCGAAGTCAGCGTGTACGCGTTGCCACGGGTGCAGTGGGAACTCCCAGGGATGCAACTGCGCCCGTGGCGGCGCGTCCCGCACGGTACGGCATGCCGCACATGACCTACATACTTCTTCAATGTCCTGATCTAAAGTCGCCCAATAAATGTAGCTCCGCGATAAAGTTTTCATTTTGTTCATACCTAGATGACCCTCATGAAGTTCCTGTAATATTTTCTTTTGCAGAACGTGAGGGATTACTATCCTATATTTATAAATGACACATCCTTGATCTTCTAGAAAATCGTTTTTCCTAGCAAAGAATGGTTTTTCCGCGTCGCAGCTCGGGACTGTCGGCCACCCGAATTGTACATAACCTTTTATTTTACTTAAGAATGTATCGCGCTCTGTCTCTTTCGCGATAACTTTAAAACAAATAGGCAGCGACTCCTCAACTACATTTAAATAATCTATGGTGTCAACGAAGCGACCCTCCTGAGGTAACGGTAGTCGTGACAACGCATCAGCCGGACCGTTGTCCACTGACCGCACAAATTCTATGTCGAAATCATATGCTGCCAAGCGTGCCGCCCATCTTTGTAAACGACTGGCAGCCGTCTGTGGAATTCCCCCCTTTGCCCCAAATATATGAGTCAGAGGCTGATGGTCAGTGCGTAGCGTAAATCGCCTTCCGAACAAATATTGGTGATGTTTGGTGACTCCGAACATTATGGCCAGCGCCTCCTTATCGAGTTGGCTGTAGTTGCGCTCGGGCGCACTAAGTGTGCGCGACACGCAGCTGACGGGCCGCTCGCTACCGTCGGAGTACCGGTGCGCCAGCACGGCGCCCAGTCCGTACGCGCTGCTGTCCACCGACAGCACCAGGTCGCGCCCCTCCTCATAATGTGCTAAAACACGTTCGCTCATGAGTGATCGCTTTGCCTCCACGAAAGCCCTATCGCACTTGAAGTCCCATTCCCAGCCGCTGTCCTTTTTTAACAAGTTGTGTAGTGGTTGTAACATAGTACTCAAGCTAGGAATAAATCGCCCGTAATAATTAATCATTCCTAAGAAACTTTTCAGTTGTGACACGTTTTCTGGTCTTGGCGCGCTGGAAATGGCCTCCAGTTTCTGGGTGTCCGGTCGCAAACCCTCCTTATTAATAATGAAACCTAGATAATGTACACTATCTTGTAAGAATTTACATTTATTTAGTTTAACAGTAAGTCCCATTTTACGTAGCCTTTCTAGTACAGCTCTCAGATTTTTCATATGATTAAATGTGTTTGACCCCGTCACACAAATATCGTCCAAGAATACTACACACCCTGGCACCCCGCGCAGCGTCTCCTCCATAATTTTTTGAAACTTTTCCGGTATAACCGACAACCCGTAAGGCGTACGTCTGTAAACAAAAGTACCTATATGCGTAGTTATAGCCGTGTAGGGTTGCGAGTCGTCCGACAACAGACACTGTTCATAAGCATGTTTCAAATCAATCTTTGTGAATTTATCTCCCCCGCTAAGGTTTGCAAATAGCTCTTCTATACGCGGCAACGGATAATAATCTCTTTTTAATTTAGGATTGATGGTTATCTTATAATCCCCACAAATACGTATGTCTCCGTTTTGTTTGACAACGGGTACTATTGGGGTTCCATAGTCTGAGTAGTCAACGCGGTAGATGGAACCGTCTGCCTCGAGACGCTCCAGCTCCCGCTCGACGCGTGCGCGCAGTGCCAGAGGCATGGGTCTCGCTCGCACGTAAACCGGTTCCTTATCGGACAGCTGTAGTCGTATGGGCTGTTTGCATGTACCTAACTTATCGCTAAATACTTCAGGGAATTCCTTGCATAATTTGTTTACTAATCCATCATCTATGATTTCATTGAGGTTTATTTGCGTTATTTTTAATGCGCGCATCCACTCTCGTCCCATCAAAGGCCGCGCCCCACCTTTAATAATGTATAATCGTAATGATTTAGCTTTAAATTCGCCTAGGCAAACGTCTACCTCAATGTAACCAAGTGATTCGATTCTTGAACCCGAGTAACAACGCAATACTAAGTTATCTGGTTCAATCTTTTTATGCGAAAACATACATTGGTACATCTCTTCACTTATTGCAGATATACGACTACCTGTGTCCACTTCACATTCGATATCAATATTATCCACCGACAGTTTAATAAAATATGGTTTGTTACCTCGAGCCGCCACGTTTAAGTTGAACATATCACCGTCTGATTCATCACTCACATAATTTTGCCGACCACCACTGCCGCGCACTTGTTTGCACATCACTTTTAAGTGCCCTTTTTCACCGCACTCATCACAACTGTAATTTTTAAAACGACACTTCTCCGCCGGGTGCGCCTTGCCGCAGCGCCAGCAGGCCCGCGCAGGCGCGCACCCGTCCGCCGCGTCCGCACGCGCTGCGCCTGCGCCTGCTGAGCCAGCTGCTGCCGCTGCTCCATCGCCTCGGCCGCCGAGCGCGCGTTGTGACCCGCGCCGGCGCGTCTGTCCGCCACGCGCGTAATGCAGGCCTTCGCCCGCCTCGCCAACTGCCGGCTTTGCTGGGTCCGCTGCCGCCGTCGTCGTGGTGCCGCTCACCTCGGCATGCTTCTCCGCTGCCTCAAGAGCCAGCGCCAGCTCCACTGCCTCTTTGTATTGCACTTTTTTTTCTGCGAAGATTCTCGAACGCATTACGTCACTTGCCAGCCCTGACACAAACTGGTCGCGTAAATTCTCTTCAAGCGTCGAACATGACTTGCACTTTCCGAAGCTGCACGTAGATGCCAGGTGTTTCAATGCCTGCAGGTATTCCGTAAGGGACTCGCCTGGACGCTGCCGGCGCAACCTAAACACGTGGCGCTCGGCGATCTCTGATCGTTGCGGTTCCAAGTGTTCCGTCACTAATCGCACTAGCTCGTCAAATGTTTTGTTCTCCGGATAGCTAGGTGAACACAGATCGCACATTAGTGCATATGTTTCTTCCCCAACAACCGTTATTAACATAGGCACTTTTAATTCTTCGTCGATTTCATTAAGCCGTACGTACTGGTTTACTCGACGAATATAAGCTGGCCATTGTTTCGAGCTCAAATTAAATGGTTCAATTTTACCAATAGGCATCTTGACGCACTCTAAACTCCGAAAATTTAAAAGAAAGTGCTGTAAATCCCGTTCTCGTCGCCAATGTAACGTCAATGAAAGGCGTGGGTTAACGACAGACTGGTTTAATTGCCAAGCTTAACTGAGTACCCACCACCATACAATTATAAGTACCGACTGATGTCGCAGTTTGCAGAGTGATCAGTGACTGTAATTTACCAAAAACATAAACTAAACATTGCTAAAAGTGATATTGCAAGTTTAAGTTCACATAAGAGTGGGTGTTTCGAAAAAAACACATAATCAACCTAACTTCACTACGATCATTTGTACTACGCATCAATACGTTTATTTCGAGGTACATTCCAGTGCGTCAGTGGCAGTGTACAAAGAGTGACGACTGAGACGTGAATGGTTGAAAGTTCGAATCCCAGAACAAGAATCTATTTTTGCGTTTGCTTTTTCTTTTTGCTTTTTTGCCATGATTTGTGCTGGTTGTAATGGAACAATTCTCGTTACACAAAAGAGAATTAAATGCTGTTTAAGCAAATGTGTCCTTCAGTACCATTTGGAATGCGTAAAGTACGATGAAACGTCAACACCTAGGACTAAATGGACTTGTCCAATCTGCGTCTCTGGCCGTCCTAAAATGGACAACACTAATACACCAGTCCATCCTAAAAGTCACACTGCACAGACTGACAAAGCGGGTTCAGTAGCTGAAATGGTTACAATGCATTCCTCTATATCAGGGCCGTCTGATAGCCAAAACAAACCTAGCCCAAAACTTGGTCAGACTCTGACGCCAGTTGAGAAATCACCACCAGTTACGCCTCGAGTGGCATGCGTTGGCATTGAAGTCAATTTGCAAGACACAATTCTCGCAGAGATTCGTAAATTACGGCAGGAAATGAACGAAAAGTTTGATAGTCAGCAAGCCTCTTTGGCAAAATTTGAAGCCACCCTAGCTACGGTTAAAAGGGAAGTTAATGACCTAACCTCGAGATTTTCTTCAATGTACGAAGACTTTGATGAGTTTAAGAAGACTGTATCTTTTCTTTCTGACGCTTATGATGAACAAGTCGAATTGAATGCCCGAAACAATAACAGTGTTGCGGAACTCCTCAAGAATAACGCCGTGATGGGTGCTCAAGTGAGGGAATTGGAGACTAAATTGCAGCTAATTGATCAATTAGCGCGTGAAAGCAATATAGAGATCCAGTGCGTTCCTGAACACAAAGCCGAAAACCTGCTAATGGTCGTAAAGCAGGTGGCTATAGTTGTGGGGAATGAGCTCCAGGATAATGAAATCCAGTCATTTCATAGAGTTGCTAAATTAAACGAAGAGACAAATCGTCCACGTAGCATAGTCGTCAAGTTAGCCAGTCCTCGTATTCGCGATAATCTACTTGCTGCAGTTAGAAACTTTAATAAGAAGAATGAGTCGGAGAAGTTGAACAGCAGCCATATTGGCATTGGTGGAGTCAAGCAGCCGATTTTTGTGACGGAAAATCTGACTCTGGCTAATAAAAAACTACATGCAGCGACAAGAATCACTGCTAAGGAAAAGAAATATAACTTTGTATGGGTTCGGAATGGTCGTATATTTGTCAGGAAGGATGTGTCAACTAAATCTCTTCTCGTCAAAAATTTGTCATGTTTAGAATCTTTGTAATTTATAATTCTATTAGTTACATACTTTGCACGCTTTGTAGTGTTATAATCATTTAAATTCAAGCTTAAGATCTATTATCAAAACGTAAGAGGCTTACGAACCAAGACAGAGGACTTTTATACTGCAGCTTTAAATTTTGTTTATGACATCATTATCGGCACTGAAAGTTGGCTCAATGATACGGTGTTAGATCATGAGTTTTTAGATAACCGATATAGAGTTTTTAGGCGCGACCGGTCATCGACAGTATCCTCGACTACAAAAAGAGATGGTGGAGGCGTGTTTGTTGCTACTTTGGCTAAATATGAGGTCTCACGGAGATTAAATTGGGAGTCTCATTGTGAGGAGTTGTGGATTACAATCAAGTGTGAGACTGGCTTAAGAATTAATATATGTGCCGTTTATATTCCACCTCCAATCAAACAAGACTATATCGATGCATTGTTTCGAAACTTCACAGAAGTAATTAATAAAAAAAGCAAGATCAATTCTATCAATTTACTAATCGGAGACTTTAATATGGGTAATCTCAATTGGGAATATATTGCGGAATCTGGTCTATTGGTCCCCAAGGGATCCAGTAGTGTTATTGAACAAAATTTAATAGACATGATAGCCTTTAATGATCTTCATCAATGCAACACGATACTCAACGCTTCAAACCGTATTTTAGATCTAGTTCTTAGTAGCAGTAACAACAAAATGCTGGTATCTCAAGCCTCAACTCCGCTTATACCAATTGATCCTCATCATCCAGCGCTGGAAATTTCATTTAAATCCAATAAAAGCAATCCTCTTGTGCAAAATAAAATCCCATACTTGAACTTTTATCTCTGTAATTATGAAGCGGTCAATGCTGAACTTGCGAAAATTGCTTGGTCTGATGAATGGAATTCCGTAAATAATATTAACGACATGTTGCAAAAATTCTATGATATTCTTATGCCAATTATTAAACTGCACACTCCGATTACAAAACCACGAGATGAACGCTATCCTGTGTGGTACACGAGAGCTTTACTAAAAGTCATTAAAGAAAAAGCTAAATATCACAATATATACAAAAAATACGGAAATCCAAGAGATAAAATAACGTTTGAATGCTTAAGAAAGCGTTGCGGTGAGTTGATAAAGGAATGTTATGCTAATTTTAAAAAGAATATAGCTGAACATCTGCGTACCAATCCTAAGCATGTTTGGAGGTACTTAAAAAATAAACGGATAGGTAACAATTATATTCCCAACAAAATGAGTTTGAATAACACTACTTTTGCCAGAGGCGGTCAGGAAATTTGTGACTTGTTTTCCGATCATTTTCAGTCCATATATAGAGTTGATAGTAACACACTCACTTCAACGCCAGTTGAACCCACTGCCTGTAAAAATGACACTTTCAGTCAGTGCAGACTTGAAGTGAGAGAAGTTTTTGATTACTTGTCTTCCCTGGATTGTGATAAAGGACCAGGCCCTGACTCAATCCCTCCTCTCTTCCTTAGGAAATGTGCAGCGAACCTAGCTGATCCTCTGACTACTATGTTCAACTATTCTTTGGCACAAGGCGTATTTCCTGATCAGTGGAAAATAGCGCACATCACGCCAATCTTTAAATCTGGCCTTGTTGATGATGCTGCCAATTACAGACCAGTGTCCATTTTATCCGCTTGTGGTAAAATTATTGAATCGCTTGTTCAGAAAAAAATGTTTTCTCACTTCAAGAGTGTGCTGGATGATAACCAGCACGGTTTTCGCCCCAATAAATCGACATTGTCTAATCTAGTCGAGTATGTTTCATATATATCATCTGCATTAGATGATGGTAGAGAAGTTCATGCAATATACACCGACTTTAAGAAGGCCTTTGATTTGGTTGACCACGACCTTCTAGTTGCTAAATTAGAAAGTATGGGCGTTCATGGGTCGTTGCTGCGTTGGTGCGAATCGTACTTAAAAAATCGCTCACAACTAGTGTATCTCAAGGGTTTTAAATCAAAACGATATTACGTACCGACAGGTGTGCCGCAGGGCTTGCACTTGGGGCCTCTATTTTTCTTAGTGTTTGTAAATGATCTGGGTTGCAAAATTAATTCGGAATACAAACTTTTTGCTAATGTTTCGAAAATATATCGAGCTATTTACAACGAATCCGATTTTATGCAGCTTCAGCTAGATTTAAATAACGTACATAATTGGTGCAAACAAAATAAAATGTCATTAAATCTGAACAAATGTTACTTTATCAAATTTAGCAGAAAAAGGAAAACGTGTGAACATAATTACTCGATTAATAATAGCCCACTCCAAGAAGTTGATACTATTAGGGACCTCGGTGTTTTAGTGGATAGTAGTTTGAGTTTTAGGAGCCATTACGACCAAATTATTGGTCAGGCATCAAAATTGTCGGGGTTCATCGTCAGGGAAATGAAAATTTTCAAAGAACCTATTCTGACTATTTCCATTTACAACAGCGTTATTCGAAGTATTCTGGAGTATTGTAGTACGGTGTGGAACCCGTTTTATCAGGTGCACTCTGATCGGATTGAACGTGTTCAAAAAAGGTTCTTATACCACTTAAGTTTCTCGGAAAACAAATGTCGTAGTCTGAACTCGTATAACTCTAAGCTGAGTCATTATAAAATGAAGCCTTTAAGCGCACGAAGGAAATCCCTGGATTTCTTGTTTTTGTTTAAACTAATAAATGGAATAATTGATTCTCCTGAGCTTTTAGAAAGAGTGAATTTTAGTATCCCACGTAGTAGTAGCCGCTTAATAAACCGAAGGACTTTCGTCCTGCCTAGGTAATTCTTCACCTATTTACCGCATGCTTTCTCTAGCGAACTCCATTCGTAGCGAAATAGATGTCTTTGCTGGTTCTGTAGTCTCAGTTAGGACTAAACTTAGAGCTTTAATTGTGTAATATGTTTCTGTTTTTGTTTTTATTTTTTAATTTGTATTTCCTTAATTTTACGTTCCCAAAACTTCATAATTGTTAGAAAAATTCACAATTTGTAGGTTTTACTTGATTGTTTTTGTATGCATGCTAGATTCACTTCTAGTAGATGTCAATCAGAAATTTTGTGTTGTAGCTGTTTTATTGGTATTGTGATTGTACATCAGTTTAGTGAATTAAATAAAAAAAAAAAAAAATAAAAAAAAAATGCTCAGCTATGGCAGATTTTTGCTCATCCTTATCTTTCACAGCCTTTTTGTGCTCTTTGATGCGGCATGAGATGGTTCGCTTCGTTTGACCGATGTATGAACTGTCGCAACTGCAGTCAATTTTATTCACCCCAGGATGTTCAAAAGGGATCTTTTCTTATCCTTCGGGGAACGCTGACGTTGCGCAATTTTTTACTCATGAGGAGTAAACACGGTCATAATCAAGTATTTACTCAGTAAACGACCTATCTTGTCCGTTACTCCTCTTAGATATGGCAAGAAAGTTGTTTGACGCTCCACTGTAGATCTGGAGGCTCGCATCTTATTGGGTCTTCCTGCTCCAGTATTGGTATTGTAGCCAACTAGCCCTTCCTATGTAAAACCATTTTCACGTGGGATAATTCACCAGCAAGATCTTGGGAATCACACAAATCAAATGCGCGATTAGTAAGTGAGGTGATTACGGACTTGAGGTGACAAGGGTGATGATTTGAGGTTAGTATGGGGTGCAACGTGCAAGTAGCGGTCCGTGTGAGTCGGCTTTCTGAATACTGAGTGGGCAAGGGTCCCATCACTCCTTACCATGACTTTAACGTCAAGGAATGCCAACGTCCGACCTTTCTCTACTTCCGCTGTGAAACGCATGGCGGTGTGGATATTGTTCAGATGGTTGAAACATCTCTCAACTTCTGGTATTCCACCTCTGAGGATGCAGAAAACGTCGTCCACATACCGCTTCCAAACCTTGATAGGCACAGGGCATGTCGAAATAGCTAGGTCTTCAAAGTGTTCCATACACAAGTTACACAGCAACCACAGGTGCCACTGGACTACCCATGGCTGCACCATCAATTTGTTGATAAAATTGGCCATTATACAGGAAGAAATTGGTGGACAAGCAGTGCTCCAGCAATTTATCATTATCCATCGGGATATCGCTTTCTGGAAGCTTTCTTCTTATGACTTCTATATATTCCAGTACGAGAACATTGAACAAAACTGACCATAATCTCATCATCCTCAACACTGGTATGTTTCAACAAACAAACTCACAAAATGTCGGGAGTCCTTGACAAACGATGTACTATGTATTGTGGCCCACCAGTTTCTGAAGCGTGTCTGAAACGTGTCTCGCTAAATGACTAGATAGGGAATCAATCTGACTCACTATTGGGCGCAATGGGACATCCTTCTTATGAATTTTAGGTAATCCATAAATCTTTGGTGGCTGTGATACCTTAGGTCTAAGGAGCTTGTTTAAAACTTCATCATAGAAAACATCGTGGCACACATTAATAACCTGGATAGTGCGTCGTGAGACCCTCGCCGTTGGGTTGTAATTTACAGGTTTGTACGTTTTGTTGTCACTGAGACGAGATCTTAACTTCTCGTCACACTCAGAGACATTCAACACAACCGTCGCATTACCTTCGCCCGCCTTTAGAACGAGGATGTCCAAATCTCCACAGAGTTCACGTAATGCAGAGCGTTCTTCAGGCGTCATGTTGCTGGTAGGAGGTTTAGCATGCCGTAACACTACGGCAACATCTTGTCTAAGGGCGTCTGCATCGTAGGGTTGTAATTTATTTTTAACCCCCGACGAAAAACGACGGGGTGTTATAAGTTTGACGTGTCTGTGTGTGTGTGTCTGTCTGTGGCATCATAGCGCCCGACCGGATGAACCGATTGTTATTTTGGATTTTTTGCTAATATTTTCTTCTATCCTGCCAATGACATCTTCGAAAGGCACACGCAACGGAGTGGGTGCAAAGTTCAACCCTTTCTTCAGTGCGCTTAGTGCAGTCTCACTAAGTTCTTTACTCGAAAGTTTTTATTCCTTAGTAGGGCCTCTTTCATGTGTTGTTTTGAGGCACTCTGCTCACGAGATCATTGTGCTTGCAAGTATGTTATCCGGTCACATCAATCGAAATCATCTTTCTCTAGCACTGAAATGCACCATAGATGTAATTGATACAACTCACACTGGTATTTATCCAAATGATATCGGTTTGGGTTTGCGCAGATCAGTTTACGTAGCAACTTGTCACTCGCTTTCCGTAGAACATAAGCGGAACCGGGAATGTCTGGCCGAGATTTTATACGCACACATACGGGTAATAAGTAATTAACGCGACATTTAACTAAAACATACCAAGGATTCCCGTAAGCACTCACACTTTTTCCGCAAACGTTCAAGAACTTTTTTGCATATTTCTGGTTTTCCGATTTTTCAAACACTGTTTTAAGCTTTCACGGTGGGTGTCGAGTTCCAATAGTGCGCGTAGCTAAAGACAAAGAAAGAGGGTAGTAGACAGATTTATCTGCCCCTAACAATTTATTTTCCATCCACCCATGCGGATATTTATTTATTTATTTTATAAAAGGTAGCTTCACAGCTGACTCCATAGATAATACACTACATAATACAAAATAGATTTTCGTTTTTAAAACTGTGTACCTAAGCTGCTAGATGGTGCTGTTAGTTTTCGTTCAACCAATTAAATACGAAAAGTAATTCTTGACTGAGGATTCAAACTTGTGAACTATTTATTACACACAAGGCAACCACTGTCATCACTAGGCTATCTACACAGAGTACTTTTATATATGGCTATCTACTTCACTGACAAATTGTCTAAAATAGCTGTTCTCGTTATGACAGTTGTAAGCTGTCAAACAGTTGAAAAGTTGGTGTCCTTAATCACACAGATAACAGCACCATCTATGAAATTTTTTTTAAAGCCAATCTATGGAAGTTTCATCCCCCTGGCTTACTCAGCTCTCAGCTCTCTCCAGTCTAGAGATGGGTCGTCGACGCATTTAGCGTTAACGAAACTAGACCGTCCATTTTTGTTCATCGACTAGTCCATCAACTAGTTGAATTCGTCGACTAGTTTATGCGTCGACTTGGTTATGCAGACGTTGAAATAAACGTTGCAACGAAGTCTACTACGTTGACGGCGACGTAGACAGTTTACTTTAGACTCCAAAATAATTGCTCAAACAAATTTTAACTGTAAATCTAGCAAGAGACAGTTGATATTAGTACGGGACTGATGTAAAACTCTAGAACGTAGGCAAGTAAAACAAATTCATTCGTCGTGATATACAAATATGAACTCTCTTGTGAGAGGTTTAGAGTTAAAATTTGTTTGAGCGTTTATTTTATTTCTAAGGACGAACGACTTGCCTACGTTCTCGAGTCGGTAGACGCATTCAGTTTAGCCGTTGACTGCCGTTGAGACGTCGACGGATTCGACTAGTCCATGGACTGTTGGTGAACCGTCCATTCGTTGACAGTACGTAGACGGTCGAATTAACTAGTTCGTTCATTCAACGCTCATCACTACTCCAGTCAACCCATGATCATGACGCCTGCAACAGCATCGAAATATTGGGAGCTCAAAATAATGAATTATCATAGAAGACATCCCGTAAGTTGCAATATAAGTTTATAATTTACATGCTTTGCAGTGGTCATGATCCTGTGTATTTTCAGTCAGATTTCAGGGGAAGATAAATCCCAACTATCCCCCACTCTGTATACTTACTTGGCAAATGTTAAACTTCAAAACAACTGTTGACACCAATAAATAAAAAAATTGCATCTATTCTTTAACTATTGTTTAACTATGCCCAACCTCTATGCATGCATCTGTTTTGATGATGGAAATTGAGCACTTAAGACTGACATAAAGCAAACTCAAAACTTTTCTAACACACCCAAAAAACTCACAAAAAGACACTTACATAAAAGCTGACACACTATCTTCATTCAGCCTGACGGGTACCACATCAGCATACGTCTCATCTAGGGACAGCAGCACATTGACGGCTGGCTGACCATTCTCAGTGAGAGCTAGCAGACGGGGGAGGTCTCTGTAACTGTCAGGACCTGCCACTGAAATAAATTACAAGATTTCCGGTTGACTTGAATCAAGTGTTTCAGGTTTGAAATTTTCATTTTTAAATAAAGTTTTCCCATTGATACAATATTCTAGATCTACAATGTTGAAATATTTACCGACATCAACAGCTTTCTCTTTTTCAATAAGTTTCTCCTTCAGCCTCTCAGCCATACAGCCCAGAATGCCGATCTTCACAGAGCGATCCTTCGCTCGTCTTTTGTACCCTCGGAGGTGGTCCAAACGATGCCAGATCTTAGTTTCCGCACCTTCACGGATTGCACAAGTCATCACCAGTAATATATCAGCTTCCTCTTCCACTAACGTCTTCTCAAAGCCCTCCTTTTTCAAAATAGACCAAACAATATCGGTGTCGTTGAGATTCATTTGACAACCGTAAACATCAAAGAAAACTTTCCTCCTCGTTTTTATTTTAGCATTTTCAAGCAAATACGGTATGTAAGGACGATCTATGAGAACAGGTTCAGAACTTTCAGTTATAAAATCCTTTAAACTGGGCCCCTGTTTTACTTTTTCTGTGATTGAAGTTTTTCGATGTGTATCTGAGTAACATCGGCAATTACTCGAAGAAGCATTATTTAGAAACTTTGATAAATGCTTTATGCGTCTAATATACATCATTATAATATTTATTAATAGACGAAACAAACCAAATTAAGTTATTTAAATAAAATAAACATTCTATAATCACATAACCTAAACCTGCACTTCTGTCAGCCTAGTTTAGGCATGGGCAAAACATATCGATTTATCGATATTTTTCCATACAACAATCGATATATATTGTCGATATTTTTTAATCACGATATATCGATAATCGAGTATCGAATTCGTATCAATTTCGATTATTTTTTAAACGCAACTTTGGTTTCGTGTCCATATCTGATGACTCCTGGTTTTATTAAATTATTTAAAATTGTTTTGGCTCAAGCATCAATAAAATACTGTTTTCTTTGAATATTTTTTACGAAGTTTGAATTCTTTGGGGATATGTATGATTAATCATACGAAAACTGACGATATATCGATATATCGATATTTTTCTCTCGATCATTGTCGATTCTGTTTAAAAATATCGATACGATAAATATCGATATATTTTTTTCGCTTGCCCATCCCTAGCCTAGTTGGAGCCTAGGAGCCTAGAGCTGTCACGCCTGTCACTGTGTTGTCAGCTGATACTGAGAAGGCTGCTAAATTGTAAGAAAACCAATAAATTATAGACTTATCGATTTTGGTCGTATCAACTATCCACCGTCCTCCCCTGTCAAGATTTTCAGAATCGATGGCAACAACTAAACGTATTCTTTGAAGTACGGAACTTTTACTGAAATCAGTATAAATTCCTTCAAACTATGTTAATCTGTAAAGTTTTATGATCGAAATGCACTGTAAAAAATTAATTATTAATCATTCATGTGTACGGTTTAACAACAATTGTAGATATATTTTTTAAAAGTTGTGTCCAAACCTAAAAACAAAACGTTTGGATCAATATCAAGAAAAAAGCAATAAAAAGAAAATGGCCGTCTTCTTGTCGTGTTGATTTCTCAAATGAAAAAATAACAATTTTGTGTTTTTCTTGAACGATTTTGATGACAGAAACACATTAAAACAAATCAAAAATGAGCGGGCGTTATCGGGATTACGACAAAGGTATTAGAATGTCATGAAGTGAATAGATATTCCATAAAATCTTGCTGATTGATTACCCATTTGAGCAATACTCTCACTTTTAGTATTAGTTTACTCAGATAAGTATTTTTATTTATCTTTGCCAGTGTTTTCGCATTGGCAGGGTCGACTCGATCCACGCGCGATGATTCTAGGCCGTACAAAGAAAGGCGTGAAGGCCGCGAAAGGGTTGAGCGAAGGCGTTCGAGGTCCCGATCTCCTCGGCGATGGTCACCACCAGCGCGGAGCAGTAACTTCTCACCCAGTAGATCCTCGAAAAGCAGAGAACGAGACAGAAGGGATTATGAAGGTAGGAACATGATGATTTTTATGTAAACAGTATTCACTGCATTGTAAATAATGATGATCTAAATTGCGCAGCAGAAATCAATATGTTAGGGATGTTTACATACTGATTTTTCCACTATGGCAGCAATCAACAAATCTGGACATCAACGCACAACAGATAATTTTTTTGTATTGTACTTTTGTGGGGTCCAGAATTATGCACTGAATATGTGGTAATTGTTTGTGTGTCTATGTTTCTTTCACTCTTTAGTTTGTGTGTAAACCTAATGCCTACGAATGGTTTTAATTTCAGATAGGAGTCACAAAAATGCAACAGATTGGGATGAACCTGAAGATGTGCCAGCACCGCCTCCACCCCCTCGCATCACCAAGATCTCTATTGGGTTCAACAAACCTAAGGCTCCCATCAAGATGAACATTGGTGGGCCTGCCAAGCCGGTTGCCAAGCCTACAATAGCATCAGTATTCAATGCTGATGATGACGATGAACCTGAAGAGATGCCAGCAGAAGCACGCATGAGGATGAGGAATATAGGAAGGTGAGGTGATAAAAGAAGTTTCAAATAAATAAAAAGCATTTATTGCAGATAGCTGCTGTTGATGAATAAATTGTGTAAAATGATGCTCTAAATTGTGTAAAGTCAGTGCATTGGTAGTTGGAATTCAATGTTCCAACTACCAATGCACTGACTTTAAATAATGAGAAAATATTTTTTTCGCGATTTCGATGGTGGTCCCAAAGAAAAAGTTGTTCAGTTTGATGGTCTGTAGCACACCCTTTCATATGACTATACCCTTTCTGTTACACGTTGTATAATGCAAATGCACTTTCACTTCCATTATGACATGCTTCAGTAGTGTCATTTTCCTTGATCTGGTTACTATAAATGTCTGTATGCAACAATACTTACCTTACTTTACAGCCTTATTAACATGCCTATAAACTTTTTTTTAATCAATTTTCCAGAGAAACACCAACCTCAGCAGGACCAAACTCCTTCGGTAAAACAAAACAAGGATTCTGTGATGCTAAAAAGGTATTTGAGAAGAACCTGAAGCACGCATTAGAGATGGCTGACAAACCTATCATGCCGAAACTGCCACAAACCATTTATAAGATAGCTGGCCCTTGATGTTAAGAGTTAATGGAGAATTCTCTGCAAACAAGGTGCCACAGTTTTATGTCCATAGAGGAAGTTAAATGATAAAAGAGATATTTCAAGAAATATCTCTGCAACTTTTTACAACTTGAATGTATGATCAAAGAAAGAAAATATTTGTGGTGATGGAATAATGAAGTTAACAAGTTAAGTTTTTACATTATCATTACTAGGATTCCAGCTGATAAAATCAAAATAAAGTTCTTAAGTGGCTGACTCTGGTAGCTTGTTTGCAAGTGTCCTAAAATTAACATTGCTGAACAGATAATTCCTACTTTTAGTTTAATTTTAGGGGCGATTTTTTAATTGTCAGATCACTGCAACTGATGACCAGGAGCTCGAAAGAAACTAAATACAATGAAAAAATAGATCCTAAATGTAATTTGTAGCTTGTTTTAAATGAATATGCCTTTCAAATCAATTTGTAGTTCAAATCTGTGGAATTGAATCATAATATTTTGTTAACCAACCACACAGACTACATTAGGTAGCTGTTGTGAGTGCCTTTATACTTGCAGAACATAGGTTTAGACTGTGAACAAATGTGTGGGCCATACAAATACTACCCATAGCGGGAATTGATCCTGCAAAGCACCAAGACGCACTTTTGTTATAGATACTGTTATTTCCATGTAGAATTATTGTATTGTCTTTTACTGCTCTATTTACCTCAAACCCATTTTTATATAATGCAAGTAATTCGCACGCTAAAACACAACTTTGATGTCATTGAAACTTGACAAATATACAGGTGAATGCTACTGCTGCGTAAAACTTATTTCTGAATGTCATTTTGGTTTATATGCCTGTGTGTGTGTACAATTTACTTGCACAATATAAATGCCTTTTATACATATACATACTCAATTCCAGACTAGTATAGTAGTGTAATATAATGGAATGTTTCAAGTTTTCCGCTAGACAATTTTTTCAAGTACATAATAGTGTTTTCATTTTACATAGTTACTTTGTTAATAATATAGCAATAGTGTAGTTCCTGTTTCAACAGATATATTTTGTTAAACATTATTATCTTAGCTAAATACTTCCAAGTTTTGTATCAATTAATTACATCAATATTTCAATAGTTCTTCCAATTAAAATTGTAATCAGTTAATTAAGGTTCTAAGGTATTACTCTTATTAAATTCTCAGCTTTTATTCCTTGATTATTTTATAGTATCAGTATGACATCAATAATTTTTGTGTATTGTACTTATACATAAATAAAACTGATATAATTTACCAAGACTTTCTCTTCTTTTAATTAGTTTTTAGGGATGGTAATATTTACCATGACAAGCAGTAATTAAATAGGTCGTCAATGGGGGCTGGGGCGATCGCGCATCAATTCGCCGCTAGAGGCGTTCGTGTAGTGTGGTCTTTACAGATGTCAGTGTTTACGAGTTGCGCGCTTTTTTATTAGGTACTGGAGGAGCTCGTGGCTAAATAATAGACGCTCGGGTCGATCTTTAGGTTAAGCCATGCTTGCCTAGGTTGGTCTGTGGATGGGTGACCACCCTTACATACCGAATTTCCTTTGCCTCGGAAAGCACGTTAAATGTCGATATCATCTGAAGAATCGGATGTGTCTCAAGATAATTATAGCCGTAGGGCATGGCGACCTTCCTTGGGTTGATAAGGAACGGAGTGCATTTACGTATACTCCTATGATTGAATACGCCACATATTCCGCCATCGGAGGTATGGTTCAAAATTGTACTTTTTGTGAAGCTGTCTCAAATGGCAAAAAGAAACAAACGGTATGTGTTGCTCAGGTGGAAAAGATCCGTTATTTTCCCGTCCCCGGGCTCTTAGAATTCGACATCAGACGTTTCAGATCTTCGATTTTGACGACCCCGTTGTCGCTGGCATAAGCAACAGGATCCGCGTACGAAGTCGCGGGCAGAAGCTATATATCATAAAATTTTACATTTTATGAAGTTGGTACTTTAAAATATCTAGAATGAATGACCTTACTCGCTAGTGGCGCCATCTGGTGAGCTTAAAAACGACAGCACCTCATTGGTTACACCAGCAAAAAAAATCTAAAAATAATACATTATTTATTTTAATAACAATAATATCTTTTTAACATGGATATAAACTTCACTGAACATGATTCTCAACAGCAAACATACATTTATTTCTTATCATACTTGTAGAAACCCTCTCCGGCCTTCACTCCAAGCTTGCCTTCAGCCACCAGCTTGTCCAGCAGTGGGATGGGGTTGAACAGTGGCTGGTCGGGGTACTTCTTGTGCCAGCCGTCCAGGATGAACTTGTTGGTGTCTAGGCCTACATAGTCGGCTAGCTCAAGGGGACCCATGGGGTAGCCGGCACCCAGTTTCATAGCGGTATCGATGTCGCGGGCTGATGCGTCTCCTGAGGGATTTAAATTTTGTTAGTGAAAAATTTAGACAAGGCAATGAACCCGGTAATTAGAATTATGGGATAAGCCAAATGAATGAGCTGTGCTTACACAAGTAATCTTTGCGACTTAAACTGAACTATTTAGATCGGATTTACCTAATATTTGCAAAACTTCTCTAAGCAATGTGTTGTACCTGGTGGATGCAACTTACAAATCCTCAAGACTTCTATAGCAGTTTGTGTTATCTATACATATAATAAAAGAGTAAAAAAGCTGTGTCTGTACATTGAATATATTTAAAAAATAATAATTGAAGCGGGTTTAGAAACAGTAATAGAGCACGAATCCAAAAAAAAAGTCTGTCTGTTTGTCTGTTTATCTGTTTGTCTGTTTGTTTGTACACGCTAATCTTCGGAAGTACTGGACGAATTTGAATGATTTTTTTTTTGTTGTATAGGTATTATGTCTGGGCAACATATAGGCTATAATTTATCTTGGAAACCTGAACACCTGATGTAGAACCGCAATAGACCAGCTAAACTATAAGAGATACAAATATGACACCATAGCAAAAATTGTTTCACGTGATGAGCATTTTCTGCTGAGAGAATAAATTTGAAGATCTGGAACACCTGATGTGGAACTCCAAGAGCCCAGCTACACCATAACAAATATAGGAATGACGTCTTAGCAAAAGTTGTTCAATCTGATGAGCACTCTCTGTTGACTTATAAAAATCGAAGATCAGAAACATCTGATGTGAAAATTATTGCAAAGCTATCACTAATTTCACTGTATAATTATAAAATGACAAAAACTGGGAGTACCTCCACGCGGTTAAGGAGGTAACAGTTTAGGACTGATTTTCGATTTTCGATGACGATGGTATATCATTGAAAATTTGACTCTACTGGCCAAAACTCCCATTTATTATTTTATTTTATCGAATAAATATGTCTTCGAGCTTATGTTATTTGAGTGTTTTTGGCATGAAGAGACAGAAGAAGAGCGCCGAACACGCGCACAACAAAATATTCATAATCTGTTAGAAAGTGAGAGAGAAAGAATTGCTGGAGTACGGCATGAAGAGACAGAAGAAGAGCGCGAAGACTTCGACATTCTCTGAACAGAATGTCGATAACATCTGAAGAATCGGGTGTCTCAAGATATAGCCGTAGGGCATGATGACCTTCCTTGGGTTGATAAGAAACGGAGTTCATTTACGTATACTCCTATGATTGAATACGCCACATATTCCGCCATCGGAGGTATGGTTCAAAATTTTACTTTTTGTGAAGCTGTTAAAGGGCAAAAAGAAACAAACGGTATGTGTTGCTCAGGTGGGAAAGATCCGTTATTTTCCCGTCCCCGGGCTCTTAGAATTCGACATCAGACGTTTCAGATCTTCGATTTTGACGACCCCGTTGTCGCTGGCATAAGCAACAGGATCCGCGTACGAAGTCGCGGGCAGAAGCTAGTATGAAATAAATATGGCAGTGCAGTATTTAATTATTGGCTTTAATACATAGGTTGATAAGTTGCTAACCTCTTTCATACAGCCTTACAGCTTCACAGATGTAGGGCACGAGCAGTCTGTTTACCACAAACCCAGGTGTATCCTTGCAGGTGATGCAGGTCTTGCCCACCGCCTTGCCCCACTCCATCATAGTCTTGTAGGTCGCGTCTGAGGTCTCAGCTCCGCGTACGACCTCCAAGAGGCGCATAACGGGCACTGGGTTGAAGAAATGGAGGCCACCGAATCTGGTAATGTCATTGGAAGAGTGGAAACAGGTGAATTTTGAGAAATAGATTCAAAATCTTTTGTTTTTTTACAAATAAAGTGGTGTGAACAGGTAGAATCTTCTTCTCTTAGCAACAATTTCCTGTTATCAAAGACACTAAGTTTGATAACTTTTAATTTGAAAGTCATAAATAATCAGCATAAATAACTGACCTGACATTTCATAAGTATCAGGCTTTACACCCAAGCAGAGATTATATAAACTAAGAATGAGACAAATGATGACTTGAATTACAATGACTGATAACATACCTGTCTTTCCTCTTGACTACTGAGCAGATTTCATTGATGGATAATGATGACGTGTTGGAAGCAAAGATTGTGTGGTTTGGTGCTACCTGCAACAGAGGACACAAAAATTTAGTTTAGAAATTCAACATAAATAATTGGGTTCTAAATTGAGAATTTTAAGTTGATCAGCACTTTTTTTTTCTGATGTAGGTTTTCATCAATTCTAAAAAACAAATGAAATTTTTCTGCACTACATTTCCAAATCAAATTGGGATAAAAATCAGCACTTTTTAAATGTCAATTACACAAGACAGTAGTAGAACAAGCTCCCTAATTAATTCTGTCTAATATAAGTCACTTGATAGAACTTCCAACCATAAAAAGTATTTATTTCACCCTCCCTACAGGGGTAAGCAGTAATAGTATACAAACACTTTTTAATTTGTCATGAAATAGTAAATGAATTAGATCTTACCCCATCAAGCTGTGTGAACAGCTTATGCTTGACGCTCATATTCTCTACAATAGCCTCAACAACCAGGTCCGCAGACTTGGCAGCCTCTGCAGGGTCCGTGCTGGTCTTGATCCTGGCCATAGACTCGGCAACAAATTTCTCACCCTCCTGCGGCTTGTCTTTGTACACCTTCTTGGCAACCCTGCCCAGGTTAGCTCCGATGGACTTCTGGGATTTAGCCAGGACGTCGGAGCTTAAGTCTACTAAGATCACATTTTGACCAGCTTGGGCAGACACCTGTAAAAAATTATTAAGTTTGTTGTTATAGAAGATGTTAAGGAATAGTAGGTAATAAAATAAATCTATTTCTATCTGGCGCTAAAATAAACCGAAGCCGACATACGTAGAAATCGACTTTTAAATTACTCAACAACACAGTCAATAAAATTGTCCCATAATTAATTAATAGTGCTTGTGGTATGATCACACAACACTTGCCTAATATTGGTTGTGGGTATTTGCTTAATTTATTTAACCAGATTTAACCATAAACCGCTTTGATCAATAAATATTTTTTAAGGAACATGATGCTCTATTTTCTTTAAAATAGTAAAATAAAGTTAGTAGGTGTCAATAAAAGTCAAAACAAACCTGGGCGATGCCGGAGCCCATTAGACCTCCGCCAATAACTGTAACATTCTTGATCGCAGCTTGCATTGCAGAAGAACTAGAGAAATTCCTGGCAATAACGCCAAATTGAACAAGTTTCGTCATTTTTAAATTAATTATCTACGATTAAACAAGAATTATATCACAGTTTGTGTCCTGCTAACTTTGTAGAAAGTTATAAAATTATAACTCCAAAGTTCAACCCGGCTGTCAGATAAAAAATACTTAACAACAGTTCCCAGTCGCTACCATTGTTCTTGTATTATACAGACTCACTACTTTCTCTAAACATTTTTCGATTCTCCAAATTGCTCATACAATCAACTCCAAATATATTTTAAACTTAATAAAAACGATTGGGCACTTGGTTTCATTGAGGTTTTGTAAAGAACATTGGAAAAGTAAACACCAGTAAACACAAATGGTCAGGGAAAAGTAGTGTTTTCTGGACACAAATGAAAAACGAGTGAGAGTGAGAAAACTGAATATAGTAGTGGTTTTTAGAATCGTTATCAATCGTTTAGAAACTTGGATGTTTTCGAAATACTTGAATAAAATGATCACTTTTCATTCAAAAAAATGATAATAACTTTGAGCTCACTTTTATAAAAATATTCAGCGAATGTAAACGTCCTTCTTACAGCAGCAAATGGAATTTTGAGATAGATTATTCTAATCTATGTTTTGAGAAATAAATTGATTTCTAAACTGACCAGTAGTTGCCAAAATGTCAAATTCAACATGTGGTCGAAATGCGTTTCGTTACAAGGAATATATTTTTTATATGTACTTCAATGATTTTTCTAATATTTATGAATACAGGACCATTATTTTGTTGTTTTCTACCATATCATTTACTAAGTAGAAGGTTTTATTCGATCAAAATATAATGAATGAAAGAATTTCATCGGTGAAAGGAAAAGTTACTTCTTAGAATAGAAAAGGGAAACGGAACGTCGACACATAAATAAACATTCACAATCACATTTTACCAAAAAAAAAATCCATTTTTGTAATAGCTCTATTTAGAATTTATCAAAATGTGTTATGTAATCATATCAAGTAGCAGATCCCTTTATGGCAGGTATGTAAGATAGCAGTAGTAAGACTATAAGAGATATTTGATAAGCCTTCATATTTTATCAGTATAATTGCACTTTGTCCTCGATGTTCGAATACCTAATTTAGCGATAATATATTTGTCAAACAAACCGGTTACATTTTACGCATCTTCGATGTTAAATAACCTGTAGTTTGAAGTTTGAGTGCAAAGTTCTGCGACTTGAAGATTTCCGAGTTGTTTATTTCTCTACGAGTCTACGTCATTCCGCGGCCGGCTTTCGCTCGAATAACACATACAAAACTTTTAATATGAACAAATTAATCGGTATAACGAGAAATTTCTCGTCCTCCACGTCTTTAAATGCCATTAAAACGGTTACTGTTGTCGGCGGAGGGCTTATGGGGTCTGGAATCGCTCAGGTAAGTGAAATTCTACATTTTTATAAACTTTCACCTGAGTGCCTATTTTTCAATTTACAATAGAAAGATCCGATATAGTTAACTACTGAAGCAATAACTGCAAACTTCCCTATTTAGTAAATAGGTACTTACAACAAAAAACTACAGAAATGTTAAGATACACATTAACTGCACATAGACAGCTACCTAAAGCACATTATTTACACATACACTGTATTCATTTTGATGTTTGAACACGGAATAGTGTTGAGTAAAAGTTATCAGAGTTTTCATAATAAAGCTAAGTAACTGTTAAATTAATAACATAATAATTGATTTACTTTGTTATTCCGTCTTAATTGTTTATGTAAAACAGTTGAATGCATTGTATTGAAGTTAATAATGTGAAACAATGTACAACAAAGGTCATTAGATTATTTATCTTCTCTTTGTCTGGTTCACATAGTAGGTAGGTTAGTAACAAGGTTCATTGTTTATAACTAAACAACAGAATTATAATTATTTTAAAAGAAGTATATAAAGGTAGTTGGGTATATTTCCCATTATAGATTATAGCTTTTGTTTGAAAAAGTCATTTTGTAAAGTAAATCATAAAAATTGGGAATAAGAAAATTGTTCTATGGGATAAAAATAAAACATACGTAACGTACTCTTGTCATACTTCTAGTACTCAAATAAATACTGCTTGTAAAGTTTATCTATAGTCCACACAGATAAGTAGTTATTGATACCAGCTATGTTATTTATCATTATGTAATATACTTTGACAATGGCATACAAAACAAAAACGAAAAATTCCTATGCAAAACCTGGTACACCACAAATAAAATACTTGCACAAAGCATCTTCTTAGACACATACACCCACCCATTTTTCCTATTTGAGGGAAGAAACTAAAACAATTGGTAATATCTTGACTTCTTAACTTAAAATACACACAATCTCTTATTTATCCCAAAGAAAAATACATCAGACTTTTATTGAATTTCTAAATATTTATTTGAATATAAAAACATTCCAAACTACCAGCAGTCAGGGCTCCAGAGAGAGGAACCTCCTAACATGTTAATAATTACTTCAATAAAACTAAACTAACCAACTTAAACCTAAAGGTTGCAGCTCAAGCCGGCCAGAGTGTGACCATTATAGACATCAACACTGAACTCCTGGACAAGGCCCAAAAGTCCATTCAGACAAACCTGACCAGGGTCGGCAAGAAGTTGTACAAGGGCGATGCAGCCAAGATCGACAGCTTCGTGAAGGAATCCGCTGAGAGGATCCGGGTGTCGACCAAACTAGAAGATGGAGCTGATGTGGACCTGATCGTTGAGGCTATTGTGGAGAAGCTGGATGTTAAGCAGGAGCTGTTCAATAAGCTTGATGTGGTAAGATTTGGAGATTTGGAGCCTAAGATATTCTTATTCGTTTGCGACGTCTTTTTTACCGCGCACTGGATTATCAATGGTTTGCTAAAGGGCGAGAGTTGAAAATCCAATAGTGCTTTTTCTCATTCTTAACGCTCAATTTGACGCAGAGATCTTAATATCCAATCACGTGTGTGACCATGCGTGTAGAGCTAAGAACGAATTTGAGAAACAAATTCTAAATACTAGTAGTTCTTTAGTCCTCTTATTATACTAATTTACACACAAATGAAATTTAAAAAAAGAAGTCTTGAGTTATGAAATGATTGAAGAGTAAATTATGATTAAGTACAGCTTGGTGTCTAGCTATTAATTTGCTTTAAGTTGCACATTATTTTACTTAACAATTAAGTAATGGCTTTTCTGATGGCTTTTTTAATTCTCAATTTCAGCTGTCCCCCGGTCGCACGATCTTCGCGACTAACACTTCCTGCATCTCAGTCAATGCTATTGGGTCAGGAATCAAAAGGAAAGACAGGTCAGTTGATTTTTAGTCTTAGAAATTGATCATCTAAGATCTATTGCAACAAGATAATCTTCAAGGAGCAAAATCAAATTTCGCCTTTTTCAATTATTATTTTTTAGTATTTTTGCTAACCCATCATTATCATACCGATAATTATGGGTTTTTTATGGGACAAGCCCGCCACACTATTCCCAAACCACCGTAACTCCTGAAAGCCAGAATCAACAGTGGCGACCACCAGAAAAGCGCCGAGATAATGAAGCTGGACGAGGTCCCAGAGAATTAATTCAACTGTCTTAGGAAGAGTAGGAAAATATATAATGATGGGTTATTATTTTAGTCTACCAAACCAATTCAGCAACAGCTGTTGTTTATAAAGGGTGTTACAAATACATACATTGTCGGGTCGACATGACTCTGAACTGCCGGCGATAGACAGAATTTACATACCTACGGAAATATAAGTTCGAGAAAAAAACAATCGGTTAAATCTAATTCGACCGAACGCAATTTACCGATCGGCACGATCTGAACAGAAGCCGAATGTCTATAGTAATTGCTTCGGGTCGTAGTATAAAGGGTGTAAAACGCCTCTTAACGTAGCCGAAAGGCACTTGTTCTCCCCATCATTGCGATCATTTTTTAGTTCCGAACCATCTGGGATTGGAAACCTTGTGTTACGGAGATATTGCGGGTCAAAGTTTCAACTTTTTGACAAGTTTTTTTTTAAATACAAGTTTTTATTGTAAGATTTTTACTTTAAACACCTCTACGACCCCCGTACTATTCAATCCATCCATCAGCATAATGTTTTAAGTGCGTTACATTGAGTTCTACCACAAAACATGATTTTTCACCCCAAAAAAAAAGTCGTTTCCCAGCATAATTTTTGCTTAAAGTTACTTAGTTTGATGTACAGAATGCTTGGTTGACGGCTTCGTGATGAGGTGGTTTACACCCTATACTCTGTAGACTTGATTGTGCCGACCCCAACATATGTTCCGAACCCCTGAAATTTCACAGCAAATAACAAAAGATCCTTGTTTCCCACCAAAACTAAAAATGTCAAAATATCTCCATGGGAATTCCAGATATGGCGGCCTGCACTTCTTCAACCCGGTACCAGTCATGCGTCTCCTAGAGGTGATCAAATGCGACGACACCTCCGAGGAGACATACCAGGCTATGATGGAGTGGGGCAAGGCGGTGGGCAAGACCTGCATCACCTGCAAGGATACACCTGGGTTCGTGGTCAACAGACTGCTGGGGCCGTACTCTGCTGAGGCTATCAGGCTGCTGGAAAGAGGTCAGTACTGCTTTTTGTGCGGTCTCACTGGCGAAACATTCACCTAATAATATGTTGTCTAAGATTTAAACTAAGAGAAGAAAGAAATATATGTATAGAATAACTAGAATAAGTATACAGGGATTTCCAACATGTTTCATGTGAATGTTTTGCAAGTCAAAGTTGTGGTGGATTCGGTGATGGGTGCTTAATTTCATGTTTGGTTTGGTGAACACTAGAGTTTCTATCTTTCTTTATCATGTGGTTAGTACCTAACCTGAGTAACCTGGTGTCTGAGTATTTATGCCGCCTCTGGTTTACATGCCGTCCACAAATATCTCCATGGCATGCTGGTTTTCTCACAATATTTCCTTCACCGAAACAAATGATGATTTTATACAATAAGCACATTAATCTGAAAAATCAGTGGTCTTGGGTTCGAGCTCGAGCCCCATGACTCGGTAGTCGGTCACATCACTAGGCTATTCACTGCTTATAATACTTGAGCTTAATGGCCTTACAGGCAAACGATCGGCGACGGCGTTCGACGATGTTTGATTGATTTTGTTTGGTAGTCAGTGGCCTAAAAAGTCCGACAACCTGTCTTACCAAGGGGTATCGTATTACCCAGTTACTGACTGGGTTGTGGAGGTCAGATAGGCAGTCGCTCCATGTATAATACTGGTATTCAGCTGCATCCGGTTAGACTGGAAGCTGAACCCAACATAGTTGGGAAAAGGCTAGATGGTGATAATGTTTGATTGATTTGAAATGCAGGAACACTCAGTATTGTTACGCGACTGAGGGAATATTTATCTATCTACTACATCTTTACTTTGTAGTTGTTGGAAATTAGTAAAGTTAGTTACTAAATTACTTGCCTGACACTAAATTGATTGATCACACTTTTGCGCAGTAATCTCTGTTAATTTGTTAGATATTAATTTATCTACACTGAAGTATGTTGTAGAGATCTTTTTACTTTGGTGTATGGGAAATATTTTTCGCTTGTGTGGATTGGTTTGAGTATTTAATATTATGTAAGTATATTTATTATAATTTACTCAGCAATATAATGTATACTTGAATTAATTAATTGTAACGTTGAATTTGAAATAATCGAAGAAAATTCATCATTACCTACTTGCCATTTTTCGCACAAATCTTCATGTGGATTCCCAGATTTTAATTTTTCTTCAATTGTGACTCAAAAAAATGCCATTTCCTTGACCATAACTCCAACTTGACCATAAACACTATTCCTCTCCCAGGCGATGCTACAAAAGAGGACATAGACATCGGCATGAAGCTGGGCGCAGGACTCCCGATGGGTCCGTTCGAGCTGGCGGACTACACCGGACTGGACACCAACCGGCTGGCGCAGCAAGCTCTCTACTCCATGACCAAGAACGAAGTGTTCGCGCCCATTGAGCTGCTTGAGAAGATGGTAGAAGAGGGGAAGTACGGGATTAAGTCTGGAGAAGGATTCTATAAATATAACAAGAAGTAATAACATCTACACTTACAGTACTTACGGGATTATATCCGTGATTTTGTTTTGGTTTTTCGAGCACCCGATATTTCGACGCTGTTGCAAGCATCATGATCGCGGGAATACTGAAGAGGTATGCGGGTGGGACGAAAATTATTAATTATGAGCAGACAAATCTGTCTACCCTCTTCCTTAGTCTTTTATTACACGCACTACTGGAACTCGATTGTAACTCACGACAGAACGCACTCACAGTATCACTCGGTTTTTCTTTATAATGGGGACGCATGTTAGTTTTTATTAGATTTATCACTGGATTCCACGTACTCGATAGTTTAAAACCGTCCTCACGATTGAAATTTTTGTGTTTTGAAATTTCAATAGCTTCTCTGGTTAACCTTGGGATGTAGTATCGGTCTGTTGACAAGATTTGTGGCTTATGAAATTCAATCCAGTGATTTGGCCCCGAGTCCAGCAGATGTTCAGCTATGGCAGATTTGTGTCTCTCATTGTTTTTTACTGCTTTGATGTGCTCATTAATCCGGCATGAGATGGTTCGTTTGGTTTGTCCAATGTATGAGCTGCCGCAAGTGCAGTCAATTTTGTATACCCCAGGATGTTCCAAGGGCAGTTTGTCTTTAGGTGAACGCAAACTTTGCCCGATTTTGTTGTAGGGAGTAAACACAGTTTTAATTGAGTACCTACTCAGTATCCTACCGATTTTGTCAGTTACTCCCTTAACAAATGGCAAGTAGGTCGGTTGACGTTCTACCTGAGCCCTGGCTGGTCGAGTCCTAAGCGGTCTTTTTTCCGTTGTCTCCTTGTAGCCGTTATTCCGTAGGACCTCCTGCACATGGGTTAATTCCTCAGATAAATGTTCTGAATCGCACAAATCTCTAGCGCGATTAGTGAGTGAGTGCACTACGGAGTTTAGGTGGTAGGGGTGGTGGTGTGAGGTAGCATGTAAATAGCGGTCTGTGTGAGTCGGTTTCCGGTAGACTGTGTGACCGAGACTCCCATCATCCTTTACATTAACTCTAACTCTAATTTTCGTCCCACCCGCATACCTCTTCAGTATTCCCGCGATCATGATGCTTGCAACAGCGTCGAAATATCGGGTGCTCGAAAAACCAAAACAAAATCACGGATATAATCCCGTAAGTACTGTAAGTGTAGTGAAAAACCGTGAAAGTCTAAAACAGTGCAGTAATAACATCTGTCTAGCATTTTCTGTCTAACGAGATTCGCAAAAAAAAAAATCTGGTAGACCACTTTCAAATTTTAACACTTGCCAATGTAGACCCCTGACGGTCCCGTGGGCTCCTGGGGATCCATCTGGACCACTTTGAGAATCACTGGTCTAACCGAATGAACCTATAGGTACACCTGTATTTCTCATGGAGCGACTACCAACCAAGTTATGTTTGGAAGACTGGTTGCCAGACTTTCGGACAAATGTAATTACAAGTAATTATTAAAAATCGTTTATTGGTGCTGTTAAAATAATAAATATTTTTATATACATAATATTCTTCTTTGTTTTTATTGAAATCCTTTACGTTTCGTTTTCGGACTGTTTCATTTAATTTTAACGTTCTTACGAGTAAATTACTTTTGACTTTTTTTTGTTTGCCTAAATGGGGGCTCCAAACACATTAACATGCAAGTAATGTAATATCGAATTGGCACAATACACTTGTTTGTAGTTTTTTTGTATTTTGTACTTTAGTAGGTACTTAAGTAAAAAACATCGTGTTAATCATAAATTGTTTATTTTTAATTTACTTTTGTTGCACAACAAAACAAAGATTACAAGAAATCCTATACCTAAATGATAATTTATAAACTATGTGTGCCAAGATTATAGATATAAGTATAACACAACTGTATACAAAAACTTATATTTATAAGTAAATTATATTACGACTGCTGCAATATTTTTATGAGTGTTTTTTATAATGCGCTGCCGTATTATGAAGTCATACACCACTAATACTGCGTCACAAAAAACTAATCCATTAAATAATAATTATTGCATTAAATCCATTATCTGATTAACGACGTTATCTGCGACAGTACGATATCGCGATACTAACATGGTGCGGTGTTGATAGTGACGTCATCACGTATGGACAGCATAAAAGTCATTAAAGGTTCATTATCGTAATAAAATTCGTAGCCTTTTATACCCCACTGCTGTGTAAAAGCTTTCTCTCTTTTGGTCACGTAAATATTCCGAAATTAAAAAAAACATCATAATGTCATTTAATGTTCTCGTAATCGTGCAACATAAAATATAATTTTAGTAATTCACTTTTCTTTTAATGTTTATTTATTTTACACAGGTTTCACCTACTTTGTTCAGGCAATAAGCAACTGTGCTCTATTTTATTTAATAATAATAATAAATAAATATCGCTGGACATTACACACAGCGCCATCTAGTGTCACACTAAGCAACGAGGCTTGTGTCGTGGACACCAGATAGTTGATGTTGTTTTTATTATTTGTTCAGATACTTAATTGTAAATGTGCTTCTTTTTTTACAAATTAGTACTTAAACAATTTTTGTTTAATAATTCATAATTATTTGTAAAAATAACATTTGTTGCTGGTTGTACAATTATCAGTTTATGCTGACCGTATATATTGCTTTTATGTAATATACTGTTATCGTGTCGTGTTTATACCTACATGTGTTTCGTTAAAGAATTAAAAATAAGTGTAAGTACATTGATGTTTGTCGTATTTTTGTTCATATCCGAGATTTTAGACATTTTTTTTCTGTTAGATAGATAGACTCTATCTGTATATCTAACTAACAAGAAAAAGAGTTTTTGTTCAAACAAATAACCTACCTAAACTCTATTCAATTGATTTTAATATCCAATTACTTAGTATTACGCTAAAATGATTATTTTACATCTGTTTTATTACTTTTACCACCCACCACCATACATTATACAGTACCTAAAGCCGCTTTTCATACTAATACCTATACCTACATAAAAGTAAAAATTTCTAAATACTTAGTCGGATAATTCTAATGCTTATTGATGTATCTCAAATCTTAAAAACTTCCATTAATCTTAAAAAAAAAAAACTATGTTCCCAGATAATAATATGATACCTATCTAGGAAAAAGAGACTAGAGCACAGTAAAAAGATATTAAGATTATCTTTTATTAGTTTCCGGTTGATAACAGACATAAATATTGTCGAAACACGGGTACATATAATCTATTTATGGAACTGAACTGAAGTGTTTCAGAACGAGTATTTTTCCCAAATAAACAACTCTGTGATGTTTCCTCAGTGCCTCGGTCCCGGCTGTCGTTTGTCCATCTTTTACAATCGTTACAGGTAGTCAGTGGCCCAAAAAGTCTGACCACCAGTCTTACCAAGTGGTATCGTATTTCCCAGTATTAATTGGGTTGTGGTGGTCAGTTAGGCAGTCGCTCCATGTAAAATACTGGTATTCAGCTGCATCCGGTTAGACTGGAAGCCGACCCCAACATAGTTGGGAAAAGGCAGGCATCAGATGATGTTAAAACAACTCTATGATAAACAAGGTGTCGCTTATTCAAGGGTGTGCTACAGACCAACAAACTGAACAGCTTTCTCCATGGGACCACCATCGTAATCGTAAAAAAATAATCATTTGCTCGACTAGATATTGGAATTTTGTATGGGGCCGTGGATTATTTTTTCGCTATGGCGATGTTGGTCCCACGAAGAAAGTTGTTCAGTTTGATGTTCTGTATAGCACATCGTTGAATTGGACTAGGACATCTTGTATATTGCCTAGGTACTAGGTCAGTTTAAAATCTAGGTTGTCTGGGAATAAGTCATTTTGAGCTTCTACCTTAGTGGCAGTGGACAGAGCATATTGCTCGCAAAACTGATAGCTGATGGTGCTGAATGGTCGTGAAGAGGCCATGTATCAGAAGGCGCACCGTTGGGATGCCTGCCACAAGGTGGTCCGATGTCCTGGCGAAGGCAGCACAGAACTGAGCGTCACTTGGTGATGTGGGGGTGGCCTAAAATGTCCACACAAAACCTTATATACTCCTGCTTACTCATTCCTCTTTCTATCTCTATCTCCTTCAATCTACGACGATTAATTGCTTTTATAATCACTTATTATTTTATTATATTTATCACCATAATAACGATATCAATCGCTTTGCAGGTGATGCGTCAGCGCAAGACATTGATATCGCGATGAAACTTGGCGCCGGCTACCCGATGGGACCTCTAGAACTGGCTGACTTCACAGGTTTGGACACCAAGAAGTTTGTCCTAGGAATTATGTATGAAAAGACAGGCCATCCTGTGTTTAGACCTATTCCGCTTTTAGACAAGTTCGTCAACGAGGGAATGTTTGGGAGAAAGAGTGGGGAGGGGTTTTATAAATATGAAAAGTAATGTTGAAATCGAATAATAAACTTTTTTAATTTTTATGCTCTTTGTCGTTTTATTTTATCCCAGCTTCAGATGGGCCTATATAAGAGACAGTCGTTTTCCAGGCGTCTCGTATTTCTGAAACGATTTTCATTTCATTAGGACTGTTAGTAAATTAAGCTTATTTAGTAGCTATGATAGCTTTAGTAGCTTATATCAATCTAAGCAATATCAATTTTGAGGATTCTGTACCTCAGTCAGCATAAACGAAGAGCAATTTCGTCTTGGCATGAAGAAATACCTAATCATTGAAAAACTTTAATATGCTCTGAGGGTTTACAAGGAAAGTATGTACATTAATGCTACTGTAGGACATATTATACTGGGTTGCGGGCCTGTTCGAAAGAGATACCGCGGCCCCGGAACATAAAGGGCAAGGAAGGAACATGGATGCTGGGTTTTAGTCAGTAAAAGTCTGACACTCCCTCCCGCTCCGCCCATGATTTCCCATTTGAAAAAAAAAAGGACATATTATCTAAAACACATAAATAGGTAGGTACCTATTCACATTCAAATTTAAAAAATGCTACGTTTTATGTATCATTTGTCATGTACCTACTGTTGAATTGGTACGTACTTAATTGCAGAATGAGTCACAGTACTCGATAGTACACGAGTACCTATATTTCATTAGTAAGTACCTCCTTAAAGTTGTCATTAGTTCCACTGTAAATTTGAATACCTAAATATTCATTTCGCCTTGTTGGAATTTCAACTTTCGGTACTGAGCCGAGCATTGAAATTCCAACAGCAACAGTGCATAATTGCATTTAGGCATTCGTAGTGTTAGTGAATACGGGCCTTAGTGCAGCCAACTTTGCGAAATATCTACATAACATACCTACCTAGCACCTGTAATTCCAGAAGGGCTCGGCAGAGGTCTACGCACATTCCAACAGTTATATTTAGGTCCCATCCCATGCAATATGAAGCGAGCCTATTGCTATAAACCGTACACAAATCCAGCCTCCGTAGCTGCTTCTAAGAAAGTTCTGTTGAAAAAAACCGTGTTCGAACTCAGGACCTCATCTCAGCAGCCGCGCTTGCGACCACTACACCAACGAACCCGTCAACCAATCGAGAAGTATCGACTGCACCCATACCTTTATTACTTCGAGATGTGAACGAAACAAGCAAAAAATCAACGAAAACCGTCAATTTATAATATTATCAACATCATGAACGTCGTAAATATATCAATTGATAAACACAAGTCAATCTTGATTTATAAGTTTGATTAGATAAACAAAAGTAAAATCCCTGAATATGCTGTTATGTCGCGAATATTTTTAGTTGCGTTTAAGAGTTTCTTTCCTAACGCTGTGTTTTCGCTGCTAAGAGGTACCTATCATTAGTAAAGTTCCACTCATTTGTGGTTTTTTTTAGAATCATTTTGTGCCTCGTCACTCATCAATTCACGTTGTTTTTGTTTTCGTCATTGTCAGAAATTTTTTCCTCGTAAAAGTTGTGTCATGTGATTTGTTTCTCGTTCATTTTATTTATTTGTGAAAATGGATGAAAGAGCTACCTAGGCCTAGGTACCTACTTATTTGAGTTTTTACTTAGTTGAGTTTGGTCTTAAATTGTGTTAAGTCGAACAAGATCATAACGTAGGTAATTTATTGTTGTGTTACTGAAAATAAAGATACATACCTAAGTAAACAAATATCATTAGGTAGGTACATAATGTAAGTTTTTAAACTGTCATGGACACTAGCACTAAAAGGGGATATCGGGAACTCAAAAGTACCTAATAGTAAACATGATAAATATCCTGTTTTTATTGTTAATGATAATGAAAGTGGTATGATCTACCTACAAGACTTACATACTATTTGTAGGTAAGTATATAGTGTTTAGAAAAACCTCCTTGAATCATTCATGTGGTCACTTATAGATAAGTTTAAAATATTGATATCAGCGAAATATTATATTTTATACTTCCTCTACAGACGAAGCAAATTCTAATAACATAAATAAGTAAACCAACAAAATAAATAAGTAATATTTATGTAATTTATTAATACGTTAGGTAATCAAATAACTTACATTTCTACTTAGCAATGAATAACAAAGTAGAGTAAACAATTAATGTAAAAACCTCTGAATCATTGGTTCGATAGCCATTTGAATGTGAGAACACCCGCATAGCCTCTTATAATTTTATGAAATAAACTAGTGTGAAACGTTGGTGTTTTCGAAACTCCTGCTGGACATTCAGCAGATATAGTGTTTCTGTTTAAATATTACATTATTCTACAAGGTAATATGTTTTCTAAGTGCTCAGCGCTCACTGTCAACTCCAATTAACCCTCGCCTTCCGATCCGACTCGGGTTGCAATCTCGCCTCGAGTGCAATTATAAACTTTTGCGCACGGTTTGCATTAAAATATAAATGTGGAATTTCATGATTTTGTAGATTGTGGACGGATTTGGGTTAAATTTTGCTCTTAGCCTAATCGCACCCCGCGGTGCGACCTGGAATACCTATAATAAGCTACCGAACGAAAAGTACTCTGTAGTCTGTGTATGATACAGTGCATAACAATTTTGATTTTCTGTCGTGCTGAGTCTACCTCTTCATATTTGTACTTGGGTTTGTGTCCTGGCTTGCGTTAATAGTGCAACGATTGTAGAAAGAACAATAAATATATAAATACCTGTGTAGTCGGTCGGTCCCGCTAGAATCCGAGTAAAACCGCAGGTGACAGCGCACATAAATTGTAACATGATGAAGTACTATCATCATAATTAAGCGATAAAGTGACTAATTTACAAGTAACTGTAAATTATTGTAGCTAATTGTTTTAACGATTTATTGAGGAAGCGATTGCGGTTTAACTACTAAAATAAGTAATAGTAGGTAATAAAGTATACTTAGGTATCTACTTATTAGTTACGTTTAGGAAGTGCAGAAGGTATTGGCGTGTTTGTTTTAATTTCCTTGTTTATAATACATCATGTGCGATTATTTGAGGAAAAGAATATAAAATAGAGGACACTTCTCGAACAAGGCGTGGTTGCAAAATTAAGTTGGTATTTATTTAGTTATTGTAAGCCAATCATTACACTATGTTCCATAGTATTTTTTTCTGTCGCGGTCGGCTACTTTTTTGACTTCATCATTCTTCTGTAGGTACCTACTTCATCATCCGCCTAGATTTTCTTTTTTTTTGTCAGCTTTGCGCCATTCGCGTCGCATTACGAGACGCGAGACTAAGCGGACGTGTTTTTGTGTACGTGCTTAAATGAAATATCTATAAACAGTTACGACAAATATTTTAATAATTATATGCGGCGTCAGTTAAAAACTAATTAAAGTGTGTCACCTGTGACTAGTGCCATAGCAACTTTTATGTGCAAGATGAACTGAATCTTTTGTTTTACATTGACAATAAATAAAGTGTTGTGGTTAGGATGTCTAACCCAGGATCCCAACCAGGATCGAACCCAGGATCGAGCCCATTTGGTCGTAGTCAATTACTACGGCGAAGTCCTCCGCCAACGCCTACCGAACAATTGCCACCGAGTGCACCAAATCCACCACCACCTGTACCAGCACCTGAGGAGAATTGTTTGCCGAGTGATGTTGTCAGCACGCCAGAGATCCAGAAATGGTTACTATCTATTGATGGCATTCTGACCGAAGTCTGCGGTATTGTTGGTGAAGGAAAAATGAACTCGGACCAGAAGCAACGCGTCGTAAACCTTTGCCGGAAGGTCCAAAGTGGGACTTCTCAGATGGCTGTGCTTTACCAGTCGGTGAAGCAGAAAATGCTCCAGTCCCACAGCACCGTTCAGCACCTACAGCTTCAGAAGAACATGGCGAACTCTCTGGACCAGGTCAAAGAAGTAATAGAGTCAAAGATGAATACGCCCAACAATTCCTACGCTAGCATGGTGAAGAAAGGCTCCGACAATTTCGTCCGTCCTGCAAATCTGAGTTCTATTGCTATTTATCCCAGCGATAAAACTAAAACTAGTGACGACACCAAGTCACTAGTTCAGAAGTTAATATCTCCCGAGCAACTCAAGCTCCAGGTTCGTGGCCTGAAAAAGGTGAAAAATGGGGGAGTACTAATCAGCACGGAAAACAAAGGCGATATAGAAAAATTAAAGAATTCGGAGACGATATTTACCTCGGGTCTTACAATAGAAGAACCTTCCAAACGACGCCCTAGGGTTTCCGTCATTGGTGTTCCCGTAGCCCTTACTGAAAAGGAGGTTTTCGACTGCATTTACGAGCAAAACCTATCGGATAAATTGCCGAATACAACTCGTGAATCCTTCCTTGAAAACATTAAACTGAGCCATAAATCCGGTAAGAAAGGTCTTCCTACTTGCAACTACATTTTGGAAGTACCCGCTGGCATAAGAAAATTGCTGGTAAACCAGAGCAGAATATTTATAAATTGGACCTCATGCCCGGTGAGAGATTTTACTATAGTCACCAGGTGCTATAATTGCCAGCAGTTTGGCCACGCAGCCAAGTTTTGCCGTGAAACGAGTCCTACTTGCAACCACTGTGCAGAGACGGGACACTCCGTGAAGGAATGCAGCAGAAAATCTTCTCCCCCCCAGTGTGCGACGTGCAATAGATTTAAGAGGAAATGTGACCATTCAACCGGTGATGTAAGTTGTCCGGCACGTAAATATGCAGAGACCAACTACATCAACTCAATAGACTATGAAGGCGCCTAAGAGCGCCACAGTATAGTATATTTAGTAGGCACACAAACAGGTAGCTTATAGTTTTCTTTTATTTCTTCTTAGTTAGTAATTATCATGAGCAATCAGATAATAAGTGATCTAGATAGTTTTACTGTGTCCGAATCCAAAATCTGCAATGTTGAGGACTGTAAATACCTACTTCATTCTGGCGACAAATCACTTACCTTGCTTACACAAAATATTCGCAGCATAAACCGAAATATGGACGGTTTTGAAGTTTTTTTACAAAGTCTTGATATAAGCTGTGATATTATTGTACTAACAGAGTGTTGGTTGTCAAAACAGACAGTCAACTTACCATCACTGGAGGGTTTTTATTCATACAAAACAGACAGAAACACCAACCAAAATGACGGAGTTGTAGTCTATGTTAAAAATAATTTACGAACTGTCAAAGAAGAACCACTATCCCAAGAAAGCAATTGCTTATTCATCAAAATTATTCCCGATACAGTAGTCATGGCTATTTATAGGCCGCCCTCTCATAATATCGACAGATTTTTAGACTCACTCGACACAAACTTAAAAACCATAAGTTCTTTCAAAAATATAATACTTGTAGGAGATATCAACATAAACATTTCCTCCGAGAAACCCGATACCCACACACACAATTACCTAAATATTTGTGCATTTCATGGACTCTTACCAGCTCACTATTACCCCACACATCAAAGCGGTTCTTGCTTAGACCATATCATTCTAAAATCAAAAAATCTATCTAAAACATTGGTTACTAACTCTGCGCTTACCGATCATCAAGCTGTTTTACTAACAATGCAAATAAATTCACCTAGAAAAAACTGCGAGCGTAGCTACACTAAAGTCAATATGACAAAACTTGAAACTGACATACGCGGCATTAATTTTAACCCTATTTACGATTCTGTTGATGCAAATATCGCGTTACAGTATTTCATAAATTCCTTACAATATGTAATAAAGAAAAACACTTTCACTAAGAAAATCCCTAGAAAGTATAGTTGCATTAAACCGTGGATCACACCCGGTCTCGTTCGTTGTATAAGACACAGAGACAAACTTCACCTAAAATCAAAACTTGCACCAAATGATCTAATACTTTCTGTTACCTATAAAAGATATCGTAATTTCTGTAATAAACTGTTGAAAAAACTAAAAAACCAGTACGACAAACATGAACTCGAGAAGGCGGGGAAAAATAGTAAACTTGTGTGGAAATTTATAAAAACCAATACACTGAGGTCAAAAAATTCCGAACCTCCGTTGGATTTACTGACATCTGAAATTAACCCATCCGAAACAGCAAATAAGGCTAACCACTTTTTTGTCAACGTTGGTAAAAACTTGGCTGAAAAATTCATGAATATCAGAACTCCTCCTACTCAAAACCCAACAGGGACATCCTCCACGTTGAACTCTTTTGTCTTACTGGATACGGACGTCAACGAAGTTGTTAGAATTATAAACGGCTTAAAGGATGTCTGCGCAACGGGGTGGGATGATATACCCAATAACGTACTAAAAAGATTTCAACACCTACTGGCCCCCCCGCTTACCCACATCTTTCAGCTATGTTTATCTAATGGGATATTCCCAAAATTGCTAAAAAAGTCTGTGGTCACACCTATTTTCAAGTCTGGCGACAAAATGAGTGTGAATAACTACAGACCCATTTCAGTACTAACGGGTATATCAAAAATTTTGGAAAAGATAATAAATAGTAGACTAATTAAATATCTGGAAGATAACAAGCTTCTTTCAGACAATCAATTTGGGTTTAGGCCCAAAAAATCCACTAGCCAAGCAGTAAATAAATTGATCAATTACGTTTCTACAAATCTGGACAGGGGTATGTATACAGTTGGTATTTTTCTAGACCTTGCTAAGGCATTTGACACTATTTCTTGCACTAGTCTTTTGCAGAAGCTTGAAACTCTTGGGATAAGAGGAGCGCAGCTTTTACTTTTATCTGATTATCTTAGTGATCGACAGCAATGTGTAAAAATTGGTCCGCACACAAGTTCTGATCTTTCTAATACTCGTTTTGGAATTCCACAAGGCAGTATATTAGGGCCAACATTATTTTTAATCTATATTAATGACCTGTGCAGCCTCCCACTCAAAAATGGTGTTGTAATGTCTTATGCAGATGATACTGCTCTGTTGTTTGCAGCTAAATCAAGAGCAGAGGCCTATGAACATGCTCAGAATGGTTTTAACACTGTATCTAATTGGCTCCAAGATAATTTTCTAACACTGAATGCTGATAAAACAAAATACATTTCATTTATTATGAGAAATACTAACACACCGCTTACTAACTTAGTCATTAACGCGCACACCTGTAGCACGTCCGCTGACACTGCATGTTCTTGCCCTACTTTAGAAAAAGCTGACCATTTGAAATATCTTGGTGTCACAATTGACTCCAATTTAAATTTCCGTAAACATATCGAGTTACTATGCACTAGAGTTCGCAAACTAATATATGTTTTTAAGTATTTACGTAATGTAGCCGAGTATAAATTAATAAAACAGGTTTATTTAGCTTTGTGTCAGTCTATTCTAACGTATTGCATAACGTCCTGGGGTGGCGCGGGAAATTCAATTCTTCTCCCTCTAGAACGTGCTCAAAGAGCAATTCTAAAGGTCGCTACCTTTCGTCCGTTTAGATTTCCGACACAGCTGCTCTACAAAGCATGTAATGTGCTCACAGTACGGCAATTATTTGTTCTTCACATTATACTGCAGCAGCACTCTACCCTTCACTATGACCAAGTTCCTTCCGATAGGAGAAGGAAGGACCTGGTTTGCTCAAAGCCTCAAACTAAACATGCTTTTGCTAGTCGATTCTATGTGTTTTTAGGTCCTTTTCTGTATAATAGACTGAACAAGAAACTAAACTTCTATTGTCTAAGTTATAGGAAATGTAGATTTGTAATATCAGATTATTTAGCGACACTTAATTACACGGACACGGAAAAACTTCTAGAAGTCTTAGTTTGATTATGTTATGCCCTCGTATCTACTTTGTACACATCTCCTACCTAAAATTAGTTGTAATGTTTATTGTTTTTGTACCAGTTTGTTGTAATTGTTATTAGATTTATTTTATTCTGAAAACTATTACTGTCCTAATTAAATTATGCAATGTAAAGTGATGGCCTGAAACACAGGTTTAAATAAACCTAGATCAGGTAGGTCGCTACCTAACATTTGTTTTGACAATTTCGTTACCAGCAACGGCAGCAACTGTTTTATATATTGTAATTGTAGTTTAATTATAAGCACTAATTATACAATTGTTAAAAATAACTCTACTGCACTTAAATGTATACTTTTGTAAACCTTCTTCTTTTAAATAAATTATTCTTATTCTTATTCTTATTCTTATTCTTATTCGGGATCCAGCTGAATACCAGTATTTTATTGCCTTTAACCAGCCACAATCAAAATCTTATTAAAATTAGGCTGAATATCCGTACATTTTTAATGACAAACACAAGACAGACCTCAAAACGCCCGTCCGTCGCCATTTCCTAAAAATCAAAATCAAAGCATTTATTCAAGTAGGCCAGTTACAGGCACTTTTGAATTGTCGAAACAAAGATCAATATTAAATGTAGCTACAAACCCAGTCACAAGACATAAAAGTACTGTAGTTGCCCTTTCCGTAGCGTAGATCTCTATGGGAAGAACGAGCAGGAGGAACGGGCCTAGTGTTTTAGAACAAGTGGCGGACAACATACTACCCACCTACAGTGTCTTCTTGCCACATTAATAATGTTGTTCGTTCCAGGCCCACTACTAAATGAGCGATGTATCGTGCAACCCGAAGCGGCGTAGCATACGTCGTCAGCGCTCGATCTACCAGGTGCACTACAGCATCAAGCGACAGGACGGCGAGATGACGGCCAAGCCGCTGCTGCCTCCCACCAGCCCGCTCGAGATACAGGCGTACGCCTTGCAGGTGGCCGGACATCGGAAGACTGAGGACACCAAGTATTTGGGTGAGTTCGTTACAGATATGGATATAACCACAGCATTCCTAGTTTTTAAAGGACTGCCTAAACCACTGCTTTCGAGTCTTAGTCACTATATTCTCAGATATTTGTGAGCATACACAGTTTTGATGGTGTTTATGTATGTCGTCAGCATTGACCCAGTCTTCTCTCAGGTCGCACCCATGGATGCAATGCAGCTGAATTTGAAATTTGTTTCCTTACGCCTTTAAGATGGATTTTAAAACTTTACTCTTTGTGACCATTCAAAACACTTAAACCAAAACAGTGTAAATCTACACCAACATTACCAATTAAGGATATCGCCACTTAATTACCGTTAATATATGTCGCTTGTTCTTTATCTTTTATTATCTGTCATTGCCCACTGACACTAACAAACATTGCTCCACGAAAACTTACTTCAGTGCGGATGCCCTTACTAATAACTCATGGGTTTCAGATTCACAGAACGATAAACCATTTTCTTAAAACCCACACATTTCCCTCTCCAGGTCTACTGCAATGCAACAACGGCACAATAATGAAGCCCATCATCAAGGAGGCTCAGAAGCGCGAGGTGCACTTCTACGAGCGCCTGTCCAGCACGTCGGACGCCGACCTGCTGGAGCTGCGCGGGGTGGTTGCCAAGTACTTCGGCTGCCGCAAGTACACGTACAACGGGTTCGAGCAGGACTACATCATACTGGAGGATCTTACGGAGCGGATGTTGGAACCGTGCATCATGGATGTTAAGATTGGTAAGTCGAGAGCTGTGAGCTGTGAAGTAGGGAATAGTATACGAGTATCTAATCAAACGAATGTTGATTTATTTATCTCAGCACTTTCTTATTGGTGAAGTGATTTATCGTCGAAAATGAGTCACCATCAGCCGCCTGATGAATATCTAATTTTTACAAGTAAAATTAAATTAAAAATTTAAAAAACACCAACACATAATTGTACTAAAAGTTAAATAGAAAATAATTCGTTAATCGTTAGGTCCTAGGTACCAATCATCACTCCTAATTAGTATTAATTCGCGATTTTGTGGTGGCGGCCATCTTGGATTTTAAATTTATCATTGTTTATGTCACCGTAAAATTGACAAATACGTTAGATTGTAATCTCTCTAGCGAGATTGTAAACTCTCGAAATATTGTCTAATGAACATACTGCTTACAATATAACGCATAATTTTTCTGTAGATTGTAATCTACCGTAGTGAAACCGTAATATTGTGAAATGTATGCGACTTTCTTCAAACATAGCTATAAACACTCCCGAATAATTCAACTTTCAAACAAAAACAAAATCGGTTTATCCGTTTGGGAGCTACGCTGCCACAGACACACATACACACACACACACGTCAAACACGTCAGGGGTTCAAAATATACGTGATTTATCTTATAAAGTTCCCCAAAATAATGACATCCTTTTAAATGGTCAATTATTTATGTAATCTTTGACAATTGACAACAATACTCGTTAAGGTTTGTTTTTGTGCAGCTACATTGTCCGAAAAAGGTCATTCCGAATGTTTTCGTATCTTATCAAATAACCGCTCACCTCTTATTCGAAAAATGACATTGATTGTTCTACAAAACTATAACTAATCTTCTGATGGACCACACTTTAACTAAATATTGCTTGTCCATTTACTAGGCAATTAAAAAACGAATCCCAGCGGAAAAAAAACAACATATTTTTTTAACACAACTGTGCTTCCCAGGAAAAAGGACTTGGGACCCCCTGGCCACTGAGCAGAAGATCGCGAACGAGCAGATAAAGTACCAGCTCAGCAAGCAGCAGTACAGCTTCTGCATCCCCGGCTTCCAGGTGTACAAGCTGAGCACCGGCAAGCTGCACAAGTACAACAAGGATTATGGCAAGAGGATACATGGGCAGGCTGTGAAGGATGGTGAGAATCCATGTTAATCCTACCAATATTATAAATGCGAAATTTGTGAGTATGGATGAATGTTTGTTACACGTCCACACAAAAACTACTGTACGGATTTGGATGAAATTTTGCACACAGATAGTTTATAACCTGTGTCTGTACCCGGTAGTAAGATCCCATGGGACAATAATCAAACTTCACGCGGGCGAAGTCGCTGGTAGAAGCTAGTCATAAATAGTTGTGCCCAACGGTTTCACCATAGGATACTTTTATCCCCGTAAGTTAATCGTCTTTTGCGGATAATTTCTCTCTCTACTCCTCTTAATTTTCCTGACTGTACCCACTGTCGAAGTATTATAATAATAATATTATCTGTGCTACTGTACAACAATATTTTATCTAATATCATTTTGATGGTATAACTGCATGTGCAAACAATATTATGACAACGTGAATTTCCGAACGTTGTTTATTGAGCTGACAATGATGATAATTTTTGAGTCACGAATCAATTAGTAGTGTTTGACAGCGTACATTTTACAATTCACGCCAAATTTTGCCATATTTGGCTATCATATAGACTGTGGTATCAAATTAACTATACTTATATAAAAGGCTACATTCCATCTACATATTTGTATAAAAAACACGCAGAAATCAGCTTTACTTTTATATTTTTCTAAAGTGAAATCAATCAAACACACTTCACCTGAGAATAGAGTCCACATTTATGCAATACTTATTACATGAAATCTATCAACAAAACTGAATCTATAAACAAAATTGATGTTTTTTTAACTGCAGTACCTCTATTGAAAAGTTATCAAACTTGATCGTGTTATTTCCCAGCAATCCGTAACTACCTGAACGGCATCGGCACCAGTCTGTGCCGCGCCCTGCTGCTGCAGTTCCTCTCCGAGCTGTGGAAGATACAGAAGTGGGCGCGGCGCCAGTGTGCCGTGCGCCTGTACTGCGCCTCCCTACTGCTCGTGTACGACGCCGCCAGGCTGCGCGACTGCTGCCAGAACAAGGACTTCACGTGAGTAGCGTCTTTGTATACGAGTATAGAGCACATACAGAAGTACACCCTTCAACAAATACATGGGGTACACGGCTTCGCCCGTGTACTAATTATATATTAAAACCTTCCTCGAGAACCTCCACTTTATCCATTGGTCAAAATAGCATGAAGATCGATGCAGTAGTTTTTGAGTTTATCGCGAACAGACAGACTGACAGACGCGGCGGAGGACTTTGGTTTGTAATATGTACCTAGTTATAGTTTAATATCACAATGATACGAGAAAGATTGGGAAAAGGGCAAGAGAATGATGATGACTCCGATAAAAACAACAAATGTTTAGCATGATCTATTCAAATAATATGCAAAAGTACATCAATATTGAGAAACACTACTCGTTTGAAGCAAAGACGAAAGTATCATTTTGAGTTTGATACACTCAATGCACGTGGGGTCAAAACAATATTTGTCAAAAATTGTGTACTGACTACTGACGTATTTTTCCCTATGTATATTTAAAAAAAAAAACTTATACAAAAAATAGTTCCAACAGTCTTGATAGATGGCGTTGTTAGGTTAGAGCCGATTCCTGAATCTCGCTATGGTTTCGTTACACGGCCGAGTACTAGTACCGTCGGTGACCTATGGCTAACAAAAAGGGTGTATGTCGCTTTTATGACACATGCGCCTTCGGGCGCGTGGGGTATGGCTATCAAGACATACCCAACACATAATTTTTGAACTAGAGAGACAGTTGGTACCCTAAAGTACTGGCGTCTCCTCTGTATAATGATGCCTATGAAATTGAAAATTGAAAACTCTTCTGCAAGAACCAAGAACGGTTTAGGACATTAGGTAGACCCTTTTCCCAGTCGCAAACCCTAATCCCTCTCCCACAGAGTATATAATCACTACGTTTACCTCTTTTAGCATGTCTCATACATTTGGTCGAGTAGGTATTGGTGATCCCACCCAAGGACCCAACCTAGACTCAACTCTAGGTTATATTATTTTCTTGTAGTGTCGCGCGATTATGTACAGAAACTGTTACCAGTAGTGAGATTATTTGGAAATAATCTAGTGTTTGGGACAGATAATGAGAGATAAAATCAAAAATAATAATTTTCGTATTTGTAGTTCTGTTCTGTTATTATTTATTTGCAGGAAATAGATATTAGTCTTCCTATGTGCATGTTCCTCATCTAATCAATACTTACAAGTCCCCCCTTACCGTGCAGGGCCCACTCGGGTTGCCGGCCGGCCAGCCTGCCGCGGCGCCGCCACTCGCTGCACAGCGTGAGCTCGGGCTCCAACTTCAGCGGACAGATCAGCTCCAAGGGCCCTGTTTACAAGAAGCTGCAGTCTGTCCCCATCACACCCATGACGCTGACTCACTCCAGCTTCTCGACCCCACCGCCTATTAGCTCCCCGTGGAGTGACGCCCTCGCCAGCTTTAATCACAACCACTCCTTCGAACATAACTATGAGAATAAGCTATCCAAGATCAAAATGAACTACAGAGCAATGCTCGACCAGCTGTCCTACGACTCCCCTACTCCTAATCCTTGGGGTACGGTGAAGGTCATCGACTTTGCTCACGCCTTCTTCAATGAAGAAGAGGAAAAGGACATTGATGAGAACTTCAGAGAAGGCGTTGACAGCTTCGTGGAGATCTTCGAGTGCTTTCTGAGAGAAACTGATGATCAAATCATTTGATAGTTGCTGTGTATTTTGAGTCCATGAGACAGTATTAAGCAAGACATTTTAGGAGTATTTTTTTTTTCGAATTCGTAAACTGTTTGAACTTAGAAGACTTAAGAAGTAATACTATTGAGAGGTGACGTTCGATGGGCGCAGTGGTTGAGAGACTATCTTCTAATAGAATAGAATAGAATTTTATTTTGCAAGCTACGGATCGTGGATTCGTTATGAGCAAGATATAGCTCCAGACGAGTTTGTAATAAAATCAATGTGTTGTATGTGTGCATCCAAGATACAGAAGAGCTAGCGTCAGGGATATTACTATGTACTTAACTTTTACGTGCTTAAAATGAGATTTCCCACTTTATTGGATTGTCTTGGTAGGAATTATACAGTATATGCGATCATTAGAACGATTAAAATCAATGTGTTGTATGTGTGCATCCAAGATACAGAAGAGCTAGCGTCAGGGATATTACTATGTACTTAACTTTTACGTGCTTAAAATGAGATTTCCCACTTTATTGGATTGTCTTGGTAGGAATTATACAGTATATGCGATCATTAGAACGATATTATGTGGTATTTCAATGTGTCAAATAAGGTATTGTAAACTATGCTAGAAATGTGTTTAGAACTTCGAATTAGCCAACTGAAAAATTGCTGTTTTAGGATAATTTATCGTAGTAAAATGATATGTATATCAGAATTAATTAGCATAATTTTGTTAAGACCTAGATTGTTATAGAAGTCTTGTGTAACTCAACGTAATGCTCAATTTTGTAAACAATTCCATTCATTAGGTGTTTCCTACTTGGGACATGCTAAGTCAAAATATTTTAGTACTTAAATAGATTTTTATTATTCCAAATAATAGTTTTTATATTTTTTATTAATATAAGTGTGAAAAATATAAATAAATTGTTTGACGCTTTCGCGTTATAAATATTTATTATCGAAATCAGCCAAAATTATTTCTCCCAAATAAACATAACTATAAACTTAGATTATACAATCAAATACGAAAAGTAGGCAAACCCAGCCGACAATAATGATTAATGAGTGGACAGACGAGTGCACATGCACCGCACACCGCACAGAATAGCACTAAACTATATCATCTGAGTACGACGCACTGGGACACGGCCACGCCACGGACACACGCCGGCTACCATTAACTGTGTACTAAATATATGGAAACTAAATATAATTATCAGTTCTCAACCATAGAACTCCAATATTTACAGTAGGCCATAACACAGTACTTTGTTCGGAGAGAAACGTCTGTGATGCACAATCTGTTATTGCGAAATGTTAGACTTTAAAATTGGTTAGTAACTACTACTGATACATATTACTTATTCATTAATTTGGAACAACGTTAACATAGATTGGCGATTGTCATCACAAACATAGAACCGCGAACAAATTAATATCGTCGGCGTGGTGTCCGATGGCGCAGAGCTAACAGTAGACACCATATATGCTGGCATATCAGAGCAGGCAAGTAAGATATTCCATAAAAAATAATATGTTTTAAGCAATAATTAACCTAGTGTTATACAATGTATTATACAACAACAAGTTAGGCCGAGTGCTCACCGGCGACAACAACAACTCGCTGTAACTCCAGCACAAGCCGAGCGTCACCTGTATTATTATAACATCGTATTATTTTACAATCGCAGTCTTTTGTTTACAATACAGATACTTTCCTGTACCGCGAGTACTACATAGTGAAAGTATTTACAAAAGACACGTAACAAGGGGCCAATAGGACCCGCATTATAACAACAAGGGAGGGGTATCGACAGGCGAAACTTTGTACATCCTTGTACTGGACTTACTTATTTATATAAACTTGCTTTCTAACAATTTATATTTTTTCATTTGTACTGGATTAACTCTTTTATATTCGGGGGGCGCGTAATCGGTTCTTAGTAATAAAATATAACAATTTGAGGCCGATCGCGTCGCCGCCGGGGCCGGGAGCCGGCGAGCGCTCGGCGTAGAGACCATACCGAGTAGGACGTAGCACTGAGTGAAGCACCTCGATGTTAACTACAGCGAATCATTATTACATTTTTTTTTCAATTTTTCCACAACGATTTCATTAGAAAAAGAAAACAAAACACACACGTGGCGGAGGATTTTTGAACATTTTTATCTTATCTAGAAGGTCTCGCGCTAGATGCGCGGCAGCTTGGGCGCGTGCACGGCAGGGTTCTCTCGCGCCAACAGTTGCGCCGCCGCCGCGCGGTAGTCGTACGCGCAGCCGTGCACCTCCGCGTAGCGGTGCGGCGCGCAGTACGTCGCGCCGCAGCGGCAGCGGTGCAGCGTCGCGATACTCAGTCGCTTGCGGCACCACGCGCACCGCGCACGTGAGCGGCGCGGCGCCACGTCGGGCACGTCGGGCACGTCGGGCACGTCGGGCTGCAGTACCGGCACGTCGGGCAGGTCGCGGCGCAGTGCACGTGCGGGTCCCGTGTCGAGGCGCTCGTCGCTGAGGTGCAGATGTTCGCGCGGTCGGTGCCGGGACAGCGCGGGCAGGATGCGGCTGCGGATACAACATCGGACGTTATAGCGGTATAGCGTACACGTGACTAGTTCGTAGTCACCGTACGTACCTGTTCCTCTTGAGCTTCTCCAGGTCGGAGGTGGAGGAGGAGAAGAGCTTGTCCTCGAGCGGCGCGGCGCGACGCGGAGGGAGGGCGCGGACGTGCAGGGAGGACGCGGAGTGCGAGTGTGGCTGCACGCCGCCCAGAGACACCCACGACCGAGACGACCCGCACACCAGCGGACCTACGGAACGAAACATAACAATTTTCAAATACCTTGCTACATTTGACTTTTTCCAAGAGTGAGATGGACCAACACTTAAAAATGTTTTATTGCTTTTTTCACAATTTTTCGCAGGTTTTTTTACTTCATCTCACAGTTTTCTATTGGAGCAACAATTTCTTTCTCGAAATACTTTCAAAAAAAGCTTATTAACCACTACTTAAAAAGACGTAGTGAAATTATCCCCACTACGCAAAGTCCTAAATTATCCCCACTACGCAAAGTCCTATATCTGTTTGCAAAATTTAAAGTAACCTAACACGGAGGGGGATGCCAGGGTCTTAGTTCGCGCCCTTAACCTACTCACTCGATCCCGCCCTCCCCTTCAACCCAAACTTGTCCGCGTCGGGTGCCACACGTCTTTAGCTTGCTCTTCCGCTCGTTCTTTTTCCAGTATGTAAGTCGCCAATCAAATTTGTATGCACCCGATAAAAAAATCCCTTGAAATGATATAGTAAAATACTTAGACTCACCATACTCGGCCTGTATAGGCTGCAAGTTCTTGGGCTGCAGCTGCGGCGAGTCGGGGTCGCTGTCGAGGCACTCCTCCAGGATGGCGGCGCCGTCAGGTCCGCGCTGCACCAGGATGCCGCCCGCCAGCGTCTCCGCGCACGACTCCGTCTGCTCCGGCGCTCCCGGGCACACCGGACCTACCGGACCTACCGGACCTACCGGACCTACCCGACCTACCGGACCCACCCGACCTACCGGACCTACCCCAGCGCGGGTACCGATGGGCGGCAGCAGAGTGTACCTGCACATATACACACACGCATGAACGAAACATAGTTGGCAAAAGTCATGGACGACAATTAACGTGTCGTTCTATACAGGGCTCTATACCTCATCACAAAGCCGTTAACCAAGCATTCTGTACATCAAACTAAGTAACTTTACGCAAACATTATTGCTGGGAAACAACTTTTTTTTTGAGGTTATAAATCATGTTTTGTGGTAGAACTCAATGTAACGCACTTAAAACATGCTACTGCGTGCTGATGGATGGATTGAATAGTACGGGGGTCGTGGAGGTGTTAAAAGTCAAATTCTTACAAAAAAAAACTTGTCAAAAAGTTGTAACTTTGACCCCCCATATCTCCGTAACTAGAAGGTTCCCAAGTATGGTGTAGAACAAAAAAATTATCGCAATGATGGGGAGAACAAGTGCCTTTCGGCTTCGTGAAGAGGTGTTTTACACCCTTTATGTGATAACCTCCATATAAACAAGCCACGACACTTAAAACTACACGATTATCTGTCGTCACGACATAGTGGGAACGGGGCCTTACACAAATTTAGAAAGGAAAATGATGTCCATGTTGAAGTGGGTAACATTTTATTCATATTCATGATATTTTGCAGAAAAAAATATTTAGCAAAGGTATCTCAACTTATATCCTTGGCATTATTACTGTATAAAATGAAATCTCGTCTATGAATGTACCTGTCAGTGAAGGAGCAGTCGTAGTCATATCTGGTGTAGTTGCCGTCGTAGAGCGGCGCGAAGGCGTCGTCGTCGCCGAAGGGCGCGTACGAGCCGGCGCGGTGCTTCAGCCCCTCCGAGCTGTCGTCTAACAAACTAGGGACGGATAAAGTTTCCTCGCTGCGAGTCTTCTGGATTTCTACTTTATCTGGAAACAAACAATATCTTTGTTATTATTATAACTTATCATCTACCTAGCTTTGACAACTATGTCGGGGTCGGATTATTTTACATGGAGCGACTGCCTATCTGACCTTCATGACCCAGTTAGTACCAGATTATACGATACCACTTGGTACGCCTGGTTGTCCTTTTTGGGTCACTGGCTACCTATAACGACTATCAAAAATCTACAAATGACAGCCGGAACCAACAGCTTAACGTGCTTTCTGAGGCACGGAGGAAACCCGGTATGTAAGGGTGGTCACCCATCCGCAGATCAACCTAGGCAGGCACGGCTTTACTGTCGCACGGTTTTTGCCGTCATTATTTAGCCACGAGCTCCTAGGATTTGGAAATAACAACTGACAAAACGAAAAAAATAAGGATTATTAGGGATTTTATTGCCACCTGGGTGAATATGGCAATCCCTATTTATATGAGCACTGCGCTAACCGGTTATGGAATGGGTTTTATTTAAATAAACGAGTGTTTACTATACTGAATGAGTTTTTATTTCAATTAACCCCAGAGAGAACCTTCCGGCCGGACTAGGGCGCAGTAACTAGTCCGCCGTCCATAGGTTATGTTCTTAGAGCTTATGAGTGCAGATCGTGTTGTACGCACCAGTTCTGTCATCATTCCTCTGCGGCGGGCTCCGCTGCACGGAGAGCGTCTCCATGCGACGCCGCAGCTCCAGCATCTTGCTCATGGTGACCGCGTTGTCGTGCAGCGACCCCGCCCCCCCCCCGGCGCCCCCGGCCTCCGCCCCCGCCCCCGGGTCGCGCTCCACCAGCTGGCTCAGCGAGGACGATGAGGACGAATCTGTGGTACAGAGGACAAACTTTAAGATAGTTAAAGCTCTCGTTTCAAGTTCAGGCAGAGCTCTCTCACTCCGTGTGTAGGCATGAGATAACTACCTACCGCTCCGCGCACTCAGTGAGTGCAAGTTCAGTGGGGCTGTCGCGCTCGTGCCGTGCGTACGTCGCGTTAATTTTTCTCGCTCTTTCGACTGGTCACCGGCGTCGCGACCTACTTGTGCTTCGTGTTAGTTTACTGACTGATTTATTGATCATTAATCATTCTTAGTAAAAATGACAAGCCGGATAAACTGTTTCGTGTATGGATGCTTAAATACATTATAATAAATGTAGAAACAAAATGTCCTTTTTTTATTTACCAGCTGATTGTGAAAGGTAACATAATTAAAGTTTTATTTAATTATTTAGGTAACAATTAGCAATTTAAAAGAAACTCATAGTTCAGTGCAGTAAACGTTAATAACAAGAAGTTAGGTAGGTAGAGTTAGTAGGTTCAAACAGTGAAAAGCGAAAATAACTTGGAACAGAATGGATTGACAATTTTTGTATGGTTATACCATGTTATAGTTACCTACCTACTAGCATTGATTACGGAATACCAGGGGGTCTAAAATGGCCGCTTAAGACGCCTGCGGAGCATGCGTATTTCATACAAACGTAATACCAAAATAATTTGTAAATTAAACATATTCCTAAGGTAGTGTGTATTTATTTCGATTGAATTACAGAATATCTAGGTTCCCAAATATATATTTTGATTGGACACTGATTTTAACAAGAGTTATAAGAAAAATAAGTTTTCTATGGAAATTTTAAATTCCTCATATCTCGACTTTGTTTCATTGTCCTCTCAAAAAATATATTTGGGAACATAGATATTCTGTAATACAATCGAAATAAATACACGCTAGCTTAAGAATATGTTTGATTTACAAATTATTTTGGTATTACGTTTGTATGAAATATGCTTGCTCCGCCGGCCCCTTAAGCAGAACATAATATGAATCACGTAATTTTTTTTTTTTATATTTTGGCCCGCAGAGCTCCTTTGAGAGTTGACGAGATCCATCGTGTTGCCAGTTTTGCTGCTTACCTACCTATATTCATATTAGACACTTACTTACTTATGTATAATATGTAGGGTAGGTATGCTAGTTCCCGTAGCGGTTTATGAGGTCTAAAAAAAGCGAGTGTGAGAAAAATAAATTCAAGGCCAACGCTCATAACTCAATTAGATGAACTGCACTTGCTGTTGTTTGTTATTCTACTTAGGTTCGAACTTGCTTGAAATAATAACTAGTAAGACCTTATGACCGATACAAGGATATTAGCCCCTACCCTACTTACAATCAGTCAGTTTAATAAAAAATATTGCTCCATGTCCATGCATCTGATCAGAGTTTGTATTTGTTAGATTTCGCATTTATGCTGCTAATAATTTTATAATCGTTATTTTAGAGAAGGCAAGAAATATGTGAGACATTATACTAAAGTAAAACAATTGTAATTTCATAAGTTTTTATGAATCTTTAAATAATATTAAGTATTTACATTAAAATACAAAAATGTTGGTAGTATTTATTTTTAGTACTAGCTACCAGCCCTACCGATTGACCTTTAAGCAACGTGACGCCGAATAACAGACGCTAACGCGGGGCGTCAAGGCACAATTTAGATCGACCGTGCCCAGTTTAGGTACTTAAATGTCGGCTTTCTCTTCAAGAACAAAGGAGTGCAGCTTCTGTACTTTTTACTTTTTTATTCTGTGGTTCAGGCGAATGCTGCGCGGATGATTATGTCAACTTACATGTATGGACCTAACAAAACTGGTCAAAATCGATTAGACTCTGAGCCCTTTGGCTACGTAGCATGGTACGTTCACAGTGGCGCTCTCTTTTGAAGGTCTATAGTTTTAACAAATATGACGTACTGACGAATTTACTTATTACGGAATCACTTTTACACGACATTTTACAGAATAAATAATTCCATAGCATTGTTTTCTAGGGTAAAGTTTTGGGGAACTGTCTTATGTTATTTTGGTGCCGAATCTTAGCCTAATTTGAATAAATCATTTTAGTTCTGAAGTTGGCTAAATAGATTTTCGCAGACTGGCTGGCAGCAGTTGAATTGCATCGAGATGAATAGCATGCAATCAGACAGGCTCATGTCTATCAGTGGACACATGGTTGATGATGATGATGAATTCGCCAGCGCAGTTATATCGGGACAGGTTGGTTCAGTTTCCGGCGGAGATAGACAAGTAGTCGGTAGTAGGTACATACACTTGTTGTGGTCGAGCGGTGAGTAGGTGCCGTCGTTGTTCTCCTTGACGCGCAGCATGTTGACGCGCTCTCCGTCGCGGAACACCAGCACCGTCACCTTGCAGCCGCTGCCGCCCCACTCCGCGTCGTCTCTGTTGCAACATCAGTATCATTAACAATAACGTTCAGTCTTTGAGAATGGCTGGGTAGTGCCATCATGACACCACTGCTCATTAACATTTATTCAGAAACCAAGTAGCAGAATATAGTTGACTAGCGGACGTCCCGCGGTTTCACCCGCATAGTTCCCGTTCCCGTGGGAGTACGGGGATAAAATATATCCTATGTTACTCGTGGATAATGTAGCTTTCGAATGGTGAAAGAATTTTTAAAAACGGTCCAGTAGTTTTTAAGCCTATTCATTACAACCAAACAAACAAACAAACAAACAAAGTTTTCCTCTTTATAATATTAGTGTAGAAGTGTAGATAGCACTATGCTCGCTTCCTATTATTATGTATAATATATGGGTGTTAAACATGAACTGTGGCGGTGACATGCGACAATGGATCAATAATAAACGTACAACAATTATCATGACGGAATGTGATGGCTTCCGTGTTAGTACAGAATAAATAGTAATGGTAGTTTTATTAGGTATTAGTTCGTTTTAAAAACGTGTAAAAAGCTGGGTAAGGATTTTAAAGAACGCCCAAATAGAACATAAGAGTAAGTGCACAATATTCCTCACCTATTAGAATCAAGCAGCCTCTCAATATCCCTCCAGGGCTCCGCATTGGGCGGCGGCGGCAGGCGGCGGGTCGGGATGGGCCCGCCGCGCATGCCCAGCACGAGGCGCAAGCGCGCGCCGTCGCCGATGGCATGCTCCCGGAGAGAGGACGAGTCGTCCAGTTCCACCAGGTTGTACAGTAGGTGCTGTTGGGACACCGGGATACCTGGAATGTTATGACAATGTGTTAATAATTTAACTAGTAAGAATAACGGATATACATCGTGTACGATTATTTCTATTTTTACAGGAAATAGGCTTGCTTTTGGCCGCAACTCGCCAGATTTGAAGCGATGAGCGCCTAGGGTGGAGTACTTAGAACAAACCGATTGCAGCCATATTGGTCACCAACTCAGTCATCCATAGGATGCTGTGTACCATATCCATCTGCTCAGCCCGTTCTCAACTATGTTGGGATCGGCTTCCAGTCTTACCGGATGTAGTTGAATACCAGTATTTTACATGGAGCGACTGCTTAACTAACCTCCACAACCACCAATGCTGTATACCGTAGACCACATCCTTATAAACGACCATGGATGTTTATTTAACGTTGCATAAATCTTCCAGACTTGTCTACGGCTAACACAGCAGCAAGAAGACTACCCACATTTATTTTCTCACTCGTATGAATAGTGTTTTACCTTTCTTCTCATATTTCTTGATATGTGGTAGTTATTTCAAATTTCTCCAGATCTAGATTTATTCCTGTACCAAATCCAGATCTTAAATGTCCTTGGTGAGGGGTCATGGACACAAGCATTTAAGATTTCGTCTAGTGTTCTCATTGTAACGAGGTAATAAACTTATATTTATTTATAACAAGTTGCCAAGAGATACAAGGAGACACTAACTTCGTTTTTGTTATTCTCGGATCCAATAATTAAATCGTATCTTTTGAATCGTAATGTTATTTCAAGTATCAAAGTGAAGTGGAAGAATATGAGGAAAATACATGGACAGGAAGATGAAGTTCTAAGTAAGCTTCTGGATTTCTGCTATAGCAGCGTTTACCTTAATCAAAAAACGTTGCAAACCTACGCAATTATTCATAAACACACGCTACCTAAACTGTGCATAATCGTAACACCGTTTCTGATTACGTCACTGGTGGAAGCGACAAGTGCTGCGACATAACAGCGCCTAACGAACTTGGCAATGAGTTCGCACAAGTAAAACATCAGATAGGTAAGTGAATCATGTGGCTGGAGGACGGCCAAGCGAATCCTGTCACTACGGAGACTTACAATGTTTACTTTCTTTTTTATTTTTAAAAAGTCCATTAGGTAGGTACATCGTGTCAGTTTTGCCTGAATGCTAAACGAATCCTGTAACCAGGGAGATTCTCGTTCACTTTTAAAATGCATGGGCCCTTAAATACCTATACCTAGGTATAACATTGTGTCGTAGAAAGTCAATTCGTTTTTACGACACTTTTATATTATGTAACATTTTCCTTATTGCTAAGGGACTGTCAGGGGAGTTGAGAATGTGTAGGTAAATAATTCTTGAAACAAGCTTAGGGCAGTTGGAGAAAGAGGAGTCTGATCTTTCGAACCACGTTCTTCTAATGGCGATATCAGCAAAGATTTCTACGACAATGATTCAATCACACTGCATGAAATAGAAAACCCCTTTACCTACATTCTACTGAGTTTCAAAACACTACTTATACTATTCCTGACCTGGGACCATTGCACCCTGAACAATAGCGAAACATTACTAGCTGTAAACAAACAATAATTGAACCAACCGATCTCCCTAAACATCTAGATAGTTCTATCACTTGAGAAGGATGTCAAGATTTGAGATTAAATAGACTTGATTGCTAGATTCGGCACAGATGCAGACGGGCGGTAAAATACATAATCAATGTCGTGTACGCCGTTAGCATTTTCTAAAGAAAACATTCCTTACAATATTCTAGAACGAACCGAATCCGCGAACGTGCCACACTAGAGAGATTAATGAAGTGACGCGGAGGCGACGACACAGCGGGGGTTGCGTCACGCAGCCGATACACGTGCGGTTACGTCGTCGCACTGTATGCGTTCGTCACATTACTTACAACGAAATACACACTTATACATAGAGCATAACAGAAGGAGTGTAATCATGAGGAGTTCTAACTGGGGTGGACTTGATGACAAACATCCAATAAAAATTTAGTCTCAAATTGCCTCAAAAGTATCAGGGTCAGGAAGTAAGTCGCTCCATGCTGGTATTCAGTCACTTCTAGTTAGACTGGAAGAATGATTTAAGTAGTAACAAAAAGACTTCGGTGATGTTTTCAAGTGTAAAAAGCCTGAAACTGCTCTCATTTCAACTAGTGTCTCAAAGCCATCACGAGGAAAGTTACATACAACGAATCGCATCCTCCCATATTCAGGAGTAGACTAGAACATGCATAAGAAGGTTGAACTAGTTTTTGATTATTGTTGCCATCGCATATGAACTTGGCACAGGAATGTGGAGCTTGGCACAAGCAGAGAGAGGCATAAACCCAGCAGAGGCCTATACCCAGCAGTGGGTGAAGTACCTTAGTATATTCACATCGTTTACAGACAACACAGGTGCCTCGATACAAACAAACATTATTTTCGAATCGGTAACCATTAAACCGATTCCACGCAAATCCTGAATGCGTATAGCAATAAATCAATCGCGATAAACGATATGAGTGCGGGCAACGCATAACATATATCTCAGAGCGATCGTTCTGGCACGACATCAAACGTCGTAATAACGTAAACCCCGGTGACCCGCGCGTCGGAACCGACCATGTGAACACACCTTTATACCTTAAAATAACATTCAGCTGTTTGGGTAAACTTGTTTTTAAATTGTCTGTCATTCTACAAGGACTCTTGTATTCAATAAACATTGATACTAGCAATATGCCCCAGCTTCGCACGGCACCACCTAATAATAATTGGCCTACGCGGACGGCATGGCAAGGGATTTAAATATTTGCCAATGGACATTCAAACGTATTGGTATAGAAATACAACCGTGGCGCGTCTGTCAATGCCACGGCATCATTTTAAAACATGGCAATTTATGTCGTATTTCTATATCTATATGTTTGAATGTCCATTGATAAAAAAGGACGTGGGTCTTAATCATCATCTGCCTAGCTTATTCCCAACTATGTTGGGGTCGGCTTCCAGTCTAACCGGATGCAGCTGAATATCATTATTTTACATGGAGCGACTGACGCACTGCACCACGTATGGGGTCCAAAATCTATCCTATCTTTCAAGCTGGAACCAGGTTCAGAAAACCTCATTGAAATTGGTTGAGTGGTTTCCGAGATTAGTGTGTACCAACATAGTGACACGGATATTAAGATTAAACTGAATTTGCAATGGAAAATCATCTAACATCTTGAATTTGATAAGGCCACGTTATTTAGAGCAATGAGCAAATAAAAGTTTATTTTAGAGCATTGTTGACTCATAAACATTGAGACCTAGAAAAACAGATTTTGAAGCTGTAGTCTTTAATTTGTATTATTAGCGTTTGCTCATTGCTTCGTTGTGTGGGAGGTACCTACAGAGATTGATGGGAATTAAGATTGACATTTAAGATATTAAAAAATGTCTTCAAGTTTATCTGAAATCAGAACTATTTCAGTGGCCTTGTCAAGATAGGTGTATGGAAAACTGTATGTTTAATTTACATTTCAGTCAAATATATCAGGTCCAAAACTGAGTTGGCTTACACTTTTTTTAATGTTTCGGGTACTTATAAAATAAAGATTATATTCAATAAATATCCTGAAGTTACTGTTTACAAAATATCAATAATTTGTACTGATTGTTGACAGCATAATTTTATTTTTTACATTAAATAAGTGCACTTTAAGTTGAAAACAATTGTGAAGACTAAATAATACATTCCATTGATAATAGAATAGAATAGAATACTCTTTATGATGTACATCATTAAAATAAATATAAAAAAAATGTAAAATTATTCATATTTTATTCATTTTTGTGCATGTAAGACAATTCACTTCCCCCACATGACAAGAAACTAACAACTTGTTTTTTCTCTCTAGTAGGTACTTTTATTACCCTCCTAAAAGACACATTACTAAATAAACTAATAAAAAATAGTAACTTGGGTAATTCTAATAACCCATAGCATGAGGAAAAACCCAAATATTTATTTCCAGAATTACCTACAAGTAATCTTATGCATAAGTACTTACATGACACTTAAAAAGAAGTGAGTCAGTCAATACAATAAATATAACAGAGAATGTCCTTCTAATGAAGAAGGAAGCAACAGATTACAAAGCCATTTCATTGAAACAGATAAAAACAATTGATATGTTTTTCAGCTTTTTTCCTCCCAAGGTGAAGACTTCTTTGTCCACACAAATGTCCATGCAGGACACACATTGTCATGAGCAGAACTTAAGCTTACTCTAATAGTGGACTCAGAGGTCACAACCTTTGTTTGTTTTGGCTGTTTCTTCTCCAAGTAGTCCGGTAGGAAATGTTGACTTCATTTTATTTTTTACTAGCCGACGCCCGCGGCTTCGCCCGCGTAAAATTATATACAAAAACCTTCCTCTTGAATCACTCTGTCTATTAAAAAAACCCGTATCAAAATCCGTTGCGTACTTTTAAAGATCTAAGCATACATAGGGACAGACAGACGCGGCGGGAGACAATATGTAGTGATAGTGATGTATATGTATAGTATGTGTTTGTTACAACCATTTTAAATTTACAACATCAATTACCTACTTATTTTGTGACGATTTTCGCACATACCTATGTCAACAGCTGCGAAATTTAAAATGAAATATGAGCAGAAGGTCATCAGTCTTCATAGTAGGATTAGTAGGTATGCATCAATCTTTCTCTGGGTTTTTCAACACATTTACTATGATTTGACCAATTTTCCTAATTTGTTTACATAAATCACAGTTTAATAACCATATTAATTTTTAAAGTATGTAATAAATAAAAATGAAATTGATAAGTGAATATTTAAAAACACCCATTTTAAATGAGGAAAAGCTATGTTATACTTCTGCATACCTAGCTTAGGATAGAATGTTATAAACCAAGCTATTGTACTGCAATATTTAGAAACATTATCAGCATAACTTGTTATGCAACTCTCTAATCGTGTGTAAGGTCCAACTAACAGTACGTCTATGGTATAGCCAGGTTGTTTATGACTTACAGCTGACTCACACCTTGGAACATGAATAACAGGTAAGAACTTTGAACTTTTTGAATGGACTAACAGAGTGAATCACTAAGACCGGCAGCATTTCTCTTTTTATTTTAACATGCATTTAGGTGATTTTGTATTAAATTGAATACCTACTTTCCTCTAGGGACAGACAGAAAATACAAAACAACACATGCTACAATCCCCGACATACTCTTTTTGCTTCATCCACATTCATGCATCTGTTCTGTTCATACATTCATGCCAGTTGCAAAAACTATGCACCTGACCTGACCTCTGTATTCAATATTACGAAAGATAAAATAAAAGGGCATTTGTAGCCATGCAGCTTACAATAATGAGCTCTCGTAAGTCAATGAATATGATGAAATCAATGAATAATTCACTATAACTGTGAATTTACATGATACACCTCAGTGAATGTTTATGCTTCCATTTAATATTGAATTAACCAAGCATAATACATGTTCAGTCTCCTCATTAAATCTTAACTCATGATTAAGCATTGTTCTAGTATGATAATTTAACATTTAAATGCATTTTGTTTTTAAATTGACCAACAATTGAACAAGATGAACTTTGGATTCATTTCTTAGAAGTTACTTAACCTTGACCAAATCAGTAAACAAGTTAGTTAGGTCACATAGAGTTTATGGGCTTCATTAGTGTTTTGGTACAAATGCAGACATGTAAACTAATTCATCATCAACATCATCATTTAAACTGAAAGACATCCACTGATAGACATAGGCCTCACTTAAGTGTTGCCACATTGACCTGTCCTGGACGACGAATGAAAACAATTAATTGAAATAATTAATTTTCCTCAATGAAAACTAATTACATTGATGAAAACATTCTTAGAAAAAAAATCATAGTTTTAACATGAACACACCCTGAGTCTTGATAAATCATGAGAACCTTGGAAAGATAAAATAATAGAATTCAATGAATGTTCATAAAAAATATTGGTTTTTAATAATAGTGCATCAAGTAGGCACAATGAATCTTGATTACTGTAGAGAACACACATGATTATATAAACAGGCTAAAAATGTAAATAAATGATGTATAAAAAGTTTCAATTTGTTTGTTCAGCCAACCAACCAGTAACAGCTGGAAAAAGGTTGCAACAAAAAAGGGCAGATGATAGATATATAGAAAAAAAAACCCATTGTCCATGCCCAAACATGCATGCATGGCTATTCTGATAAGACTTCTGATAGATAAAATCAGCTGGTAAAGATGCCATAAAATACTGGTAGGAAGCCATAAAATTCTGTAAGGCAAATATAGCTCAATGCCAATTTTTTGTATTATGTGACCATAACCTACCCCAATATCATTTTTTTGTTTGTCTTTTTGGTATTCTGCCAGGCAGGGCTGTACTGAGAATAGGGAAGGCTAAAAGATTACTTATGGGCCCAAAAATAGACTGAATACATAAGTTTTTAATTAGAAAGTATGAAGGGAAGTCTTCAATACAGGTTTGTTTGACATTTGTTGACCAAATGAATGGCTTATTCAATCAAAAGTTTATTCACATTGTAAGAGTACACAAGTATTGTGCAGAACAGGCAGTAGTCAACAACACAGCTACATACAACATTGTTTACATTGACACTGGACTTAGCTCTTACACAATACTTTAATTAAATTACTTGTAATTTTTCAACCTTCCTCTTTCTAATGAGTGTGGTATATTGTCAGTGTGTACAATGGTTTCTCATCGCCCAACATAGGTTATCAGCTACGTCTAGCCGCTTACGACGCACTAACACCACAACATCCTTTGTCGAACGTGGATGACGCACGATCAAGCCTACCCTGTCAAATAACACATAATATAGTTGTGTAATGCTCAATCAGACACTCGACTCACCTTCGACCCTGAATATCTTCGATTTAATGGCAAATATGGTGTCCGTAGGCAACACGGTCATTTCAAATGCGGTTCCAGTGAGGGTCTCCACAAGAACTTCCATCGTAGACTGACTCGGGCCGTCATCCTGGAAACCTTTGGATCTATTCGACAGTCTCTCAGGGCATCCATGTTGTGACATTTCACACGCGGTACACACAACAATTGACTATCTGCACCACATCGCAATTCACAGAAATGTTTTCACAAAAGTTAAATAAGACACGGAGCACTCAGGACAATCGCACGATGACGGAGTAAAGTTAAATTCACTGCTACGGAAAAACATCTAACATGGTTGCAATTATTGTATGAATGACACGAAATATGAAAACAAAGGAATTTTTTACTAATTTACTATTATTTTGCAACAAAAATAATATTACAGTGAAATAAATTCTTCGTGACAGACGATTATTTTTTTTCTGTTGATTGACGGTGAATGGAATGAATGAGTCATTTGACCGTTCGGAACGTGGAACTTTACATTGTCGATGGATTCGAGTAATTTTCTTTTTTCACCTTATTTTGTAATTGGCAGCACGTTATTTTTTTTAGTTTTAATTTCCAAATATAATTCTGATAGCTGATTTTAGCTATGTTCAACTTTGCTAAACCAGAATGCCTATGAATAGGTTTTGAAAATAATGAAGCATGTTAAAAGTTTTTAAAATCATTGTTTTGTTTTTTACGTGGCAATATTAGAACTGAATGATAGGAAATCGTTCAATGTCATCATTGACCGAGTCAATTGTCTATGCTGACAATTTCTTTTCCATCGTTTTCTGTTCACAGATTCGGAGGTTAGAAACATGGTGCGTAAACTTTTTCGAAATAAATATGAACTCAATAGTGCACATAACCGGTAATCAACTGGAACAAAACCTGCAGTGTTTTGAGTTAGCTATTTTCAGTCAATGTGTCCTATTTGGGCTTTGTCAGCAACTTTGAAATACACGCTTTGCCTTTGTCGTGTTGAGCATGTGGCTTCATGAGCGGATGATTTTTGTTTCCAGACTCGCAAACGCCGTAATGGAGGACGGGCCAAGCACGGCCGTGGCCACGTGAAGGCTGTGAGATGTACTAACTGCGCGCGTTGCGTGCCAAAGGACAAGGCTATCAAAAAGTTTGTGATTAGGAATATCGTCGAAGCGGCCGCAGTCAGGGATATCAATGAAGCCTCCGTATATGCGTGTAAGTGTCTTATCTCTAGCTTTTTCTATATCGTTTTGCCTCTATTCCATGCATTGGCGTGTTCTACAGTGATAATCAACAAAGTTCAACAAACATTCCTAACCTAAAATGTATTGTAGAAGTTATAGTCTTTGATTATCATGAACATAGAACATCTCACGATTCTGCAGTTTAGCAACCTGTTGCTGTACAAAGCCTACTGATGTGCACATTACTGACATTAGATACCTCCTTTTGATCTGACCAGAAAACGGTGTTGATAGGATCTTGTAAACTTCACATTCGCAGCTGAATGAATCATCAATAAGGCTTTCCACTCTAATTAGTGTACTAATTTCTTTCAAACACACCCATTGGAAGAGATAAAACTGTCAACAATAGGCTTGTTAACTGAAAAAATCTAATTAGTCTGTCACTTAGATTATCAAAAAATATTTGACGCATAGTTTTGTCACATAAACCAAAATTGACGAAGATACGACGCTTTTAAAATTCACAGTACGTCACTGTTTGATATCATTCTTAGTGAGTTCTGACGTCACGAGCCCCCACTCCCGAGTTTTGATGCATTTTATCTTTGTCAATATTCGTTGATTTACAAAAACAAAAAATATGTGTCCATTATTTTCCAATACTCTAACTGACGGACTAAATAGATTTGCAATTAATGGTGGAAACTAGCCTATTCTCTTTACACAGTATCACTTCTATTTTTAAATGTTTCACCTTACAGAAGTTCCTTCTAAAACTGCATTGAGGCCTGCTTAATTTGGAAATCAAGCATATTCTTAAGATTCGATTGGATTACAGAATATCTATGTTCCCGAATATATATTTTGAAAAGACAATGATATGAAGACGAGATGACGCTTGCTCCGTTGGCTCCTTAATACTGCAGTTGTGAACCAAACAAATTTTACTATAAGCTTTTCATTCTATTCCACAGCATTCCAGCTGCCCAAGCTGTATGCAAAGCTCCACTACTGCGTCTCCTGCGCAATCCACAGCAAAGTGGTGCGCAACAGGTCAAAGAAGGACAGGAGGATCCGTACACCACCCAAGAGCAACTTCCCTAGGGACATGCAGCGCCCACAGAATGTGCAGAGGAAGTGAAGTGGTTATCAATAAAATATAAGAAAAACCCATTTGGTTGTTTTACTTGTCTTTGTTAATACCTTGATTAATTCCTTTTATATAAAAGTGAATTCACCATTGGAGCAGAACATGATCAGCACATATGAATTGCAGTCAAGTGCAGTTAGCGTATTTACTATGGAAATTGACACTAACAGCCAATTTTATTGGTGAAATTTTACATTGCATGTCGGGCTGCATCAATTGGGTACCCCAGTACCCCAGCCCGGCTAGCATGGGCAGGGGATAAAATTTTATCCACCGGTTATTTCCACTGGTTCGAACATAGGGGTATCCACATTGTGAAGTTGACTATTCAAAGAATATTGGTTCCATTAGAAATATTGTGGGATCAAATATTCAAAGCTGTGAAATCCACCACTGTCTAATAACTAACCCTATGCTGGGTCCAATATGGATTATGGCTTACTGTCTCAGAGGAAAGCAAACCCCAGCAGGCCACAGTGGGAATGTTATAGGCTGATTATGCTCTATTCTGGAATACTGCCAAGTTACTTGTGGGTTTGGGAGATCTACAGCAGGGTGTCCACATATTCTGATGTCAGTAAATTAAGGAGCCACATATTGAGAATATCCAATTTCGTAGTGATTGTACAATAACAGATACAGTAAGTACAAGCTCTAGTCTTTTAGTTCCCTACCTAAGGTCAGAAACATAATAAAAATATGTCCGTGACCACCAACGCCAACCGCTTCCATATTTGGTCAATAATTTGTACTCAATGGGTACCAATTAGTACCCGAACAACAAAATTGGTACCTTAGCAGTTTTCGAGAAAATCGACTTTGAAGGTGGTCCGGCGGTAGTCACGATCCCTTCAGCAGGACCACCATGAGCGCCGAAAAATGGGGCATTCTACAGCTATTAAAGTATAGTATAGTCAATGGTATTGAGCTGAGCTGTTTGTTACGGGTAAGCCTCAATCTATATAAACAAAAATAATTTATCGGTAAATACAAATGTTTCAGTTCTGTTTTTTTTTTTACGAAATGAATCACATTTATGGGTACAAAGTATTTGTATACTTAGAATAGCTGTAGAATGCCCCATTTTTCGGCGCTCATGGTGGTCCTGCTGAAGGGATCGTGACTACCGCCGGACCACCTTCAAAGTCGATTTTCTCGAAAACTGCTAAGGTACCAATTTTGTTGTTCGGGTACTAATTGGTACCCATTGAGTACAAATTATTGACCAAATATGGAAGCGGTTGGCGTCGGTAGTCACGGACATAATAAAAATTGGGGGTGCACGAAAGGAGCCTCCTGAGAGTGAAATATCTACTGAACCGAGCCCCAACGCTATGCTTTGCACATCAATAGAGATTTAGATTTTTATCACGGGAACAATCTGCGACTTCCGCGTTCCCCTTAAAGTTAAGGGAAAGATTCATAAAACAATGGTTGGACCTGCTGTCTTGTATGGATAAGAATGTTCAGCCACAAAATTAGGGATGAATGAAAGGCATTTGCATGTCGCGGAGATGAGAAAGCTAGGGGTTGTGTGGTGTTACGCGAATGGTAGAAATAAGTATACCTACAGGGTGAAATTTTTCAATGCCATCTGGAGGGAAAGTACTCAAGTACTGAAGATAGCAAATTTTACTCAAAGGAAACATTCCTTTATTTTTTAAAAGAAACAAATTGCATTCACATATTTTCGAAAATTCGCCTGCCACACTTTGGGCAGCGAACCCGGGATGGAACGACTAAAGTTCGAAAAAATAACATTCTGTACCTTTTTGACATCAATCATATGGATCAAATCTCTTAAGACGCCTGCGGAGCATGCGTATTTCATACAAACGTAATACCAAAATAATTTGTAAATTAAACATAGGTATTCCTAAGGTAGTGTGTATTTATTTCGATTGAATTACAGAATATCTAGGTTCCCAAATAAATATTTTGATTGGACACTGATTTTAACAAGAGTTATAAGAAAAATAAGTTTTCTATAGAAATTTTAAATTCCTCATATCTCGTGATTGTATCATTATCCTCTCAAAAAGTATATTTGGGAACATAGATCTTCTGTAATCCAATCAAAATTAATACATACTACCTTAGGAACATGTTTGATTTACAAATAATTTTGGTATTACGTTTGTATGAAATACGCATGCTCCGCCGGCCCCTTAACAAATATGATAAATTAAATGAAAGGAAAACCATGCGGATATCCTTCGATTAACGTCTTCATCAAGATTATTTTATGTTGGTTGTAGTAATCATTTTTATTTAATGAAATCTTGGGTAAGTATAGAACTTGGGCGGCATAATAATAAAAAAAATACTTATATCTTTAAGGCCTAATTTAATTACTGCGTTTTTTTTAGTTGTCTGGTAAAAAAAATACCCCAATCTGGGTGATCTCAGATATTTTGTGGGACTTAGGTACGATTTTGGTGTTATCAAAAAAGGATTATTATTGTTACATCGGACCTACTAGAACATTCGAGAAAGCACGTGATTACAGTATGTGAACGTTGGAATTTCCAGAGCTTTCTATTATTATTAGTTTTAAAGTTTAGTAGGTACAAACTCGCGACCTCTTTCTAAAAAGACATTAGAATTTCGACCGTACACCTAGGGCATACGGTTCATATTTGTTTGTTTTGTACAAGTAGCTAGTAATAATAATTACCTAGCTACTTACCTACTGTTTTTTATGACCCTCTAGAATATTCGTGGTTATTCTGGTGTGTCTGTTGGCGAGTATAAATAGACCGCTCAGGGCCGCGACGGTCAGTCTTGTTTTGGCTACACAACGAAGCGAATCGAAGTGAACTTGAAGTGCGATATCTAAGCGAATAGTGAACAATAATGTATTGTAGTGTACTTGTGATTAAGTTTAAATTGTTTTGTGATTAGGTAATAAAGTTATTGTGTTGTTTAATCGGTAGTAATTAATTTATCTCATACCCAGCTCGTAACATTATGTTATGCTCTATCCAAATATTAAGTTTATTTTGGTTGGCCGACACTTTTCAAAATAGCCCAACTTGGGTGATCTCCTTTGTAGATAAAGTTAAAAATTATTTCACACTAAAAGCGCTCGCCGCGTCGCTGCCGGCCGCTGCCATTCCGGTGTAACCGACCTTATGGTGCTGATATTATGTGAAATAAAACACAAAATAATTAATATTTTTAGCAATTTATTGTACTGTTACTAATAATAAAAATACATTAATCAATCTTAACAAATAAAACAACAGCTTAAATTACGTATCATAGTCATCATCATCGCGCTTCCGTTTCTGTGCCACTTGCTCCTCGAGCTCCATCTTGACAGGCGTGTGGGCTGATGGGCCTGCGGTTACCCTGACTGCGGGCTTGGCTACCACCTGGAAACAGAGGAATACGTTTTAGAAAGAGGTAAATATCATTTTTTCTTGCATGTCAGTGTTTTTAGAGTGTAACACTCAAATAAAAAAAAATACATCTAGATTGAGAGTTTTGATGTGTGATATGGCCACAAAATTAAAGAAATATATTACATGCCTGAGAAAGTTTGACTAAAAACACTCAAATACAAGAAAAATTGTGGTAAGCATTTTATTTATCACATGTTAGTAGACTGTGTGCCTGTGCACATAGAATCAAGAATCAGTTTTGATTGAGAAAGAGAGCTGGTGATTTATCTACAATATTGTAAATAAAGTTTTCTGTTGTTTTTTACTGAATAAAGTCCGAAACTACTGGACTGATTTTAACAATTTTTTCACCAATAGAAAGTTAAATTACTTATCTGGAAGTAAATATTATAAGGCTATAAATTATATTGTTATGCAAACTAGCTTATCTGTCATAATTTTCGAGTGCTAGTTGTAGATGAATCAACAGCTCTGAAATCTGTTGACACATTAAATATAATCATGTTAAATATCTTACACTAGGGTCCATGTTCACCGAGAAGATAACAGTCTGATTATCTAAAAACAGCTGTCAATGTGACATATTGCCACACAAAAATGTGTTTTAAACAGCTGGTTTTAGATAATCGTCCGTCATCTTTTTGGTGAACATGGACCTAGAAGGGTCAGCCTGTTTTTTTTTTCCTATTATTTTGTTGTAAAACTACATATAATACGCCATGCCACGCATGCCTTATTATTATCAATAGACAAAAGCAAAGATCAGAATAGGTAGAGTAGAGTATACTACTCTAAACACCAAGGAAGCAACATGTAGATAATGCTTTACTTTAAAATCTGGAAAAAGTTTTGTTTCATATTAAAATGGTAAAACTAGAGGAATTATTCCCCATAGTCCCCTCTAGCTCTGTCCTCCGGGGTCACAGCTGGGAATTGTTTTCCCAGTTGTTCCACATATAACTTACCTCCTTGAAGTTTGGGTGAATACAAATACACTCTACTGATTCAATCTCTGGTGATAAGAGAGTTGGCTTGTTCACATTCTATAAGCTCGAAAGTTATGGTTAGGACCACACTTATATTTTTCTGAACCTTAGCTTAAATTTTTAAAGAAATTCCTGTTCATCAAACCTTACCTTGGTACCAGAAGTGAATTTGAGAACAGGTTTAGGAATAACAGTAGGTTTGGGTGCAGCCACATTGACAATGGCGCCTGGTGGTCTCTTCACCACCACATTCTGTGAAGGAGGAGGCTTAGATGTCGTGACTGTCTTCAGGGTGGGCACTGCAGAGATTGTGGGCTTTGGTGCCGTTTTCTTGACAGCAGGCTTGAGCCGGTAGTTGCAGGATGAGAGGCAGTAACTGAAAGGGCAGGTTTACTACGTAAATAATGGTAGAGAAATCTTTTTCTTTTCACGTCAATGGTATTTTGGTTTTACTGCATTGTTTGAGCCCAGAAGGTGGCCATATTCATTGAAGCATCAATGGTGCATCAAGGCAAGTGAGACAAAGACAATAAATGTGAATAAATATGGTCAGTGGGTCGTCTTAGGGGCGTCCAATTACCTAGCTGCCAAGTGTGTCTTGGTACAAAAATATTCGAGTGCATTTCATCAAATATTTCTTTCTTTTGTGCTTTGGCCTAACTCAATAGTGTGAAAATGTTAATTCAAGAATCTAGAGTTATTATTTAATGCAAGGACTTTAGTAGACACAATAACAAAAACAGTTTCACTCACCGATCTGGCGGCAGCCGTAGTCCACAGTGAGGCTTGATCATCGGCAGAGGATTGACATTCTTCACCCTTGATATCTCTAATAACACTTCTCTCGGAGGAGGGCTAGTGAACGACTTATCCAACTGCATCTGTACTGCCAGCCTCACATCTTCCAGGTCAATTGTTTTCTTCTTCGAGTGTGTTGCAAACACTCGCGCGTCGTCTAACACCGATGTTACGTATCGATACGTGAACTCAAGCAACTGGTTCACGACCCGAGGCTCGTAATCTGTGATACCCACCTCCTTCATTATCGTCATGATAACTTGAGCGTCCTTTGGTATGTGTTTTGCTTGGACGTTGACTTTCGATTTATCTTTTTCAGACATATTTGCGGTTTTGTGTGAGACTATTTATTTTATCTATTTTCTTTTGTACCATTTAAGATTAGGACTAATCAAATTCTTTAGATATACAGTCTGTATTTACATTTTACACACTAATGTATTGATCGCTTTCTCGTGTGATTTTCTTTCTGATTCTTTCAAAAATATTGACAGCGAGACGACATTTTGTTTAATGTTTTGGTTTGTGTCATTTGAAATTGACATCACCTGAAACGTTCGAAAACGCACACAAATAACTCTCGTTGGAAAATTACTTGGTGCATCCAATATTGTATTTTATGGAAATGTCTTAAAAATGTAACAAAAAATACCGTAAAGGATTAATTATAATTGCCAGACCCTCAGTACAATAGTATTACAAAGATTTGCATATTACATATTATCACGAGTAAATTTTTCGACGAAACGTTAACTTGATTGCCACATCAACAAACTTCCTACTAAAAAAGTAGAAAAATAATGAAGGTTTCAAAGAGATAATAGGCTGTTGTTTGACGTCTTTCGGAGTTTACAGTATTACCACAACTTACTGCTGCGGTAGTGACACAGGCAATGGAATTCCATTGCCTACCCACACTTCTCAGGGTTAGTGTTACTGGGTTAATAATATTGCAATCGAGCTAATCGACCGTTAACTTTAGTGCTCGTAGAAAAGTCCGTGATATCTCATTATAGCTCACGAATAAGGGTTTTGTTTAACATTTTGAATGCCAGAGCTTATGCTTTGGCGTGGGCTCCACGCCAAGCCAAACCCCAATTTCACCTACTATTTTGTCACGTATTTGTGTCATTTGGCGTACAGGGCACGCACTTGCTTGTCATAAAAGTATATGACAATGGCGTTCAAAAGGACAAAAGTCCGGAACTAGTGGTTTTATAAATAATAATCACAATGCCGTAACCTGATGTCCATGACTACCGCCGGACCACCAACGCCAATCGCTTCCATATTTGGTCAATAATTTGTACTCAATTGGTACCAATTTAGTACTCGAATAACAAAATTGGTACCTCAGCAGTTTCAGTGGTGTGGTCCCGCTGAACGAGCGCACGAAGTTATCATCGTTGATTTCTCGGTAAATACAAATGTTTCAGTTCTGTTTTTTTTTTTACGAAATGAATCACATTTAGGGGTACAAATTATTTTTATACTTAGAATAGTTGTAGAATGCCTCCTTTTTCGGCGCTCATGGTGGTCCTGCTGAAGGGATCGTGACTACCGACCGGACCACCTTCAAAGTCGATTTTCTCGAAAACTGCTAAGGTACCAATTTTGTTGTTCGAGTACTAATTGGTGCCAATTGAGTACAAATTATTGACCAAATATGGAAGCGATTGGCGTTGGTGGTCCGGCGGTAGTCACGGACATGTAACCTGCACAGTAACCACTAGTAGTTTGGACTCTGGCCCCGACCACGGCGTACCAATGTTTTGTTTCTTAGTGTGTGAATAATTATGACACTTCGCCTAGAGTTACATGACTAGATTTGAGACTCACAGAATGAAACAGGGAGTGAAAAGGAGTAGGTAAAGTTTAGTTCCACAGATTTATTTATAGATCAGTCTGAACATCCAAATCCCAATAAGTAGTTTGCTTGTATTATATTATTTTGGATCAACGAATAAATCATACACACTGTTTATAATAACCATTTCGATTTTATTCAGTTAAAATATGAAATAACTTACGTGTACAGTAAAAATAAGTTTTTAGATAGTCATTGAAGTGTTAACTCAAATATGTATATCGCTAGAAGCCGCGCGGGCTGCGTCTCAACATGGCGACTACCTTAACACCTTGTTTACCAAGTGTACTAAAATACATTCTAATGATTATATTATTGTAATTTGTAATAGGTACATTAACATATAAATGGACAATTTGGACGTACAGTTGTGGTTTTTTTATTTACTATAGTGATAAACAGAATGTTCTAAGGTTACACAGCATGTTTCCTTCACTTTCGTTCCATACATTTTAAGTGTTAATATTTACAGATTTTATACTAGACCTAAAATTTTAATTATTATTGTATACTCTCGCAATTTTATTATAATTTCATAATTTTACTTTTTCACACAGTTATCTTATGCTTTCAAGACCTCAATGCCGCTAAGCAGCCCTTTTTAGTCTAGATTATAGTACTACCATTGCCAAGAAGTGAGAGTTCAATTAAATGTATAAAATAGACAATATCATTTTATTGACATTCTTTTTTAGCGATTGTAGATTTATATTTCAATGGAAGCCTACCTCACGTTTCAATGTGGGTAGCGGAATTGACAAAAGCGAAATACCTATATATTTTTTTTTTACTTTTATTATTCATGTGTATCTAACGTTATGGAACAAAAGTAAAGCAACATCTCAAAAGTACGAGCGATCACTTCATCGTTTAATGAAAATCTTGTCGAAAATTAAATCTATTGTGTCGTCCGTGATATGTTTAGAGCTGAAATCATTAAATAAAATGAACACTGATGTATGACCGCTCACGAAGGCGAAGAGAAAATGATGTATTATTGCTTTCGTAATAACATTACTACCGATTATACAAAATGATGCGCGCATCACAAACATATTACTGCCCTGGTTTAACTTCTATAGCTAATAAATTGTGCTATTTGCTGAAACCATCCGCTCGACTATTCTCATTCTTTATTATCCTTATTCATAATTATATCACCTAGTGAGGTTTCAAACAATAACCTACGAATCCCTCACACGTTAAGCCTTTGATGAAGAGTAAAACAAATCACTTCATGCTAGCGTCATAGAAATAAAATCCGTACTATTGAAACCCTAATGTAGAAGAGACCAGAACTATTTCACGACGTTATCATTAAATCCTAACGAGACTTATTATGTTTCTACAAAGCGAACCTTTCGAGGTAAATTTTCAACGTATTTATTCACTTATGTTAACTATTTCCCGCGAAATGGGATTAACAACCTCAATATAACCGCCGGCGCTACCGGCTGTGTATTTGTAAAATGTGATCAATAACTATTTATACGAGAACTCGATGTCTATTACGTATTTCGATTTCAGTTCTCTTCAGCAACGTGTGAGGTGACCTATATGAGACTAATTAGGTAGAAATGTACTTAATGATCTACTCTCGTACACTCAATACAATATTATCAACAACGTAACTAGGGTCTACTTACGAAAAAACTATGAACATCACAAAATCCCGAGTAACTATCAGACGATGTGTATGGCTAAGAAACAAATTATAATACACGTTCATGAATCACTAATTGTTTACTTCACAAATTGCAAATTCTTACAAAACTCACAGTACTCGAGTACCTACCTATGGCAAAAAGGTTGTGAATGGCACTGTACTATTAATTCGTTTAGAAATTCTTCATGTTATTGGCAAATTGGGATATGAAAAGAAATTTGCAATAGTGATCATTATGTAATATTAAATTATAATAAAAATCCATAATTGCACAATTAAATTGAACATAATATTTTACAATAAAACAGTATAAGCTCAACTCTTTATTATTAATATTTAAGAATAATTCATACAGCATTATAATATCATAAATAAAAATAAAAAGTTCATAGATAAAATATTGCATCGTTTTAAACAGGGAATCACTTAAGTCATTTATTCATTTATGTATTTTTATTACAAAAATATTCAAACATATCAAAGTCAGTCCATACGCAGAAAATAACCAACTTTATGTTTTTGCAATTCGCAAAAGGCACTCCTTAATGCAAATTAATTGTCCAAAGTCGTGAGACACGGATGGGGCGTGTAGGAACCGATCATTCAAATGTTGAGCTTATTTTAAAAGCATCCCATATTGGTTAAATTAAAATTACAGCTTATCACTATTTATATCATAAGAAACAGGAAGAAACTACAAATAGACAAGTCCATAACGGTATTTAAAATAATACAAACAAACCAGTACATAATAGAGTACAAATTTACTTCAGCTACGCTACGGGTTATTCTCTGTTATGCTGCCTAATTTTATAATCGTAGTGTCTGAAACATTCACTCTCCGTACACAAGAAAATGAACGAGTCAAATTACTTTTTCCTATACTTTGCACTTGATTTCATTCCGTCGAGTATTGCACATAACATTTCCACGATAAATATATACATCAGTTAGTTATTGTATGTATAACATGTCGATCACTTGTAGCTCTGTTACCGCCGGGTGGCTACACCGCGAGTAGCCTCTCACGAACACGTCTCGGTATTACGCGTTGAAAATTGTCCTTGCACTGTGTTCGTGGATTATATCTCGGCGGTCAGCTTTGCTGAAACCTATGACAAATAAGAATGGTATGAAAAAAGTTTTATTACAATTTGGTAGAATTTTTAAAAGGTACGTTGACAACCCAAAAACATGGCGGGAGTCAAGATCGCATAGATGGTGAAGAAATTGGTAATTGTAATGCTATTTGTGGATAAAGGGTGTAATCACCTCTTAACGAAGCTGTTTTCCCCGTCATTGCGATCACTTGTTTGTTCTACACCATACCTGGGAACCTTCTAGTTGCGGAGATATTGGGGGTCAAAGTTACAACTTTTTGTTAAGGCGCTTATACGAGCTAAATTAGCAACTCTATTTGTGGTGGTTCAAACTTTGAAATGCTGTTAGAATAAAGTTCTAATCAGCTTGCACTACAAAGTGGTTGTTACGTCAGCCACTGCGGGCCAAATAGCGCGAAATGAGTGGTTTCGATCGATTAAAAAAAAAACTATTGATTGGATTAAAAAACTAAAACAGTATCATGCTAATATATTGCTTGTAGAATTATTTGCCAAAAGATCAGAATGATCGCATGCATATTAGTATGTCTTTTATTGTTTGAATGATATTTTTATAGGTAAGTTCGTGATTTCTTTTTATCTAGCCAAATTAATTGTACCTATTATGTTTTCAAAACAGTATCATGCTATCATATATCCTGAAGAATATCATATATTTTTCTGGTCTTGTTTATAGCAGTGAATCATATACTTTTATTAATTATAAAACTCGCGTTTAGCTCGTGTAATCGCCTTAAGTTTTTTTTTTAAATACAATGTTTTATTGTTAGATTTTTCCTATAAGGGCCTCTACGACCCCCGTACTATTCAATCCATCCACCAGCACAATGTTTCAAGTGCGTTACATTGAGTTTAACCACAAAACATAATTGTTCACCCCAAAAAGAAAAGTCGCTTCCCAGCAATAATTTTTGCGTAAAGTTACATAATTTGATTTCCAGTATGCTTTGTTGACGGCTTTGTGATGAGGTGGTTTATACCCAGTATAAACTGATCACATGTCATATTATTCAATGTTTATGCAAGTAGTTGTTCAATATGTGATCGAAACCAGAAATTCTGTGCAGAAGAAAAATAAATCCTATTTTTGCGTAATTTCTTTAAAGCTTGTTCTGGTGCACTGTATGCTTTTTTTGCTGTAGGTAAAATCTATACAGATGCGTAGATGTAGATCTGTCTGTGGTTGTGTATGTTTTTCTCAAATATATTTTTTGAAAGATTTTTTAATCATGGTATACAGGGTGTAAACCACCTCATCACGAAGCCGTCAACCAAGTATTCTGTACACCAAACTAAGTAACTTTACGCAAAAATTATTGCTGGGAAACAACTTTTTTTTTGGGGTCAAAAATTACGTTTTGGGGTGTAACTTAATGTAACGCACTCAAAACATTGTGCTGATGGATGAATTGAATAGTACGGGGTTCGTGGAGGTATTTAAAGTAAAAATCTTGCAATAAAAACTCGTATTGAAAAAGAAAGTTGTCAAAAAGTTGTAACTTTGACCCCCAATATCTCCGTAACTAGAAGGTTCCCAGGTATGGTGTAGAATAAAAAAAATGATCGCAATGACGGGGAGAACAAGTGTCTTTCGGCTTCGTTAAGAGGTGTTTTACACCCTATGTTTTAATGGAGTGAGCTACTTCTGACGTAAGTTTATTTATTTCATACTTGAAAACCCAAATATACAGCGGCAAACTTTATGCCATCAACATTTTGTAGCAGTCAAACTGGATGATGCAGAGAAAAACCTCTGTAGATGCATTTCCGTTCGGTTAGGTATGTAGGTATGTAGGTAGGTACCTATGTAGTGAGCGCGGGCTGGGTGTGGTCTGGCGGAGACTGGTGCGTGGTGGTTAGGTATGTAGGTATTTAGGTAGGTACCTATGTAGTGAGCGCGGGCTGGGTATGGTCCGGTGGAGGCTGGTGCGTGGTGGTTAGGTATGTAGGTAGGTACCTATGTAGAGAGCGCGGGCTGGGTATGGTCCGGCGGAGGCTGGTGCGTGGTGGTTAGGTATGTAGGTATGTAGGTAGGTACCTATGTAGTGAGCGCGGGCTGGGTATGGTCCGGCGGAGGCTGGTGCGTGGTGGTTAGGTATGTAGGTAGGTACCTATGTAGTGAGCGCGGGCTGGGTATGGTCTGGCGGAGGCTGGTGCGTGGTGGTTAGGTATGTAGGTATGTAGGTAGGTACCTATGTAGAGAGCGCGGGCTGGGTATGGTCCGGCGGAGGCTGGTGCATGGTGGTTAGGTATGTAGGTAGGTACCTATGTAGTGAGCGCGGGCTGGGTATGGTCCGGCGGAGACTGGTGCGTGGTGGTTAGGTATGTAGGTAGGTACCTATGTAGAGAGCGCGGGCTGGGTATGGTCCGGCGGAGGCTGGTGCGTGGTGGTTAGGTATGTAGGTATGTAGGTAGGTACCTATGTAGAGAGCGCGGGCTGGGTATGGTCCGGCGGAGGCTGGTGCATGGTGGTTAGGTATGTAGGTAGGTACCTATGTAGTGAGCGCGGGCTGGGTGTGGTCTGGCGGAGACTGGTGCGTGGTGGTTAGGTATGTAGGTAGGTACCTATGTAGAGAGCGCGGGCTGGGTATGGTCCGGCGGAGGCTGGTGCGTGGTGGTTAGGTATGTAGGTAGGTACCTATGTAGTGAGCGCGGGCTGGGTGTGGTCTGGCGGAGACTGGTGCGTGGTGGTTAGGTATGTAGGTAGGTACCTATGTAGTGAGCGCGGGCTGGGTATGGTCCGGCGGAGGCTGGTGCGTGGTGGTTAGGTATGTAGGTAGGTACCTATGTAGTGAGCGCGGGCTGGGTATGGTCCGGCGGAGGCTGGTGCGTGGTGGTTAGGTATGTAGGTAGGTACCTATGTAGTGAGCGCGGGCTGGGTATGGTCCGGCGGAGGCTGGTGCGTGGTGGTTAGGTATGTAGGTATGTAGGTAGGTACCTATGTAGAGAGCGCGGGCTGGGTATGGTCCGGCGGAGACTGGTGCGTGGTGGTTAGGTATGTAGGTAGGTACCTATGTAGTGAGCGCGGGCTGGGTGTGGTCTGGCGGAGACTGGTGCGTGGTGGTTAGGTATGTAGGTAGGTACCTATGTAGAGAGCGCGGGCTGGGTATGGTCCGGCGGAGGCTGGTGCGTGGTGGTTAGGTATGTAGGTAGGTACCTATGTAGTGAGCGCGGGCTGGGTATGGTCCGGCGGAGGCTGGTGCGTGGTGGTTAGGTATGTAGGTAGGTACCTATGTAGTGAGCGCGGGCTGGGTGTGGTCTGGCGGAGACTGGTGCGTGGTGGTTAGGTATGTAGGTATGTAGGTAGGTACCTATGTAGTGAGCGCGGGCTGGGTATGGTCCGGTGGAGGCTGGTGTGTGGTGGTTAGGTATGTAGGTAGGTACCTATGTAGTGAGCGCGGGCTGGGTGTGGTCTGGCGGAGACTGGTGCGTGGTGGTTAGGTATGTAGGTAGGTACCTATGTAGAGAGCGCGGGCTGGGTATGGTCCGGCGGAGGCTGGTGCGTGGTGGTTAGGTATGTAGGTAGGTACCTATGTAGTGAGCGCGGGCTGGGTATGGTCCGGCGGAGGCTGGTGCGTGGTGGTTAGGTATGTAGGTAGGTACCTATGTAGTGAGCGCGGGCTGGGTGTGGTCTGGCGGAGACTGGTGCGTGGTGGTTAGGTATGTAGGTATGTAGGTAGGTACCTATGTAGTGAGCGCGGGCTGGGTATGGTCCGGTGGAGGCTGGTGTGTGGTGGTTAGGTATGTAGGTAGGTACCTATGTAGTGAGCGCGGGCTGGGTGTGGTCTGGCGGAGACTGGTGCGTGGTGGTTAGGTATGTAGGTATGTAGGTAGGTACCTATGTAGTGAGCGCGGGCTGGGTATGGTCCGGTGGAGGCTGGTGCGTGGTGGTTAGGTATGTAGGTATGTAGGTAGGTACCTATGTAGTGAGCGTGGGCTGGGTATGGTCCGGTGGAGGCTGGTGCGTGGTGGTTAGGTATGTAGGTAGGTACCTATGTAGTGAGCGCGGGCTGGGTATGGTCCGGTGGAGGCTGGTGTGTGGTGGTTAGGTATGTAGGTATGTAGGTAGGTACCTATGTAGTAAGCGCGGGCTGGGTATGGTCCGGCGGAGGCTGGTGCGTGGTGGTTAGGTATGTAGGTATGTAGGTAGGTACCTATGTAGAGAGCGCGGGCTGGGTATGGTCCGGCGGAGGCTGGTGCATGGTGGTTAGGTATGTAGGTAGGTACCTATGTAGTGAGCGCGGGCTGGGTATGGTCCGGCGGAGACTGGTGCGTGGTGGTTAGGTATGTAGGTAGGTACCTATGTTGTTCGGTACAAAATGTACAACCGAACAGCTCAGCACTTTTGCCTGCGTGCATTTCCATAAATACATGTATCGCAACTATTGCCAGTTAGTACGTGTTCGGATACCAATCGCGTAACTCGAATCAAACCATCTTAGTGCTACTTTAGCATAGATTTACCATTTCATAGTTAACCAGTATTCAATATAACCTTTAAACCATATTATTGAGTATCATTAAACCAGTGGTCATAATCCGATAACCAAACCGTTACCATATAAAGCCAACCAAATCAACCAAGATATCAACCAACTCAGAACGTAGTGCTAAACCAAGCAGGCACTACTTTCTACATGGTCCTTCGAGCATCAAAGGGCTCGGTTCGCGAAGTACAGTGAAGTGTTTGTGCGCCGGGACCTTGCAACCAGTGTTTGTGTTTTACCAGTCTGTAGGGAGAGTAAGTAGGCAGTGACATCAAAAGTGAAGGAATTGGGCAGCTGTCGCGTAAGGAGAATATAAGGTCAGACCAAACCATTTTTTACACTTTATTTTCACTTGCGTATTTAGTAGACTGCGAGAATAATGGAGCAGTTAGCAGTCAGCCAAACGGAGGTTTACGACTCCTTGGTTAAACTTCTAACTAATATCAAGAAAGACGGAGCTGAACGAAAAACCATAGATTACTGCAAGCGGAAGGTGGAGATATTAGAAAATTATTGGAGAGAGTATCAGCGTAACCACAGGAAGTGTTGTGAACTTGCTGACTTTAACCATGTGTATTTCACTAAAAATTGTTTTGATAAGGCGGAAGAGGTTTATCTGTCGATCAAGCAGCTAATCACCAAAATCATGGAGCACTTGTTGTTAAAACAGCAAGAACCACAGCAGCTGTCGGTTGAAGCGGACCCATCAAAGCAAGTAGGGGATTCGTCTCATTCGCAGACACCGCAACAGCATCATTTTGAGGAGCGTGAAGACAGTAAGCTAAAAGGGATGTTAAAAAAGCAGACTATCCACTTTAGGGCTTTCATGAGAACAGTAGCTACCATAGAAATCGACCAGCTGCAGAACAAGTGGGAGTTCGACGATGCATTAAAGTCCCTTCAAAGTCGTTGGGCTATTATAGATAGCCTGCACTGGGATATAGAAGGTGAAAACGGAGAGGAGGATGTCTGGTACCAAGAAGACTTCAACAAATATGAGAAAATGTATAACGATTTAAAGAAAACCATTAATTCTAAAATGTGGTCTGTATCGCATCGCGACAAATCTACTCCACAGATGGATATTCCAACATTCCAAGGCAACTACCACCAATGGACGTCGTTTAAGGACTTATTCACAGAAACCATTCACAAGAATCCATCATTATCAAAAGCACAAAAAATGCAGTTCTTAAAAAGTAAAATATCAGGAGAAGCTGAGCGTCTGATCCACCATCTTCCGATTAGCTCAGAGAATTACGAGGTATGCTGGGAAATACTGAACCACAGGTATGGCAACAGTAGACTAATTTTCACGTCTCACGTCAACACCTTACTAAACATTCCTAGTATGCAGCAACAATCCATTGGGGCGATCAAAAAACTGCATGACGTGACCAAAGAATGTCTCCACGCAATACAGAACCTAGGAGTGGATATTACCACCTGGGACCCGCTGTTGGTACTTTTGTTAGCACAGAAACTTGACAGTGAGTCATTCACTGAATACATAGAGTCGGTGAAGAATCCCAGGGCATTACCAGTCCTTGAAGAATTCCTAGATTTTTTGGAAAACAAGTTTACAGCCTTGGAAGCATCAAGGCGGAAACAAGAATCGAACAACCAAAAGACTAACACCCAACCACAAAACCAAAATTGTCAAGCAAACCAGAAGAAATACTATAGTTCAAATAATAATCACCAGTCATCAAACAAATATTATTCAAATAACATGAAAAACCTTTCGAAATCGTTACATGTGTCGCGGCCAATCACCTGCGCATTGTTACACAATGCGCAGGTGATTGACCGCTGACCACGGGTTATGGATGTGTGAAATTTTTGCAAATGTCGAATGAGCAAAAACTAAAAACTGTCAACCAGCTAAACTGTTGCACAAATTGCCTGTACAACCATTTCAATAAAACTTGTTTATCTAATAAAACATGTCGCAAATGCAACGGTAAACATAACTCATTATTGCATGACGCAATTTCAACCAAAAACAAACCAAACACATCAGGAAAACCAAACCATAAGCCTGCGCACACACTTGCGACATCATGCGTGACCAATGATGAACAAGCAGCAGCATCAACCCATGTTTCCTGGGATGACATGTCGGAGACACTCTTAGCTACGGCTTTGGTGGAAGTTCCAGGACACAATGGCACTTACCATACCATGAGGGCTTTGATTGACCAGGGTTCTCAGATTTCTTTAATAAGTGAGAAGGCGGCACAAGTTTTGAAACTACGAAGACACTCTTGCAAAGGAACCGTATTCGGTATAGGAGAAAAAGAAAACAGCTGCAAGGGAGTAATGACCATCCGAATTAAATCAATTCATAGTGAGTTTGCTTTAGAAGGTGAGGTCCTTATAATGAATAATCTAATTAAAAGTTTACCAAACAAATCATTCATAAAACCAACTTGGCCTCACATACAAAACATTAATTTGGCAGACCCAGAATTTAATACCAGCCGACCAGTGGACCTACTGCTTGGAGCAGATGTATACTGCAAGATAGCTTTAGGTGGCATTTTGAGGGGCGATAGCGCGGATCAACCAATAGCCCAACAAACGCAATTAGGATGGTTGCTTTGTGGCACAATGACACCACGCTACAAGTGTAACGTTGTTCTTCACAATATGGACGATTTACGTAGATTTTGGGAAAATGAAGACATCCACCAGCAGACTGAAATGTCCACCGAAGATCATGAATGTCTGCAGTATTTCTTGTCAACAACAGAGAGACTAGAGAATGGGAGGTACCAAGTCCGACTGCCATTCAAACCAGAAACCAAGGAGAAACTAGGGTCTACTAAACCATTAGCATTGGCACAATTCCGTAATTTAGAGAGAAAGTTACAGAAAGATCCAGAATTGAAAATAGAATACACAAAGTTTATGAATGAGTATCATAACTTAAACCATATGATACCATCAACAACAAGTACGAAACCCGAGTGCTACCTACCACACCATTGCGTCACTCGTGCTGAGTCAACCACTACAAAGTGGCGTGTTGTGTTCAACGCGTCTGCTCGATCATCATCAGGCCATAGCTTGAATGACGTCATGTACCGAGGTCCCAACCTACAACAAGATCTGCAGGAGCTGATTTTAAAATGGAGGCAGTATCAGTACGTTTACACTGCTGATATCGAAAAAATGTATCGACAGATAATGGTACATCCGGAAGATCAGTCGTATCAGAAGATACTTTGGAGAGAATCACCATACCAACCTATTAAAACATACCAACTAACAACCATAACTTACGGCACAAAGCCTGCACCATTTTTGGCTATGATGTGCTTAAAACAACTAGCTGCCGAGGAAAAACAAAATTTCCCCGATGCAGCAAAAGCGTTACAAGAGTGCTTCTATATGGACGACTACTGTGGCGGAGCAAACACCATGGAACAAGCAAAACAACTTAAATCGGATCTAATAAAACTACTCCGCAAGGGTGGGTTTAATTTACGAAAATGGGACACAAATGAACCAAAATTACTCGCGGACTTAGAAAAAGATTTGCGGAACCAGCAAATCTACGAGTTTAAGCAGCCAGACTCAACGAAGACATTGGGGCTAGGGTGGAATCCGCAACAGGACAAATTCATCTTTGACTCGAAACTGGAGCCAGTATCATTACCAAACCCAACCAAAAGGTCGCTTCTCTCCGACATATCAAAAATATTCGACCCATTAGGCTGGCTCACACCATTAACTATAACCATGAAAATGCTATTCCAAAGTGTCTGGGCATCAAGTCTTGACTGGGATGATGCGCTACCAGAAGATATCAAGATCCAGTGGCTAAACTTAAGGGGAGAATTAAAAGACATCAATACCATAGAAGTAAACCGGTGGTTAGGAATAAAGAATAACCATACCTTGCAACTACACGGATTTTGTGATGCGTCGAACAAAGCGTATGCCGCTGTAATATACTGCAAAGTCAGCAACCAAAACAACGCTAACAAGGTAACTCTGGTTGCAGCAAAAGCAAGATTAGTGCCTGTTAGTAAAGATATCTCAATACCAAGGTTGGAGCTAATGGGTGCCCAACTATTATCACAGCTGATGCAAAAAGTACAGACTTGCTTGGAGTCATATAACCAGGAAATATATTGCTGGAGTGATTCAACAGCAGTGTTAGGATGGATTCAAGGAGATCCAGCGAGATGGAAACCATTTGTCTCAAATCGCGTGAAAGCCATTACCAAAATGATACCAAAAGAAAAATGGAGTTACGTCAAAACCATTGAAAATCCAGCTGACTGTGCCAGCCGTGGATTAAGAACCAAACAATTGAAAAACTACGATCTGTGGTGGCAAGGGCCGTCATGGATCCAACCATTCCAAAACCATGACAAACCTCAAACCACCTATGAAACCAGCTTAGAGATAAAACAGTCGAATGCAGTAGTTGCGGAAAAACACCAGAAAACAAGCATGACCATACCAAACATTATCCACCATTTAATAAATAAATTGACTTCCTTCGCAAAAATCGTACGCGTTTTTGCATGGATACTACGACTACCTACTGCAAAGGCAGACCGTCAACCTTATCTCACATTACATGAACTCCGTCGCGCAAAACTGCTGATTATTAAAAGTGTGCAACATATGGAGTTTGCCAGTGACGTCAGTTACTTACTTAAGAATGGAAACGTGCATTCGAAAAGTAAACTTTTACCATTACACCCAATCATAGATCAAGATGGTATTCTACGAGTGGGGGGCAGATTAAGAAACGCACAAATAAGTTCGGAGATGAAACACCCAGTCATATTACCACACAAACATCGACTTACCACGCTAATAATACAATACGCTCATGAGCTAACCTACCATGGTGGAGCGCGCCTTACTTTATCAAATATTCGACAAAAATATTGGATAATCAGCGGATATTCAGCTACAAAGAAAGTCATACGACAGTGTGTTACATGCAAGAAACAAGAGCCCATCCAACAATACCAGCTCATGGGGGATTTACCATCATCAAGAGTGAACCCTGAAAGTGCCTTCTATCATTGTGGCGTCGACTACACAGGCTTTGTGGAAGTGAAAGCAAACAAAGGGCGCGGGATAAAAACTACCAAGGGCTACATAGCGATTTTCGTATGTATGGTGACGAAGGCTGTGCATCTTGAACTCGTCTCAGATTTAACCAGCTCAGCATTCTTAGCCGCAATAAACAGAATGGCAGCACGACGCGGAGCTCCACGTCATATGTACAGCGACAATGGAACCAATTTTGTTGGAGCCAACCGAATGCTGCAAGAAGAATACGACCATCTTCAAAATGTTCTCAATGAGTCATTCTTTAGAGATACAACAGAACTACAAATTGAATGGCATTTCAACGCACCGTCGTGGCCTCACGCGGGAGGACTTTGGGAAAGAGCCGTGCGGAGTCTCAAATACCACCTCAAACGCGTGATTGGACAGCAAAAACTTACGTTTGAAGAATATACCACACTGTTATCGAAACTGGAAGCTTGCCTGAATTCACGACCACTTTGTGCGCTATCAGAAGACCCGGAGGATCTAAATTTCCTCACACCAGCCCATTTCCTATCAGCACGACCAGGTTTGACCATAATCGACACAGCAGACGACGCCAGAACCAGGTGGCATCTAGTGTCAAAATTATTTGAAGATTTATGGAAGAGATGGAAAACAGAGTACTTGACTCAACTATCAACCAGAAACAAATGGATGAAACAACAGAAGAATGTCAACGTAGGTGATTTAGTAATGATTCATGACGACAACTTACCAGCAGGAAAATGGCCAATGGGTCGTGTGATGGAAGTTCATCCCGGAAAAGATGAACTTGTCAGAGTAGTCACTCTAAAAACCAAAAACGGCTACATGAAGCGTCCTGTAGTTAAATTATCAGTCCTACCATTACACCAAACGGAACCCACTAGACCAGAAAAACAACCACTACATCAAAGTACTGAATCTAAAAATGAACAATGTACTAGCCCGCAACCAATCACCAGCACATACAGTACCTATCCCAAGATAGTAAACCTTGCACTAGCACTGTTACTATTCTTAGGCTTAATATTACCAACAACGGCGTCATATAATATCACTCAATTCGATACCAACAAAACTTTGTACTTTGACACTGTGGGGAAAGTACAATTAATTCGAGATAAGTGGAAATTAGTCACATATTTTGACATGTCACCATATTGGCAAGGAGATAAAGCCATCAAGGACTTCACAAGCTACCTCGACAGAACATGCGAAACAATTAGGGAATCAAGTCACTGTCACATGATACTCCTACAAATACGTCACGATTACAACGAACTGCAATACTACAACCAGCTGTTGCTTAGCCAGCATTATGGCGAGCGCGTACGAACACGACGCGGCCTTATCAACGCTGTCGGCTCAATTGCAAACTCATTGTTCGGAGTATTAGACGAAAGCTTCGCAGAAAAATACAGACAGGACATTGAACTTGTGAACCGTAATCAAAAACACCAAGGCCAGCTATGGAAGAACTTGACATCTATAGTCGAAGCAGAGCACAATGTACTACAAAGAACTGAAGACATAATAGCAAAGCAACACAAAACCATAAATAAACATTTAAATGCTTTGGATAATGCTACCAGTAAGTTGCAACAAGAAATCGATGTGATGACAACACAACAGGACTTCACATTAGTCTCTATAGCTACCATTAATATGATGCAAAACATGAAACAGATACAGGAAGCTTTAACAGACACAATATCTGAAATATACCATGGCCAAATTAGTCTGCATCTACTGACACCAGCGCAGCTCAAACGAGAGCTACAAATCATCTATGGGCAAATGCCTCAAGATTTAGCACTACCAATCGAGAACATAGAAGCAGACCTTCAGCGCATTTACAAGCTACTGAGAATAAAAGCTCGGGTCACCGAAAAGTACATTATTTACGAAATTACGTTCCCGCTCATAGCAAGAGAAAGTTTCCAATTATTTAGGATAATACCAGTTCTGCAACAAATAAATTACAGTATGGTTACCATAACACCAATATCGGAATACGTCGCAGTAAACCTGAAAAAGGATGCTTATTTCGTACCAACTATACATGAACTTGATACATGTTTGTACCACGGAGAATCTTTCATATGTGAGCTCTTCAAACCAATCCAAAATTTGGAAAATGACGAAAACTTTTGCGAAACAAGCCCAATAAACCAAAGGTGCAAAACAAAACGAACAGCGTGCAAAAACAGATGGGTAGAATTACACTCAACGTCACAATATTTATATTTTTGCTGTGACACATACTCCATTAAAATCATATGCGACGATCAAGTTACCGTTCGCCAGCTGACCCGAGCGGGGGTCATTAGCATGACTCAGAAATGCTTTATTAAAAGTAAAGATTTCACACTATATTCTTTACAACAGCAATCCAACCAACTAAATTTTTCACCAAAAATGCTCGTACCAGAGCTAGACCAGATAAACCATATTGTGAACATTACAATAGCAACGGAAACAGCATTACCAGAGGACATGAGTCTGAATAGATCTCTATCCATTCTTGGAGAGCAGATCAAAACGCTGAAAACCACCAAAGCAGAAGTCGATGACGTATCAATTCATGATATCCACCAGTACACCATCGTCTACATACTTCTGGGAGTGGTACTCTGTGCGGCAGCAGTCTGGATCTGGAAAAGAGCGAGTTGCTGCTCGCAGTCTACGGCCAGCCGGGCGCAGCCTCACCACAGACAGGAGTCCGTGGCGACTACATCGGAGTCAACCAGAGTGCATAGTGAAGTGCAACCGCGAAAGCAGAGTACTGCTGACCGTCAGCAAAGTGAAAGTGAACCTGTAGGTTTAAGTGCTTATTTCGCCAGACGTTGGCCCAGTGCTATGCGTAGTGCAGATAAAAAGGAAAGGGCGACGTTGCCCATAGTGCGAAAAGAACGTGTGCTTACAATGGAAGACTCGTTAGTTTAAAGAATTTATGTATTAAAGGACAACCATAATTTACTTTTACCTTTGTTTACCATTTTATGATTACCTACTTTACTTTGTTTACCATTTCTTGTTTATTTCTTGTATTATTATATAACTAAGATGATTTGATGAGTACTTTACAATCTTCTTATCTCATCTTGTGCTCGGGAATATGTTCGGTACAAAATGTACAACCGAACAGCTCAGCACTTTTGCCTGCGTGCATTTCCATAAATACATGTATCGCAACTATTGCCAGTTAGTACGTGTTCGGATACCAATCGCGTAACTCGAATCAAACCATCTTAGTGCTACTTTAGCATAGATTTACCATTTCATAGTTAACCAGTATTCAATATAACCTTTAAACCATATTATTGAGTATCATTAAACCAGTGGTCATAATCCGATAACCAAACCGTTACCATATAAAGCCAACCAAATCAACCAAGATATCAACCAACTCAGAACGTAGTGCTAAACCAAGCAGGCACTACTTTCTACATATGTAGAGAGCGCGGGCTGGGTATGGTCCGGCGGAGGCTGGTGCGTGGTGGTTAGGTATGTAGGTATGTAGGTAGGTACCTATGTAGTGAGCGCGGGCTGGGTATGGTCCGGCGGAGGCTGGTGCGTGGTGGTTAGGTATGTAGGTATGTAGGTAGGTACCTATGTAGTGAGCGCGGGCTGGGTATGGTCCGGCGGAGGCTGGTGCGTGGTGGTTAGGTATGTAGGTATGTAGGTAGGTACCTATGTAGAGAGCGCGGGCTGGGTATGGTCCGGCGGAGGCTGGTGCGTGGTGGTTAGGTATGTAGGTATGTAGGTAGGTACCTATGTAGTGAGCGCGGGCTGGGTATGGTCCGGCGGAGGCTGGTGCGTGGTGGTTAGGTATGTAGGTATGTAGGTAGGTACCTATGTAGTGAGCGCGGGCTGGGTATGGTCCGGCGGAGGCTGGTGCATGGTGGTTAGGTATGTAGGTATGTAGGTAGGTACCTATGTAGTGAGCGCGGGCTGGGTATGGTCCGGCGGAGGCTGGTGCATGGTGGTTAGGTATGTAGGTATGTAGGTAGGTACCTATGTAGTGAGCGCGGGCTGGGTATGGTCCGGCGGAGGCTGGTGCATGGTGGTTAGGTATGTAGGTAGGTACCTATGTAGTGAGCGCGGGCTGGGTGTGGTCTGGCGGAGACTGGTGCGTGGTGGTTAGGTATGTAGGTATGTAGGTAGGTACCTATGTAGTGAGCGCGGGCTGGGTGTGGTCTGGCGGAGACTGGTGCGTGGTGGTTAGGTATGTAGGTATGTAGGTAGGTACCTATGTAGTGAGCGCGGGCTGGGTATGGTCCGGTGGAGGCTGGTGTGTGGTGGTTAGGTATGTAGGTAGGTACCTATGTAGTGAGCGCGGGCTGGGTGTGGTCTGGCGGAGACTGGTGCGTGGTGGTTAGGTATGTAGGTATGTAGGTAGGTACCTATGTAGTGAGCGCGGGCTGGGTATGGTCCGGTGGAGGCTGGTGCGTGGTGGTTAGGTATGTAGGTATGTAGGTAGGTACCTATGTAGTGAGCGTGGGCTGGGTATGGTCCGGTGGAGGCTGGTGCGTGGTGGTTAGGTATGTAGGTAGGTACCTATGTAGTGAGCGCGGGCTGGGTATGGTCCGGTGGAGGCTGGTGTGTGGTGGTTAGGTATGTAGGTAGGTACCTATGTAGTGAGCGCGGGCTGGGTGTGGTCTGGCGGAGACTGGTGCGTGGTGGTTAGGTATGTAGGTAGGTACCTATGTAGTGAGCGCGGGCTGGGTATGGTCCGGTGGAGGCTGGTGTGTGGTGGTTAGGTATGTAGGTAGGTACCTATGTAGTGAGCGCGGGCTGGGTATGGTCCGGTGGAGGCTGGTGCGTGGTGGTTAGGTATGTAGGTATGTAGGTAGGTACCTATGTAGTGAGCGCGGGCTGGGTATGGTCCGGCGGAGGCTGGTGCGTGGTGGTTAGGTATGTAGGTATGTAGGTAGGTACCTATGTAGTGAGCGCGGGCTGGGTGTGGTCTGGCGGAGACTGGTGCGTGGTGGTTAGGTATGTAGGTAGGTACCTATGTAGTGAGCGCGGGCTGGGTATGGTCCGGTGGAGGCTGGTGTGTGGTGGTTAGGTATGTAGGTAGGTACCTATGTAGTGAGCGCGGGCTGGGTATGGTCCGGTGGAGGCTGGTGCGTGGTGGTTAGGTATGTAGGTATGTAGGTAGGTACCTATGTAGTGAGCGCGGGCTGGGTATGGTCCGGCGGAGGCTGGTGCGTGGTGGGCGGCGGAGGCGCGGCATACTCCACGACCTCCTGGTAGATGAGCTGCTTCCACTGGTCCACTGTGTGCTCGCGCTCGTCCACCGAGTGGTCGTACGACGCGGGCGCCGGCTGGAATGTATCACACCTCATTACACTAAGCTTACGATGTATGCTGCGTACGAGTATAACAAGTATCCCCGTGGATCCTTTTCCAGAGAAAATCATTGTATGAGAATAAATCATCTTGTGAAACTTTGTATAATGTAGCAGAAAACTATTTTACCATCACCTTTCCACAGATATTTCCTGCTACATTACTATCTTTTCCCCAGCTGTTTTCTTCTAACTTTGCTTCTTTCTTTTTTCACTTTCCTTGCTGCATTGCCAACATTACACAAGATTTTTCCCCTCTACATTTTTAACATTTCATTAGATTTTCAACCACTACAATTTCAACATTTTTCCCAGATTAGCGGCAATTTGATTTAAATGTAGAATGCTTTCTTTAGAATTTCTCACACTATACTGTCAAAGGGGTTCAGACAAAGTGCTCATTGGATTTGTAGCTGCGAATACCTAAGTTTAACATTAAGACGCGGCGACGCACAGTTTGGGAAGGCAGTAGATTGGCTTCAATTCCCATATATTGTACCGCTACGTACCGCGTTGACCTCTCCCTCGTCGTACCACACGTTGATGTAAGGATGCAGCAGCGCCTCGTCCACAGAGATGCGTCGCTCGGGGTCGATGACCAGCATGCGCGACAGTAGGTCCCGCGCTTGTGACGCCTTCAGTCGGTTGTGTTCGTTACTGTCGCTCGGGAACAGAATGTCCGGGAACAGTCGCTCGAAGCTGTACCCGGTGTAGCGCGGTCTGTTCTCCACGTAGTTGCGCACGGTGGGCTGCAGGCGCGCCATGAATGCGGCTGATGGCGTGCCTAGTTGCTCTGACAACGGGAAAATAATCAATGTTAAACATCGAGCCGTGATGATTGCTGAAATTAGGCGATGGTTCCAAATTATTTGTACAACTTGTCGGGGATACACCGATCGGAATCGCAAAATTTTTGTTATTGGAACTGTCAAGTACCAAACAGTTTGACATGTCGTATTAACTTCTTGAACTGACCAATAATCTTATTCCACTGGTCGATGTGGTCGGTGCCCGGGAATAACACGCCGCCGCGGATCATCTCGCCCATGATGCAGCCCACCGACCAGATATCCACGTTCTCCGTGTAGCCCATGCCCAGGATCACCTACCAAACAGAACATAGGTGATAAGCATATTGTACAAGCACTTCATAAGCTGAGGCACAGAAGGAACAGCGCCGATCAAAATCCAATACATTGTGATTATTGGCAACAGTTGATGAAATACAATATTTACAGTGCACAACTGCCACATGAAGGTGTTGCACCGCCGCGCCATTGTGACCTACAGCCACGCTTCGTATTATAGGAATGCGCGGCCGGCAAACTTATTAACCGTTAATATAGAAAACATCTCCGTGCACAGCACACCCTACGCAATAGTGGAATGTCGAATGTACTGAATGAAAAGAAGCATGCATCGGAAAAATTGTAGCTGTGGGACTTGTACTCGACATTGTTGTAGAGATTGGCATAAGGCAAGGGAAGCCTCTATACGTAGCAGTAGGTGAATTCGAGCTTTATATGATGATGAAGAGGAATCGAAAATCTCGGTTTAATTTCGATAACAATACAGCCTTAAAGCCTCAACAAGATCCTTGCGGAAAACGATGTTGACGGTGTTAGGTACATACCTCAGGCGCGCGGTAGTACCGCGTGACGACGTAGGGCGTCATCATGAAGGTGGTACCCGCTGTGCGCGCCAGTCCGAAGTCCAGGATCTTGAGGGTGCAGTCGCTCTTCACCACTATGTTGGACGGCTTCAAGTCCTGATATAAACAAGAAAATATTATTATCTTGTCGCTGAATGATTTAAGTATAGATAAACTAGAAAAATATGACAAGAACAGTTGTCCCGGCGGCGGGAACATACGGAGTAGCGTTTACAATAACAGATTACCCAAATTTTCTTCGCAAAAGAAAAAGAAATGCAGTAGTATTCATGACTCTGAAAGTGCTATAAATAATAATCTAAAATTATATTTTTTTAAGTTTTACACGATAAAACAATAATTATCAGTTAAGATCTAAATGAGGTTTGATATTGAAGTAACAAAAGAAAGAATCATACCCGATGTATAATCCCAGCAAGATGCAAGTGCTTGATACCGCACAGCATCTGATACAGGAGGTAGCTCATGCGCTCGTGGTCCAGGTCCATCTGGATGACCTGGCACAGGTTAGCGTCCATCAGCTCCATCACCAGATAAACATCCTGGAACTCTTCCAGGCTCTTCTGAGGCGTAAACGCGTTCAGAAGACCGATTATCTGAAAGAGCATTGAAGATAATTATTTAGAGGTTTCTTCGATAAGTGGAAGCATATAGAAGGCCCTTGCGGTACTTAGATAAAAAAAAACTACAAATTCATCACTCAGAGTCATAAATATATTGTCTATGAGTTTTGACTATATCATGAAGTTGAAAGTTGTTGGGCGTGGCGGCATCTTTAACGGTTTCTTTTAAAATAGTTTTGGAAGCATCAAAAGAAAAGTAAAAGAAAATGAGAAAGGAATAAAGTAGGACTGAAAGAACTCGGGGAATGTAGTAAATATTTTATTTAAAGCACTGAAAAGAAAAGAAACAAACTTTAGAAAGTTTTCAAGTCTTACTTACATTTTTATGATTGACGAGTTTCATAAGTTTGAACTCGCGGTACGCCCGCTTGGCGTGCGTGACGTTTTGAAAGGGCCTTGATAGCTTCTTGATGGCGACATTCTGTTGTGTCACCGTGTCATACGCGGCACTGTAACCAAACAATCATCATTCAGTAAATCAAGCAAGCAATGGATGAAGAAGAATAGAAGATGTCGCTTTCATAGGAGTTTTACTAGCCGAAATCGGACGCTTCTTGGCATTTTTAGAATCTGATATTTATCAACTAAACCCATTTTTGGTTTGCCTTCATTTCACTCAAATTCTGATCATAAAATGTATCAAAAGTGAACGTAACAAAATGACCGTCCACTCGAGTCAACCGGTCACACTTCACCCGAGTGAACAGCGTCTGATATCGGTTTTCATAAAGGAAAACCAAACAGAAAATACAAATAAGATGTGAATTTGAATAACCCTTGATGCATGAAGCCAGGCAAATAACATGTTGCTGTTTCAGTAGAGTTACTATTTGTTAGTTTAATTCGCAAAATATTAGTTCTGCAGTTAGATACAATAGAAAATATCTGATCTTTGGATAGATATGTCACCGTAAAATTGTAAAACACGTTATATTGGTAATCTCTCTAGCGATATTGTAAACTCTCGAAATATTGTCAAACGAACATACTGCTTACAATAAAACGCATTATTTTTGTGAAATGCATGCGATAGTAGTCAACTCACGCGGTGTGGAGGGAAGGAAGGGAAGGAGGGGTCCCCCTTGCCCAGTGGTAGGTACAACTCTCATGAAAAGATAATGTACAATTTCTGATTAATATAACCTAACCTTAAAACACTTTATATTCCCCTAAAAAGCGTAGTCGTCGGAGCCCCGCTTCGCGGGGCCCCTATTTCCGAGTGCAGGGTTTAAAGGAACCTAACTAACCTAACGGGGGGTGCCCCAAGTCCCGATTATGGGGGCAGAGATACTTCCGTATGTTCAGTTGATAATATCGCTAGAGAGATACCCGCTAACACGATAACACGTTAAATTACAATATAACGTGTTAGAATTTTACGGTGACAGATATACTTACAAAAACTTAATATTAGTATTCACTATGCAAAGTTATTAGTTGTTAATTCTATGTTCATGAAATTCCTTGTCCGTGAAAAAATCTACTTTGATATACGACAATGAACGGTGATCCCCATGAAATGATAAAAACACAAAAACCCAAACCACAAAGATGAAATAAATGAATATCTGAACATGAATAATTCAAATATCTTAATCTCATTTTCGATTCAGAGTTTATTGATTGAATTTATTCAAATGTCTCCTTAATTTGAAATGATTCCGAAGAATAATTTCATTTGTGTCGTGTCGTGAACTCAGGTTTTACCGTGACGAGAAAACCTGAAATGTTTATTTCTGGAAGAGTAGTATAGTGTGTTTTGATCTAACGTTCCCCTATCCCCGATGCTGGTGCTGGCACAAAATTGGACTACACAATACTATACTTTACTAATATCGACATCTGATGATTGACTTTTTGAAGATTCGATGATTCACCCTCTGAATGTCTGGAATAGTGGTCGTGTCAATATTAGTATTAATCCTAAAACCAAAGCAGACGGAAACATGTAAAGCGGCGGCCATGTTTGCAAGATGGCGCCCGGTCTTACCACACCATCCCTTGTGCGCCTGCGCCGCGGCTCACTAGCTCAGTGTACCGTGTCGGTATCGTGAACACACTGTCACCGAGTGTGACTGAGTAAAACTGAACCATCTCTAACGGCTAACGTACACTACTGGATCAGCTATAAAAGAAACATTTATTATATTGGTGACTGTGGGCGTAACCAGGGTAGGGTCAGTATTTGTCGATTCTGGAGCGTGTTCTTGAAGAATAGTGTGATACAGTCATGCCTTTTATCATTGCATTAGACGAGAAGAATTTCAAGTCAGGAAAGAAAAAAATTAGAGGAAAAAGCGGACAGGTAATTTCCAAGTGGCAAGGAGAAATTCATGGTGTAAAGAATCGTTCCATGATTGTAAACCTCAGCGCTAAGTTTTTCATCGGTCATGAAAATCTCCATTATTCCACACAATTTGATTGTGTAGTGTAGCAATTTTTTTTCGTCTCTTTAGGACTAGAATCATGAGCTGAATTCATGCAACCAGTTTATGCCTCGATGACCGATATCCCCTACACAGAGTATGGCAAAGTTAAGGCACAACTGTAGATGTATCTCCTTGTGGCCACGTGTAGCCTTAGTATTTTAATATTCTGGCTACGCCCACATTGACAAGCCACTACAGTGCATAACGTTAACGTGTCATAGGTATCAGAGTTGTGTGCAATGCATGCGAGTGTGCGTGCGAACAGGATGCATAGAGTTGCGTGGTTTGTTCACAAGCTTTTGGGTGCTAAACTTGAAAATAATATTTTATATTATTGACGTTAAGTCGATACTTTAACGGGCTTTCACGACCTCAGGATATACGACTTGCGTCAACCGACCCGCGCTTGCGTCACTTGTTGACTGCACGCGAGTAGATGCGTCGCGTTAGCTCGTGGAATGATTTCATTTGTTTTATCCGGGTCGCTGATGCAAGACGTATGTGTCGCTTAAGTGTGTATCTCGTGGTAAAAAGAAAGAGTGGCAGAGAAAGAGTGTGTTTTAAATAATAGAATAATTTTGAGAGACAGTAAGTAGACACAATTCTTTGTTTAGTTAATATGTTCCTGAAAAAGGAAAACATGAAATACTTATAGACTAACATGCTTGTATTTATAGAACAAAGCGAAGGTTTCATAGAAATCTCAGATTTGAGTATAATACAGTGATGTTAAGCCTGAATGTGCCTAAATGTACAGTAAGCGATAATTGAAACTGCGCGAACATTATATTATGTTGCGTAAGTGTGGAGGCGAGTTAAGTAAATAATAACGCCGAGAAATACTTAGTTCCAAAGTATGAGGAATGTTTAGCTCTGTAATTAGAAAACTTACAGCCCACGGTACATGGCGGAAACTTGGGAAGGTTTTCCAAAATTCTCAACTTTCGGAGAACTGTCAATCTTGCTAAGATTTTCTTGAGGAATTAACTTAAGATTCAAAAGGACACCTCACCGTGTAATTTCGTAAAACAAACTAAAACGATTTTACTTGGAATGGTTACCAGAGTTTCAATAGGCACTAGACACGGTGAATAATTTCAAAGCTCCAACTTAAACGTAAACGATGTCAAATCTTAGCTTAGATTAACATTGAACTTTCTAAGAACATTGAAAACATATTACTTTATTTCTAATTGAAATAAAAACTTGAAACAGCTCAAAATTTTTTCAAAGGTTTTACGATAAAAACGGTCTACTTGGAGCATCAACATTCATGAATCGGTCAAACTTGTATGGACACCGTACACTGATACGTATACTGTAATCAAGTATCTGTCAGTCTCGTATCGGCTGCAGATTCCCAACTTGTCTGTACCAGTTTCACCGAATCTTTACTCAAGAGCTTCTCTAAGAGCTTGGTGCCAAAATTAAAAGAACTTGGGGACCTGGCGCATTACGCGGCCACGACCGCGACTTGTCGCTCGGAAAGCTGTTATTTTGGCTGCAGAACAGAAGCTTCGACCAAGAAGAAAGCTTGGACGCACAACTGGGCGTCCGACCAGCTTTGTTCAAGATAACGACCGGTCATGCATTAAGTCTTGGTCAAGACTGCGTAGTGCGAGGAGTCCCTTACTGTAAAAACTTCTAATTCTAACATCTACATTAAAACAGGCAGCCATTACGTTGTTTGTTGGCAGACTTACCATACTATTCCCTGTGCACCGGATCCGATGGGCTTCAAGTTCTGGTAGCGCTTGAGTATGGTGAAGCGTGTGTCGCCGACCTCGACGGTGTAAAAGTGAGGGTGGCGCGGCGGGGCCGCCATGGCAGAGGCTGGGAGCGCCGCGTGGGGCATGGACCACCCCTACCTGTGGACAGAGAAGATGCTCTTGCAGTTGCAGGCTAGACAAAACCGTCAATTTAAAGAGTCTGCGCACTACTATATCATACTGCATCATACCATGACCGTGCTAGGAAGGAACGTGTTAGACAAATATGATGAGACTATGCCCCTAGACGGAACGGTCTGGTCGGCATAGTCTCATACTGTTCTATACAAAGAATATAGGCACTGCGCGCTCGTGAAACAAAACTGCTGTCTAATCCTTTACATGAAGTAACCTTAGGCAACACGGGAATTCAAAGCATGTGTTTTTAGTTGCACATATAAGTGTCAACTTATTGGATAGCATTCAAGACATTAAAAACGACCTTTCGTTAATTTTCTGAAGATGTTTTGCTCCCCTTTCATAAACATATACATACCTATGGATATAAATCTATTTCTGTCGCGCTCGATTTTGAGCGCACATCAAAGGATCAATTGGTTATTAAAGTTTTAATACCCATCGGCACAAGAGTACTGAAGTTTAGGAGGGTGTGATCAGTGGTGCAAACTTTAGGATTGAATACACGGCACCCAGGATTTGTAACTTTACGACCACTTGTAGGTATTTACTACCAAAATATTAGCAAAAGTCCAAGGGATCAGCGGGATGGTGTTTTTTAGATTCATATAAGCATAAATAGCCTATCCGCCTAGCTATCTGCTGAATATGCTGTCTGTACCTAGCCTTTCTATAAAAGGAATGGGGTCTGTGTTTCAGATCAAGTATCTGAGAAGTGTTTTTAAGTATAGACGTATGAACGTCTAGAAAAATAAAAATAAAGCCTACCTCAGACACTAAAATCAGATAGTCTTTTGAGGAACCAACCACACAGAACTGAGTGCATCTGTCCACTGTCCAGTGACCATTAAGTGAACGCAAGAAATTATAAATCTAAGATGTTATGATTCTCTTCGTCATGTTCTTCACTTTTAGAAGTATTGTGACATAAAAAAGAGTGGAGCACTTACTTTTCGTGAATATATATGACGAGTGCGGCGTAGTCCATATATTGCGCGCGTGTAGTGTCCACAACGTCGGCGCACACTGCTTCACTCACTCAGGGCTGTAGCGCGGCGATTGGGGGATCTGACAATTAGGTACGTCTGTTGACAAAGAGAAAATATGTTTAGAGATAAAATATCCCCAAAGAGTAGTGCGTGTCAGGCTAGAAATAAATCATAACCCTTCGTTCGTTCACCTAGTTCAGTTGGAAAAAGAGGAAGCTATACAGACTCGTAAGTAAATCTAGGCATTACAAGAGTAGCTATGGTTCTCTCAGACAAATTGCTCGATCTAGCAGACCCGTTTTGCTAACCCCAATAAAACAAACAAATTATTCCTCTTATAAATGTTCTACGTGGAGATCGTGGTAGACGTTTAGTTTCTTGCGAGCATTTGTCTTCATTTATAACCGTCACGTTGTGAAATCGGGACACCTGCGATTAAATTTGAAGGGCGTTCAAGCCTTTTGTTAAAATATTTAGATTATATTATGAAAATACAAAAATTGGCATAATTTTACTACGAATAAATAATTTGCCATTATAATGAGTACAAAAAAAAACTTTCTAATAATGCATTAAGTATTAACCTTTGAACGCCCGCCCACAAGTCACCTATAAAGGTGAAACTTCGGCGAATTTACGCGATTCAGCAATTTTGAGGGCTGCAAACTTTAAATTTTTATACATGAGTATAAAAAATACGGCGTGGGTGTGATTATAGGCTTAAAGGTGAGTGGGGACGCTCCAGCCTGGTTCGGAGGGTGGGCAGTGAACTGTAAACCTATTCACACGAATCTGGTGTCACTTTCACAGTAGGTCGCTGTGAGATACGTAGGTAGGTACTTGGTATGGATTAAACTTTCCAAGGTGAATTTGCAGTGGGGATCTAGATTTTATGCTAGTTTTTAACTTGGTTCGGTGTTTAATCTAAAACATTGGAAGTGTTAATACACAGTCGTCTCATATTTAAATAATACACAAATACATTTCAGGCACTACAGAATTACAGAGCCTATAAAAAAAAAACTGTGATCCCAGTTATTAACAGACATTTTTTGTTAACGACACTAGTTGGTTAGGTCTATTGCAAGCTGATAACGATATCATCCGCTTTTGTTTTGTTTATTTATATAAAAAGTTTTTAAAATCATTAGTTACGAACTATGCCCCACAAAACCGTTTTCACGGTTTGTCTGTGGGAACGGAACAAACACTTAATTTGTACTTATTTGATTTGTCTATCTTATATGTTAATGTCTTAAATAATACGAAACAGGTCCAAATCTAAGTCAAGCTGAAGAGCCGAATACAAGCATTTGTTGTAGCAAACAGCCAGACAACGGGGCTCTATCGCCGACCGTGGTCCGGGCATTCACACAATGGCCTGAGATGTCTGGTAGAATTATTAAGATCTGAACAACAATGGACAAGTTTAAATGAGGAATGTTACGCTAAATGTTTCGGCGAGGGCAAGGAATTAAACATTGAACTTGAAGTAACATTAGTAAGCTCATAACCTAGTAAGTAAATGTAGGAATTATATAGGAATTGTAATTACTACACATTTCGTAGTGTGACTGAACAATGGTTTTGGTTAAGTACTAACTTCCAAGATTATAGTGAAACCATTAGCGGTGCTTGTGATTAAATAATTACAGCTGCACGGGTCGATTGAAGGTTAAGTTACGAGAATGGGTGACCATCCAATACATATCAAGACCTACTTAGGTCATAGCTGTCATTCGTAATCTTCTTCTTCTTTGTTCGTTCTTCTTCTTTCTTCTTTTCTTTTTTTGACAGTCGTACGGGTAGTCAGAATCTCAAAAGTAATAAGCTTATCAATGGGTATCGTGTTACGAAGTTACTGGATTATGGACGTCAAATGGGCACTCTCTCAATTTGAAATTATAGGTATTCACTTCAGCTAAAGCTGCATCTGCATCCAATAAGAAAGGAAGCCGGCCCCATCATAGGAAAAGGCTAGGCAGATTGATTGATTTAGTGTAATGTACATGAGGATTTCGAAAGGAAAATCCCCAGAATCCTTTCTGGTTTTCACATCAGTAACGTTACAATGTGCTTACGCAGGCATGAGCGAGCGCGATTGTGTGGAGCTAATCGTATCATTTACCCCGCGATGCACAGACGTAGCTGTTTATAATAACATTGAATAAACATTAGCGATTTGGCGGCGCTTCTAAACCGATTTGCGACGCACTCGATCGGGCAACCAAATCACTTTATCGAGAAAGCTGTCGATGGGAATCTCCCTGCTTTTTTTGGTTAAATATTTTAACTGTAAGATGCTCTTGTGAAATACGATGATAACCCTTATGTTTGTACCAAATTTAGAAAAACTTATCAGTGGCAGCCCGAAGTCTGATGTCCGTAAGGATTGAGGAGCCACTTTTTGTAGCATATACTTATGCACGGTTGATCGCATGAGTCGATTGCACGTAGGTACGTAGGTGCTACAAGAGCCCTAAACATATCTGCCGAAGTGTCGGTTAACCTGTACGATATAAATATCTGCCTCAGCCCTACCCTTCGGTGATTATAATCATTGCTCGGGGCTCTCGTTAATTCGTTAGCGTAACTTACCCAATCCGAATCCTATCTACAATCATAATTTTCAGAGTCAGTCAAACGATCGAATTACCTTTAATTGACATAACTAATTTAAAGCAAGCACTTCAATAGTAAATGTGTGTTCAGAAGTATTAAAAACATAGATGGTATCTTTCTGTCCTTGTTCCATGATACTTGCTGTCCGTGTAGCACGTTCTCTTCTCCCTATCTCCCCTGTCAACTGTCACGCTCTCATCCACTCCCCTATGTCATATTTTTCCCATCATAATCCATCTTTTCTTGGACATTGTCTGTGAGAGACTGAGAGAGCGTTCTCTCTCACAGACTATGTTCATAACATTTCAAGTATATCTATACTTGAAATGTTATGAACATAAAATTAACAAACCATGAATTTCTAACTCATGTCAAATTAGCAGTCAGAGACATCGTAGATATGTTACATTTTAATTTAAAAGCTAATTTACAGTCGTGGAGGGTCGGCAGTCGGCTCGGACTGGCGGACCACAGATGTCATATAAATGTCAAATGGGAACCGGCGTATAACCAAGTTTCATACGTTATATATTTCCATGCGGAATTCCTTTATTTCAGAAGGCTTGTTGGAGGATACCTATACATTATCGCTGAGAAGTTGTACTGGGACAAAGAGCAAATAAAAACGAAGAAAACATCAGAAACCGAGAACCTAGTCAAATTATACTTGCAAGATTTATTTACTAACACCGGGACAGCTAAAACTTAATAAAAGCTGGTAAAATGAAAAAAAAAATTGAGACAGAGCTGATTAGTTGACAAGCAAAAACGATGTGTTTGTTATCCACAGACGCGGTGCGACTTCTTGCCTTTTCTTTATTTATATTTCTTATTACTCTTTTCTACTACATTTCTGAGTAGAAAAGCAAGCTATACCTTCTACTTTTCGCATAAACGTAAAATACCAGCAGTCCAAGTGACAGTTCTCCTACCAACATAAAATAAAATTAGTGATTAAACGAACTTACCTAAGTGAAGTTCTATCATAATTATACGAAGCGCTTCGTCCGAAGAGATTAGTATTTTAGATTATAGACAACATGTAGTTACGCCGTTAGTGTTTACCGCTTTGCACTATGGTTGAGAGTATATATTTTTTTTTTTTTTTGTGGGTACTTTACAAACCTTAGACTGTCATAGCTCGACTTCCTCTGTTCATTTAGTTTAGAGTTTTCATATGTATTGGCATCAAAAAACCTTTCTTTTGTAACATATGGGTAATATGGGAGGGTTGGGAGTCATACTAATCTCTTCGGACGAAGCGCTTCGTATAATTATGATAGAACTTCACTTAGGTAAGTTCGTTTAATCACTAATTATACTTCACGCTTCGTCCTCGAGATTAGTATTTTAGATTATAGACAACATGTAGACTTTGAGAGTCAGGACAAAAGAAAGTGTTTTAATAAGACCCTTTTAATCATCCAGTTTACTTTATTCAATCAACTACACTTTAGTGTCCGAACCAAAATTAATTATAATTTTATTACTCTTAGTAACTGAATACAATTATTACTTAATAATAATTAACATCATTACCATGTTTTTATAAGAAGGATTAAATAAAATATTTGTTTAATTAACATTCTGATTGATTAATTATGGCCCTTGCAAATGACAAGTTATCCTCGTTGACAATGTGCCTTTTATAATATTTGGCAAAAGTATTGGAGTTGCCACTCCAACCTGCAGTGTTACGAATTAAATCAACACTGACCCCAAGAGATTGTGCACGGGACGTAGCGGCATGGCGGGTACTGTGCGCCGAGAATATGTTGGTGTCTAGCCCGCACTCGCCAAGCGTGCATTTTACCCAGCGGCTGAGTGTTTGTGAGCCAACTGCTTTGTGTGGTTTACTCATACCTATAAACAGGCTCACAGATTTCCGTAACGATGAAGTTTTCTCTAAGTAGCATTTTACTGCATTGGCAGGACAAATAGAGGGCTTATCGTTAAAGTAAGGTAGGAAAAGAATTGGTTGTTTAGCGCCAGGGCGAGAAGTTTTTACGAAATCTGGGATTTTTATAATAATTTTATTGTTGAGAACTTCGATGTTAACAGTTTTAATTTTTGAAAAGGTTTGCATTCTGTGAGCTGTTGTGAGGGCAAGTAAGGTAATAGTCTTTTTGGTCAGGGAACCAAGAACTTAGATGATCTAGGACAACGTTACTGTCCCAAGTAAAATTATACTTTGGAAGTGGTGGTCTAACTCGGTATACACCCTTTAGAAATCTCTGAAGCCTATCGTCTTTTGCTATGGCTGGGCCTAGTGTCAATGAAAGGGCAGATCTGTATGTATTCAATGTCCCGTATTGACATCCCTCGTAAAACATTTGTGTAAGAAAAGATATTATAATAGGGACTGATGCTTTGTAAAAATCAACCGAGTTATTTTGACAAAAGAGCCACCACTTGCGGAGACATACATTATATTGTCTTATTGAACTATCCGACAATGAGGATACCATGATATCTAAGGAGGCCTTTGGTAGACTTCTTCTTGTTAACGCCTCCCGGACAACACTCCTGCAACCAGGGTAAGGGAGGAGAGTATTCGGCGGGAGCTGGAATGAAATGATAAGGCGTTATCGTCGGGTGAGAACGTAACAGTCTTGGATACAAGGAGGCTCTTGAATAACGGGTACCAAGCTTGTGTGGGCCATAATGGAACAATTAAGATGCCACGCGCTTTGTGCGCTATGATTTTCCTAAGTGTTTTGAGTATCATTGAGAAAGGTGGGAAAGCGTAAAAATAGTAGCTGGACCAACATATCGTAAATGCATTAATAGCCATAGCGTCTGGATCCCTGTGCCACGAGATATAATTTGGACATTTATTGTTCAATCGACTTGCAAAAAGATCAATTTCCGGTAATTCAAATTCAATCGTTAAACGTCGAAACGCCCAGTCAGCCAATTCCCACTCAATGTCTGGGTGTGTTTTACGAGACTCTGCGTCTGCTACTATATTATCGCAAGACCTTATGTATGATGCGAAGATGTAAAGCTTTCGAGATTCGCACCATTGCCATATATCTCTGGTTATTTGAGTGAGATGAGGAAATTGGATACCACCCATCCGGTTAATGTAAGAAATTGCGGTAGTGTTATCTATTCGCAAGAGTATCTGGCAGTCGTGCAAATCCTTGGCAAAGATTTTGAGAGCTATAAAAGCGGCAAGCAGCTCAAGATAATTTATATGCTGTTCTTGTTCGCTTTGTGACCATTGACCACTTGCCGTATTACTATTACTACAGGCACCCCACCCCGTTGTTGAGGCGTCAGAGTATATTTCAAAGGTATAATCATCATCTCTGATACGGCGAATGGAGTGATTTATGCAACCGAGCCACCACTGAATGTCTGGTAAAACAGAATTAGAGATATTCATGAATTTGTCGTAGTCATTATGGTCACGTAGGTTAAGGAATTTGCAGCGTTCTAATTCCTTGGTGTACAACCACCCGTATTCAATAGCGGGGCAAGCCGATACAAGTAAACCTACCAGTTGGGCATATTTTCTGATCTTACAGCGTTTTACTTTAATAAAGTGTTCTAATTCAGAATGGATGCGCATTCGTTTTTCAAAGGGCAAACTAAGAGTCATATCTGTCGAATTTATAATCATTCCTAAAAATTTAATTGTTTGTGAGGGTACGAGGACACTTTTTTCTTCATTAACAATGAAACCCAAGGAAATAAGCAGCTTTTTAGTGGTATCAATATATGTGAGACATTGCTGATACGATTGACCAAATAATAACCAGTCGTCTAAATACAGGGTGGATAATAATCCACTAGATCGTAAACATTTCGCAACGGGTTTCATAATTTTGGTGAAAACAAAAGGTGCCGTGCTCAATCCGAAAGGTAGGACGTTAAATTGATAAATTTTGTTATTAAAGGCAAAACGAAGGTACTTTTTTGATTCGTTATGAAGTTTTATTAGAAAGTAAGCGTCCTTTAGATCAAGAGTGGCCATCTAACAGTCTTTAGATGTTAATTTTAAAGCAGTACGTAAATCTTCAAGTTTAAAGTGATCAGGAGTAATAAATTGATTTAATTTTTTAAGATTTAAAATGAACCTCATTTTCCCATTAGATTTAGGTGTAAGGAAAAAGCTTGACAAGTATTGGCCACAACATGGTTTACACTCTGAAACGGCACCTATTTTTAAAAGATTATCTATTGCTTCAATAAGCTGTGTACGTTCAGAATCGGTATAATTACGTAGAATGGGGAAAGTGTCTTGGACTACTGGAGATGAAAAATGTATTTTGTACCCTTTGATCCACGACAAGATGGTATGGTCGTCTGTGATTTGTGCCCATTGAGGGTAGAACAATGATAAGCGGCTGCATTCAGTATCGGCGGCGAGTGGCAGGAGGTGCTGGCGGCGGGGGAGGCGGCGGCGGTGCCGGCCACGCTGTCCTGTAGGAGCCGTACGCTGGCGGCGGGGGCGCAGGGGCTCGAGGTGCTGCAGGCCCGTGGCTCCTCGTAGGTGGACCCGGATGCCTGCGCGCCTGGCCCGGAGCTCGCCGGTTTTTTGGAACCGACGTGATAGATTTCTTTGGCTGGGTTTTATCGTCTGCTTTTAATTCGACGCCGGATTTGTTCACGGCCCTTGCAGATTTAATTGTTTTAGCCAAATTCTCCCCGAACAAGAAGGAATCAATTTTTGTGCTTGTAAGGTGATCTTTCATATCTTTTTTAAGAGAAGATAGAATGAAATGTTTTCTAGTAGCAGAATCATTGTGCTGGATGTCGCAAAGAAGGCGAGTGACGTCCATGAGTTTTTGAAGCAACTCGTTATCCCTGTCTTTCGAGTTAAGATGTGATGTAATGATTTCGCCTAAGCAAGATACAGCCGATGCCAGTTGCACTTGCTTGGCCTCAATACCCTTGTCTCGCTTTATAGCGATATCAGCGAGCGCTGCTTTAATTTCAGGATTAATCTTAGGTGCTCCTACGTAAAGACAGTTCGCGGGCAAGGGATATTTTGCTATAAGAGTCTTTTTTATCTCTTTGCTTAAACCTTCTTGGGCGAGATGTTGTAAACGCGATGCGAGTTCCGGACGTATATCTTTGTTATATTTAATTTGTGATAATGGGTCATCACCTAAAATTTCTAGTGTGTCAGTATCTAACTCCTGAGGTTCTTCCTGGCTAGGTTTTTCAGGAGCCAAGACCGAGGCGGTTTTGTCAGAATCATTGGTTGGAACTGACACTTGGATATCTTGGCAGGCATCGTTTATAATTTGCTCGGTAATCTGACAATCATTATGTGGGACATGTGCAGGTGAGTCTGATAACCAGATATCTGGGTCCAGAGGTGGGCAAGATGACTCTGGAAAGAGTACTGCCATTATTGTGATTGCCTATGGATAAAGCTATGTATCGAGTACGTCCCGATGACGGCTCTGAGAATACTGCTTTTGTAGCATATTGTTATGCTTATTTTGCCAGACTTTTAATTATATAAAAACACAGCACCCACTATCATCAATTAATGTTATAGCATTTTTCAAATAGTAAATGATTGTTAGCAAAATATAGCAAATTTTAATTTTAAATTATTGCGTAGCATTAGAAAGATAGATAGACTTTACGAAGTTACATTTTTTGATGTTTACTAATGGGGCACTGATTTGAGATAACTACTGTTATCAGTTTTCGGTTTTGTACAATTCCCGCTGATTTGTACGGTTACCGTTACGTTTTTGAATGCGGTGAAATAGTCCCGCTGACTATTTCGGTTGCATTCGTCTGGGTAGGTAGGTAATTGTGTAAAAACACATAAAATAATATAATATGTAGGAAGGTACCTGGTTGGTGAATTTCACTTCGCATCCTTGTAGCACAATCACGAGTTGGTGAATCTTCTTCTCGGGAATCACTATCCGAGTCACTGCACTTTGTCCTACGGATCTTGCGTTTTAACTTTTTCACTTTACGCATCAAATGAAGCATTTCGTCTTCTACAGACCGTTTTCTTTTTGGCATTTTAGTACGTGAGTAGCGCGAATCAGAAATAATGTGTTGAGCGGTCGAGCACTAAACTGCGAATGAACAGAGGAAGTCGAGCTATGACAGTCTAAGGTTTGTAAAGTACCCACAAAAAAAAAAAAAAATATATACTCTCAACCATAGTGCAAAGCGGTAAACACTAACGGCGTAACTACATGTTGTCTATAATCTAAAATACTAATCTCGAGGACGAAGCGTGAAGTATAATAAAGTTAGTAGCGAGCGACTCTACTCGCGAGTCGACTTGACTGGCTCCAATTACACAGCACTCGCTTCGTACTGGCGTGCACTCGACACCGTTGTGGCCGCTTCAGCGCCAGCTTCAGAGGCAAGTAGCTCGCCTTGTGGCCTTACAAACGCTTACTTTTGGATAGTAAATAGTAAAACAAGGCACTGAATGTTACTCGATGTAGATACAAAATGGGAAAATTATTGGCCCGTCGTAGGTTTAAGTTGTGTTACTATAGTCTAACAAGTTACTGGCGTCCTTTTAAAATCCTCAAGAAGAGAAAATATTTTTCCGAACCATAACTTTCTTCAAGAATACTTTTTTCATTAGCTTTGGCCCAAATCTTGAATAGGTATTTCTGAGGCTCAGACAATTTATATCGTAGAGAACCTTCAGAAACTCTTTGTAGGTCATATAGACATATTGTGCCATTTTTTTTTGTAACAAAAATCGCTACGCACAGCAAATGATTAATGGGTTAACCTCGTTCTTTCTTTTGGAAAATATGGAGGTTCTCACCCAAATTAATGACATCATTTACCATTTCATCTTTTCAGACATCCTATTTTTTATTACTATCTCAACAGAATCAGATCAACCAATCAACGTAATCTATAGCAAAAAAAAAAAAACTAGAAACATGTGAGTTAGCCATTGTAAAAGTGACTTGCCCAATATAATAAACAGTAAGGGGGGCTAATCGAGCGGACACGGTGGAGCACACTGGAGGTTTGCCCCGCTTGGGCGGAGCACCACCGTGTCCTCGTAGCGGTCCAGAGCGAAAGGGCTAGCATGATTGCTTCTGCGAAGCAGTCATGCTAGCGAAGGAGGTGGCGAAACGTGAGAGGGAGAGAACATCACGTCCCAGCCGCCGCGAGAGACGTACTGGGCGTCGGGGGCCACGTGGTGGCCCTCGGCCACCGTAGGAGCGGGCCAGTTGACGGTGAGCAATGAGCTAGCTCAACGTCCGATCGTCTTATGACGACAGGCCGTGTCGACGGCGCGTTCGTGTTTCACGCGCGCCTTCAAGAGATGTCAGCAAAAAACTATAAGCCTTGACAGGAATACGGAACCCTAAAAAGGAGGGCCGATGCCTGCCGGGGCTGCGGGACTGTTCGTAAGATATCGTGGCTCTGGAACACAAACGGCTAAGAAGGAACACGGATGGGTTTTAGTGCGTAAAAGTCTGATATTCCCTGCCGGTCCGCCCAGAGCGGTAGGGTCATTTGATGATTCCCCATCGGGGAAAAAGGGATGCTACTCAAATGTTCAGGTCTTGGTCAGAATTCGATGATTAAAACCACCTGAAGAAAATACTACTCATATTCTGTATTACCTATATTTTGGTCGGTTAAGTTCAATTAGACTTAAACCAAATGACTTACTTTGGAACGTATTGCCGCCAGACTGTGCCGAATCGAACATGTGACTACCATCGCTAACATTTTATGTAAACGTGCAAAAATGTTGGGGTTATTCTCTGAATAAATAATTACTTTCTCCGAGCGCTCCCGACGGATGGAGTGGAACATAGCTCATTCGTTCGGCGCCATTACTGGTGAGCGAGTGAACGGGCTCTGGGGACTGAATGGAATCACGCCGGCGATATAACTGCTCAGTGATTGGCGAACCAGGAGCTGTTAGTGGCAGACCTAGTAATGGTCCGCAATTGAAGAATTTATTGCTCGTTCTTTTTTTCTGTTGCAATGTGAATAAAAGTTGATGTCGGTTCTAATTGGCAATTTGTAGTCACTTCGTAGATAGGTATAGGTCGTAAATTTTTATTCACCTACGTGATTTGAACTTTAAGACACCATTCAGAACAGTTCTTTTTAAAGTAGGTACTACGTGAACTATTTTTTTTTTCAGCTTATTTGAGTGCCACCGCTGGGCAAAGGCCTCCCCTTTCCCATTCCAAACCCCTCTATCCTGTGCAATATCTGGCCATGTTCCTAACGCAAACGAGATCAGATCGTGACACGACCTTCGCCGCCGTCTGCCTCGTCGGCGATTAACTCTACGTATTTTAATTTGAATACAAGTAACATTAAATTAAAAATTTTAAAAACCCCTGACACATGGGGTCATAATTTTATGTTTTTTTTTTGGAACGAAGATCCTTAACGCGGCTTACGGGTGTCAAGCCCTTTCATTTGATAGCCATATTGAGGGAGTTGTTGAATAAATATGTAATCCGCCATTTTGTGGCGGCGGCCATCTTGGACTGATTTTTATAAAACATAGCTAAGAACACTCCCAAAGAAACAAAATCAAAACGCCATTCGGTTGCTACGATGCCACAAACACACACACACACAGACAGGTCAAACTTATATCACCCCGTCGTTTTTGCGTCGGGGGTTAAAAATAGCGAATGGCATTAATAACGGTGACCAGTCAGTTCACCAAACATTAATTCACAAAGTTTTACTTGACAAGCAACGATTAGAAAACAAATGATTTGTCATTTCATCATTATACAACAACAAGTTTAACAAATAATTCACTTCGCAAAATAATTATCCGATAAATTTTTATTTAATAACGTATTATTTGACAAACAATTCACTAATCTTTCCGTTTATCTCATAAAACAACGTTTGAAATAAAGACATTACACATATTGATTGTGCCATTCCAAAAAAAAAGAAAATAAATGAATTTGGTTTCCTATAAGCACAAATTTTGTGTCAGAAATGAATCGCTGCAGAACCGACTCCACGTAGTCTTTTCTGCCCTACCCCTAGAATGTAATTTAAGCCCGCGTAGGCGCGGAGGGGCGAGGCGGGCCGCGAGCTGAGGAGCAGGTGGCTGTAATACTCGCCGCCGCGGCTGAGGCGGCCGGCTTCAGCCGGTCAGCAAGCCGAAGCTGCGGTGCTGGTGAGCATTAAAACCATCTGCGACGATAAGCTCGCATGTGACCGCCGGAGCCCCGCAGCGCCGGAGCCGTGAAAGAAACCATGCTTGCTGCCGGTTGCATGCTTGCATACTGCATGCTTGCTGCTTGCTGGTTGCATGCATGCTGCATGCTTGCTGCTCGCTTGCTGCATGCTTTCTGCCTGCTTGCTGCTTTCTTGCTGCATGCATGGAGTATGCTTGTTTGCATATTATAAAAAAACTAAAAAAGCGAAATAAATATTAGTAGTGGTGGTTAGTAGTAGTAGTAGTAATAGTGTGGTGCGCTGGTTGTAAAATGAAAAATTGTCAATGGACTTTTGGTAAAACATTAGTGAACCCTTTTTTTTTTTTTTTTTTTTAGGATGGGAAATCATCAAATGACTTCTCCCACTCTGGGCGGAGCGGGAGGGAGTGTCAGACTCTTACTGACTAAAACCCATCCATGTTCCTTCCTCGCCCTTTACGTTCCGGGGCCGCGGTATCTCTTTCGAACAGTCCCGCAACCCCGGCAGGCTTCGGCCCTTGCGGGCCCCTCTCTTCTGCTGACATCTCTTTGAGGCGCGCGTGGAACACGAACGCGCCGTCGACACGGCCTGTCGTCACTAGACGGACGGACGGCTAGCTAGCCCAAAGCTTACCGTCCACAGGCCCGCATCTTCGGTGGCCGGTAGCCACCACGTGGCCCCCGACGCCCGGTGCGTCTCCCGCGGCGGCCGGGAAGAGAGGCTCTCTCCCTCTCTTGTTCCGCCACCTCCTTCGCCAGCATGACTGCTTCGCAGAAGGAGGTGACGGCTTCCCATTCCGTCTCGCTCCGGACCATGGATTGAACCAGGGCCGGACGCGAGAGGTCGCCGCCGCCACATTAGTGAACCCTTAATAACGCTTCTTGTGGGATCGTATACTATCCTCGAAAATAAAAGCACAAGAACCAAGGCACTATGTTCTGAACTGTCTTTTCTTTTTTCATCCAATTTATCGTACGGTAACACAATCCGAAGATTTTGTTCAAAGTAAAATATTATTATCTTATCGGCAATATGATATAACCAGCTAAAGTCCTCTTCGAATATAAAAGCGATGAATTGTAAGAAGAACTCGTTACGTAACAATCGATTCAGACTCAACATCGAGTGTCGCCTAACGGGATTGTAACCAACACTAGGGTTGGCAACACAATATGAGGAAAAATCAGAAATAACGTGAATTCATATAACTGGTCAATTTGCTCTGAAACTTGTATTATGTTATTTCCGAATCATTCACTGGTTTCAAATACAAGAGTTATTTCAAAAGGCTGATGATGGTAATGGCGAAGAACTTTTAGAACAGAAATCTTTCTAATTAACATAAGATCTGGACAGAAAATGGTCCTACAACGAATCAGAAACTAAAAATGGTGGCGTTATAATAAGTACCGAAACGAAACATGACGCTGATAAGCAGAAGAACGCAGTCCAGCTCTCTACATCTGGACTTACCGCCGACGCACCCAGCAAGCGCAAACCTCGGATCGTGGTTGTAGGGGTGCCGACTTCCTTGGCTGAAAATGAGATCTTCAAGTGTATTTTCGAGCAAAATATAGCCGACAAGTTACCAACGATGTCCCTAGAATGCTTTTTGACCTTGGTAAAATTAAGCCACAAATCTGGGAAGAGAGAGGCTGCGACCTGTAACTTCGTTATTGAAGTTGCGGCGAAAAATTACGAAAAATTACGATACGAAAAATTTTAATACCTCAATCTAGGATTTTTATAAATTGGACATCATGTCCTGTCAGGGACTTCACGTTAGTTACAAGGTGCTATAAATGCCAGCAGTATGGCCATGCAGCCATATCTTGCAGAGAACTAGTTTCTACTTGTGGTCACTGCGGTGACGCAGTCCATATGATGTCCGAATGTACGAAAAAATCTGACATTCCGTGATGCGCGACTTGCTCCCGCTTGAAAAAGCCCAGTGACCACAAAACGGGATACACTGAATTGATAGAAAATTAGCGGAACACCGATACATAAACTCCGTCGATTATGAAGGCACCTAGTGCGTCATTATCCAAGCCAGACATCCGTTGATCTTTCACTGCCTAAGTAAATTGTCGCCCGCAACAAAAATACCTTGAGGGTGTTTTTTTGCAATGTTTACTTGCTTAATACTGCTGACAATAATATTAGTATTAGCAAATAAGTGCTACAAACTGTTTTCCCTGTATACATGTGTGACCTTAATTATTATTCTTTGTTCGTATCTTATAATAGCATTTAAGTACATTATTAATATCATAATATATTAACCCATACTAACTTATTTCACTATTATGTTTTATATTGTTAAGAAATCCATTTTACAAATACTATTTATTAGAAACATGCCGCCTGTGTTACAGGTTTAACATAGTACAGGCATCGAACTCTGTTAAACCAACATTATTTTTAAGATTTAACTTGTATTTTTCGTGCGAATTCTAAATTTGAATAAATACATATATTATTAATATCATAAACAAAGGAATGCAAAACAATTAATTTACTGTAACGTCATAAAGCAGTATATATAGAGCTAGACTGACTCTTTAGCGCCTTCTCTTACCCACTCTGGAAGTCTGGAGTAGGATTTAAACAATATTGCTTAAGACGTCATGGTAGCTTGTTAGATATAAAGACATGTGATATCTAGCAACGCACGAGGTGGATATGGCTCCCCTCATAGAGCAGGCCTGTGTCGAAGCAGTCGGCACACTCAAGCTGATGATAATGTAAGGTCCTGCTATAAGTACAAGACAGAAATAATCATCTTCCTAGCCTTGTCCTATTCTACTTGCACATTCTTGCTTGTTGTGGTGTAACACGTTTACTTCTTACATTCTCCCCTGTCAGACGTCATGGCATCATTTACTCCACTCTCTTTGAGCCAAATAAATATGTTTCTTTCTTTCTTCCATATCATTCCTTACATAATCCATCCATATTTTATTTGGCCTTCCTCTCCTTCTCCATCTTTCAACATAACATAATTAAGAAATGAATGCAAAAAGACCAAGGGCCCAAACTACAGGAGCCAAACTAACCGGCTCTAAAGTGTTCCTAAGCCAAATATATCGGTATGTAGCCTGCCAGTCCTGCCACCCCTAACAGCTGCTGAAAGAAAGGTGCTATCCACGTTGGCGGCTCGCCAAGTGCCAAGGCTGGGCTTTGCTTACGCGATAAATATGCTGTATTTACATTACACATTTACATTTAAGGCGGGATCGTTTGCTGAATGTTGGGCTTTTAAATAAAAGGAAATGGAAGAATAACACAACGTGTAAACTTAATTTAGAGAGAGAAGTAATTTGTGCCCTGGAACCAAGAACAATTTCTTTTACAACTCGATTTAAAGTTTACTGAAAAATAACTGCAAGAATCGTTTCTCAAAGAAAGTGTTGCGAACCTTAATTTCACTGGGCCTAACAAAATTACATTCTATCACCGTTATCCATGACGAAAAATTAAAAAATGTGTCCGATTGACATAAGGTACCGAAAAGCTTACGTCAAAACTGTAGACATCAGCTGTAGAAGAACGAAACCCTTTGAAAGCTATGTACATACACTAGACCAACCTTCAACTATGAAAAACCTATCTGCTCTTGCTTTAATTGCGGATTGTAGGGCTATTTTAGCCGAAAGCCAATACGTAAATCAACATGGCCGGCCTTTAGCCTAGAGGGCAGCTAAACTTCGTAAACAAATAGTCGTTCAGGGGCTATTTGTCATGTATTAGTCCACTTTGTGGCCTTAATTTATAATTTCTAAGCTATAACCTACCGTCCTAGTTCCATGGAACCGTCCAGGGAAATGAATGCAAAATGCACTGTTAACCAGGACATACAGAACTGAGATTTTCAACTCTAAGAGCTCCGAAATTAGAGTCTAAATTCTCCGGGACGTCGGCTTCGTCGCACGGTTAGGTATCAAAGTTGGCGACCATTCTGTAAAATTTTTATTCGAATATTCGCAGTGGGAATGTTTTAGTGTTCTTAATCGGTCTGATGAAAATTTATATATGAATAGTTATTATATGCGTGTTTCTTGAAGTGAAAATGTATTTGTATTTGTAGTGGACACTTTAGTATCGTTATATCGTAGCACTAAAAGATTCGGAAAGCCAACCAATGAGTAATTAGGTTTCAAATTCGAATGAAAACTTACGATTTAGGATAAGTCGAAAAGTACTTTCATTACAATAAAATTTCCCTCCCGACATTTAAATAATCCCCAGTGCTCCAAAAAAAATGCTCCATTTACTTTTTGTTCTCCATTATTTAAGGGCAAACAAAAAACCTTTTTTAATAAAGCTTGTCATTGTCCAGTGTCACAGTGTCACAGTAACGAATAAGGGTAGGTCGGCCCTGTCCAACACATCGCGGGGGCCTGAGATATGGGCCTACAAGTGAATGGTGGTCTCTAAGCGATGTAGGCCTTCAAATTGTCGGAAGCCTCCCTATGCAGCCATTTGTTGCCTTCGTCGATACAAATCTGACATAACTAAACCTTCTAATTGTTGTTTATGCGATTAATTTGATATTATTATTCTTTGTTGTAGTTTGGTAGAACGCTTGTTGTTTTTATAGTTGGACTAATCGTTTTTGTGCTGTTTATAAAAACAACAAATAAACGCTAGTTTATTTGTTGTTTTTAAAATACGTGGCTCAATAGCAGTTTCAAGCAACAGTTTCATGTTGATTGATTGATTGATTGAGTTACTTTTGAGTTTATTGAAATAAGGCTGTAAATCATCACTTTTTGAACGTTCAAATTACTCGTATATAAGTCATTCTCTAAAACGCCCACCCACCCTTCACCCAGTGTTTAAGCTGAAAGAAATGGCAACAAAGAACTCCTCAGTAATACATCTGTCTGTTAAGTTAGTATTTATTATTATACCTTCCATTCTATTAATTACAGAAATTGTTTAAACTTCACAGGATCCAAGCAAAATGAGTCTCGTCCACACATCAGCATGTTATAAGTCCCAGGGATTAGTTGGTCTCCTGCCCCTAATCTACGCGTAGGCGCAGGTGCTGGTCGCAAATCCGCGATAACTAAGGTTAATCCCGCTAAATCACAGTAGCTTTCAGGGTTTAGAGCTTAAAATGTATTTCGGGTGTAAAAGCTTACGAATATTGTCAATTTTGAAGTTTGCTTAGTCTGCAAGCCGCGCTGCTGAGAGCTGGAACTTAGTGGTGTGGTTTGTTCATTAATTAAATAAAATTAATTCAATACTTCATTTGAAAAGGTTTATCTAATACTAAACGAGAATTTCACCAACCAAACTGCGCCGCTGACCGCGTTCAGTTGGGTTGGTGAATTTCTCGTTCTCGTTTGTTTGTTTCTCGCATTGGTTTCTCGTACCAATAATGAATGACGTTGATAGATGCTGACATCTGTCAGCGTCATTCAATATTGTTGTAAAATATTATTTTATATTAACGCTGAAATCTCTGGAACGCGTTTTAAATATGCTGATTTCATTCAATTTGTTTGGTGTGATTCGTCCGAATACACAAAAGTTAAGAAAGAGATTACTAGCCGGATAAGATATTCTGCTGTATGTACTTTTTCAAATTGCTGGGTCAGTCAGAAGCCGAAAACACGCGGAAACGCTGATGCCAAGACGCACTTACTACTAGAACCTAACCTCCCGTATAAACCGACAATAAAATAAAACCAATGTACCAGAGAATGAGTGGCCCAATAAACCTAGTTCCACTTCAGTCTATACCTAGATCTAGAATGTAAGCTGTAAAACGTCGCAGCGTCGGCCGAATACTAATTTAAATCTCGCATTAACGAGCAGCTCGGGTTGATTAACTCAGTTAGGATTAAGCCTGTTACGCTTATTAGCTTACATAATTCCAAGTGCCTTTGAATTCGGATTTTGGTACAGAAGCTATTTTTTATTTAATCAAATAACTAGGTAGGGATTGTGTGAGGAATGATATGAAAGAGAAAGGATTGAATGATGCCGTGATGTCTGACAGGGACAATGGAAGAAGAAAACGTGTTGCTGCCCCAAGTAGAATGGAACAAGGACAGGCAACAAGTTGAAGGGTTTCGACTGAATTTTCCGAGTCTCATTTGTAGCTCAACCTTTCCCCACAACTGGGACACAGGCCTCCAGTCTGTAAGAGAGAGTGGGACGTAATTCACCACGCAGGCCCCAGTGCGGGTTGGTAGATGTCACATGTCTTTGAATTTTTGGTTCCAGGACATGCTGGTTTCCTGGCGAGTTTTAAGAGCAGTGGTGATGAAATAAATTAAACAAAAATCGAACGATTCGACATTATTACGAAATTTAGATTATCCAAATAGTCTAGACTGATTTCTTGCATGCTCAAGCGCTATCAATTACGGATATGAATTGTCCCGTAACTAATCTAGAACTTTGCGAGTAACATGTGGTCAGCAGGTCTGACATAGTTGCTGTAGTTTGTCAAGTTAACAGCGACATATTGCTTCAACATTGTCCATTCTAGATTATCGCTTGACGGAATACTTGCTCTTAGTTAAGCGCTTCTATACCAGGCAGATGAGAACTGATTTTGTTGACTTTCAACTGAATTACTTCTCATACATTTTGGGGATATTGAAAATCTAGCTTTGGGTTGTCATTCATTAATTTATTTGGTTAAATTTGTATGTATTAACTATCTATAAAGCTTAACGCTACGAACATTAAATAAATATAATGACCCATTTAATGAATACGACACCCCCAACGACACACCTAATTTCATCAACAACTTACCACACCAACCCGCATCCTGTCAAATCAGCAGCTAAATTCAAAAGCTGCGCGAAAAGTGAGAGGAAAAATGTCCGCCGCCGTATCGAAGCGAAAGCCCGATTTATCAGAGGCCGCCTCTATAATTTATTTTCCCTTTTCAAGGCTCCGTTCAGAATGTAATCTGACTTACTTCGTATTATCGATGATTATCGGGCCGCTAGGGAGCACCGAGCCTGGACTCTTTTGACATATTTTTATTTATGGGTCGCGATTTTGAAATGATACCCAATTTTATTTTATAAATTGTCATTTTAAAGGTAATATGATACATGTCCTCGGTCACGACTTCATGCCATGCTACCAGCGTCACGAGACACGCGCGTTTTTAACTCCTACCGCGTGAGTCTCGTCATGTGGCTGTGCCGCGTGACGTGCTTCAAAACCAACGTTTTTCATGTGTTTTCTTCGCAGTCGCCATCGCAGCACGCGTGTCGTTTGAACGCGTAGCTCATGTCCAAACAGACACGATTTTCAACGCATGAAAGTGGAGCCACTTTCTATTGATAACAGTATTAGATCCCACAGCGAGTAGGGTGATGTTATCGTTCTCCAAATAGGCAAAATTGAAACGATATTAAAAGCAATAACTTAGAATTTGACTTGACTTCAAATTGAATATTTTTGCTCGACGTCGACGTGTTACGCGGAGTTGAACATTATTGATTGTAACATTGTAACCCAATGTCGGTGTCATATCGGGTTTCGCTTTCTGTATGAGGCCTGGTCCTGCGTTCCGCGGTTATTTCCAGGAATACAAGTAATACTTTAAGTTACGTCTTTTTAATCGATTGCACGACAATAAATACAGGGTTATGTTTTTTAAGTTACACTCCGAAATCTACAGGTAAACTTATTTTTTCAAAGTGAAAGCTTCTTTAGGCGCGTCGTACTTTTTGAGTGAACGAAAAGCTTGGAACCCGCGTGACCGTCACGTACGCTTTTCGTAGCACTTCTATCGGCAAACCCCAAAGACTGCCATGCATTTTATTTTGTTTTATTCCACTTTTATAGGTGACAAAGTTGTCTTTACAACGAATGCTTAGAAAAACACAAAAGACTAGAGATCTTTATTACTGCGGTCAAGACATCAGGTTAGGTTATAAAGGTTTTATATCTATGAAACGTGAAACATAAAATACTGCCCTCATGCTTATCATAACAACTTTTTAATATTCTAACAAAAGCAAATATAACGGCTAGGGGTCTCTTTGTTTACCTGAGCCGACTTCAGCGAATTGTCTATAGGGACTACCAACGAACATGTTACGCTGCTATACCACAACGCAATAAACAGCACATTTTCCACTAAATTTCCTCTAAATATTCCTGTTTACGAGCACATTCCGTGAGTGTAATAAAGTATTACGCAACATCTGAATGTCAAACTTACCATAAGCTGCGCGCGCTCATGTTGTACCCAAATGGCGTCAGTTATGCTCACACCCTCTGCAACAAACGTCGTGATGTTAATACGAGCTCGGCCGAAGTAAATAAGGTTTATGTAACAGTTGGTATGTAGCAATCATCGTTCTGGTAAATGAAAATTATGTTGAGGGAAACTTTCGGTAATAATTTTGTTTTCACGGCTTCAGTGTGGATTGGGAGTCGTTAAAAATAAAAGTAATATACATACTTAGATGTTATCATTCGAAAATTTCAACATTAAATGCAAAGTAAGCATTTCCTAAAGCCTAAAATTGTTTGAATCCAAAAATGTTCGACATTGAACTTAAGGGTAACCACATAGGGGACCTAAACAACTGGAAAAAGCTTTTTGAATTTGTAAAACGACTCTCAGCAACATCGACATAAGAAATAATCCTGTAATGGTAGATAAATACATAAATAAAATAAGATTTTCGGTAGTCTCTGTCAATCAAATACGTTTTTGATTTTTCCTACTTCTTTACCACTTTGTAGAATGCTATTTATCTAGGCCTTCAGAGCGCTATATTTTATAATTATTTACACATTAAGCCGAATCTACATATTGTGTGCGTATTTCCTAAAAATCTGGGACACAACATCGACATCGTAACTTATGTGCTACAAAAAATAACAAAACTCCACGCAATGTAACTGTGGGCTACATTTTATTAATGTCACCGCCGAACAGGCTGGTGGAAACTTTTTCTATTTTATGCCTGTACACTGACGTTTGTAGCCACAGATTAAATCTGGGACAGTGTGAATAATGGCCAAAGGACACGCAGATCAATTAATACACGATAATGTTGTACATTGTTTCTTATATCATTTGGATTTATGTACAAACCTACCTACCCGATTACAAGCTGTCACAAAAAAGGTAATAGTTCTTTCCTTCAACCAAAACGAATTTAACTTCAATCAGACTCATCCTTGAAGGGGAAAGCCATTTAGATGGAAAAAGAAAACATATTTAGTAGGCTGGCTTAGAAAAGTTCACAATCCTGCGCTGCCATGCTGTTTCAGAGAGAAAGCCTGTGTCTTGGGCTTTAAAGGCTGATTTTACTTAAGATAGTAAGCATAGCACACTGCACTGCCCCGTTGATCTAGTGATGATGCGCTGAGCATGAGATCCTGGGTACGATTACCGGGTCAGGCAAAGTTTTGTTGGGTTTTCCCATCAGGAATTTCTCAATAGCAACTACAGAGTCCCTTGCGACTCGCATCCAACGGATTCCCGCAACCTTAGGGACCGGTCAATGTGAATGACACTTGGGGGAGGCCTATGTCCAGCAGTGGACGTTTTTCGGCTGAAATGATGATGATGAACTACAGAGTCTGGTTTTGTGCCCGGTTGATGGCAATAGGGTCGCCCCCTATTAAATGGGACTTTGAACATAACTAGCGAGCGAAATGTGAGTGTACTATTGGATACACCTGTGCCTAGACCTTCGGAGACCAGGCGTGATGTTATGTTATGTAGGAAGCATCAAAAAACAGAATTTTTAGTAACAGTTGAAAAACTACTTTTACTTCTTACAACACGTACACCTCCTAAGATTTACGTTCACTTACTAAATGAAAAAAAAAAAAAACATTTTTATGGCTAAAGTTTTCCCCTTGACTTGGCCATTTATAATTCCCTGCTAATAGTGCCATCTGTCGTCATAATTTATTCGATTGCTCTTAGCGACGCGACCGGATTACGCGAAGAAACGGGTTCAATGAATTAAATTAGAATTCTTCTTCGCAGCGTGACGCTTGCTTGACCTATAATCGGTTAGAAAAGGTCTGAGATAGGGTTGTCGGGGACATTTGAATAACATTAACTTCACGCCTGTTCAGCAGACGTGTACGGTCAAACAAGCTATTCGGTTTACATATTTCAATGTAATTTGTGGGTTAAACTGTAAACCAAATAGCTTTTTCGACCGTACAAAAAGTACCGAATGCAATTATTTTAAACTAGTGGACGTCACGCGGTTTCACCTAGGTAGTTCCGGTTTCCGTGGGAGTAGGGAGATAAAAGATATAGCCCATGTTACGCAGGGTGAATGTAGCTTTCCAATGGTGAAAAAATTTTTGAAATTGGCACAGTAGTTTTTGAGTTTATTCATTACAAACATACACACACACAAAAATACAATTTTTTCCTCTTTAATATTAGTGTAGATGTAGACTAGCACTTAGACTGCGACTTCCTCCGCAAAGATTGTGATAACGCAGCCATTACGTATATGATATGAATATAATTTATAGCCTTTGCCCCCGCGAATAATGTAGCTTTTTACCATTGAGAGATTTTTTAGAAACATTCGATCCGAAGATTACCCCGACCCCTACGAACTTACAAGCAAATGTTACCCCTGTATAATATTATTAGAATAGAATATAGACTATTTAGTTTTTCAATGGACGTTGCATAATCAGCCTCTAATTTGACCGCTTCTGAGACACGGGCCTTTATTCTGTACGAGGGCGAGGGCCATAATGCACCACGCTAGTTCAGTTCGGGATAATACAAGACACTATCAGCTCAAAAAAATCTAATTCTGGTCAAACAGACTCTAAATATATTTGATCATTTTCATATTATCAAGAGTATTGTCTTAGTAATCTATTTTTCCATCTAAGTGTATGATATATTTTTTTTTACTTTACATGGGACTTAAACATAACCGAAGTAATGTGGATGTACCTCTGCCTAACCCCTAAAGAAGATACAATAGTGTGGTTATGTTAAGTGAGTCTACTTTACTTAAATAAACCAATTTGAACCTTACTTTCCTCCAAATGTCAGATCTCTCTCGCTTTCATAACCTTTATAAGTACCATTAAAATGAACTTGACAGTAGAAAACAACGTTTTGAGTTTAAATTAATAATATTCTCCTATTGAGAGGCATCCCTGACTACAGAACCAGCGCTCTCAATACACGGGTGCCACTTGACCTATTCAATTTAATACCCTACAGATAGTTGTTATTGCCTTTCTCGCTGGATTTTATATTTTGTTTGGTATACGTGATTTGTGAGCCTTTGTTGAATAGTAGATATAAATAACGAGGCATATGTTATCAAATCATCATCTACCTAGCCTTTTCCCAACTATGTTTATGTATAAATAAATAAATAAATGTTTGTCGTCGGCTTCCAGTCTTACCGGATGCAGCTGAATACCAGTATTCATTTATTATATGTTATATGTTATAAAATACGTCAGATTAAAATGTAGGTTTTCGTCGACTGTGGTAAATAAATAGCGGTATGAGATTTTCTTTAAATGTAATTTTGCATTTGAATTCTCTGTGGAAGACAGAAAAAATTTTTAGTCTGTCTAGTTTCAATCAAATTAGTTTTCAGTAGGTTAAGAAAGTTGAACATGATCCGGCTTTGTTCAGCATACAAGACAATGTCATACAAAGACAATACATTTTACAAGATGCAAGTATGCCCACGGGCCATGACGTAATAGAAATACCTTTTCCTATACAATATTTGACGGTAAGAAGTTGTGATCATACATCAACATCGGATGTTGATGTTTATATTCAAAATTGTATGGCGTGTGAACCAGGCCTTTCACGTCAATCGCCACAGCCGAAAGGCACTTGTTCTCCCCATCATTGCGATCATTTTTTTGTTCTACACCTTACCTGGGAACCTTCTAGTTACGGAGATATGGGGGGTCAAAGTTACAACTTTTTGAAAAGTTTTTTTTTTAAATACAAGTTTTTTTGTATGATTTTGACGTTTAACACCTCCACGACCCCCGTACTATTCAATCCATCCATCAGCACAATGTTTTAAGTGCGTTACATTGAGCTCTACCACATAACATGATTTATAACCTTAAAAAATGCTTGTTTCCCAACAATAATTTTTGCGTAAAGTTACTTAGTTCGATATATAGAATGCTTGGTTAACGGCTTTGTGATGAGGTGGTTTACACCCTGTATATTGTAAGGATAGCTCCTATAGTATCTACTTCTTGGTATAACACTCCAAAGCATCTGACCTAAATCTCGTAGCGTGAATGCAGTTGTATGCTCGTAGCTCTACGCCGTAGGCCGCCTACGCCGTAGCGGCGTAGCCCCGGGACGATGGGAGATAGCTACGGCGCTACGCTTTTGTTTGACTGAATAGATGATGAAGGATTACGTTAGTATTGGTTGTAGATGATTGTAATGATACTGTATGTTGTAATTAAATTGATGTTGTTTTTAAAACGAAAAGGTCCTATTAAGTTTTCCACAGTATTGAATAGTTACAATTCATGGATTTTTGCTGCTAAGTCGCGAAAGATTTTCAGTTACACTTCGAAGAAACTGCGGTTCCCTTCTTATACTAACAAAAGACGTAGCACTGAGCTACGTCTTTTAATTGAATGTGAAACACTTTCTTTTAAAAGCTTTACGAACAACAAGAAAGGAAAAACATTGAGTACCTGCGAAGTTTCTTACCGAGTCATCTCCATAGGAAACGTTCTCACTACTGAGGCACTGGCCTCCTTTACATGAAATGGAGAAGACATAATAAGGCCGTGGATCCACACAATATGTCTCCGAGATTTACACAAAAAAAGTTCCTGCTTGAGTTTGAATTATGTCTTACATACACAGCGGCACTGTTCTCAATATATTGGACGACAATATTTCTTGCCCTTTTACCCGAGGTCCACACAGCTCCTAACCCGATCTTCAACAAAAATAAAACATTGTTCGCCTCAGTACCCCTGCCCTCTCAGCCTATTTGCGCTTCATTCAGCGAGCCACTTGTGGTGTATTCAGCGCTGAAAGCGCGGGATGAGCGCAAACATCGCCGACACACGGTCCGCGGGAAATAATGTTTGTTTTCGGTTAGGGTTGTCGCTGCGGGTAAATGTACGATGTACAGGAATATATTTTGGCTAATATATAAAGGAATATAACCGTTAGGAAGATATGCCAATGCTCAATTTGCAAAAGGTACTTAAAAAATCTCCCTTAAAAATAACACAGATAATCATATTAAAATAAGAAAATAGACAAACTACCAAATTTTATTTTTCACACCTGTAATTTGTATGTGAGTGTTATTAATATAGAAAATCTAAAGGGCCAAAAAAAAACTCTTAACGAAGTCGAAAGCACTTGTTCTCCCCGTCACGTTATTTTTTTTGTTCTAGACCATACCTGGGAACCTTCTATTTACGGAGATATTGAGAGTCAAATTTACAAGTTTTTGACAAGTTCTTTTTAAGTACACGACCCCCGTTTTATTCAATTCATCCATCAGTAGAATGTTTTGAGTGCTTTACATTTAGTTCCGTTAGTTAGTAAGTACCACAAAACGTGTTTTTTTACCAAAAAAAAGGCTTTCGCGACAGTAATTTTTGCGAAAAGTTAATAATAAAACTTAGTTTGATGTAAACAATGCTTGGTTGTCGGCTTCGTGATGAATCTGTTTACACTCTGTATACACAGCTTTACCGTGTATTTTAAATGTTGACGGTAGAAAATAATCTTCCGGAAGAAGACTATTATGTGCTAATACAATCATACGTCTGAGCAGACAATGCATCAACAATACAAACCCCGACATCCTACAAAAGTATCCCTCGCAATACTCGCATATTTTTACTGACAGTCAGCGCCGCTGATTCGTTTGATTTGTTAAAGCGAGAAATATAAAATCGATAAATGCGTTTTATATTTCCCATTAATCATTCGATTGGATTCTGACGCTTCCGACATTAGATTGATTTTAAATTAATGTTACCTGAGTAACTTTTAATCAGATCCATTTTGTTTTGACGTTTAACATATTGTTTTTTATTGTGTTTGATTCTAAAGAGAAACAAAAATTATGAGAGACACATGAGGAGCACGTGGTTAAATAATAACAGCCGCTCGGGTCTATCTTTAGGTTACAGCCGCAGCGCTTGCATGGTTGGTCCGTGGATGTGTGACGCATTACATACAAAGTTTCCTGCGTGCCTCGAAAAGCACATTGAACTGTTGGTCCTGGCTGTCATTTATAGATCTTCGGCAATCGTTACAGGTTGTCAGACGCCCGAAAGTCAGTCGTACCAAAGATGGTAGAAGTCATCATCATTCTCATGCCCCCTAACCCATTTATTATGGGGTCGCTTGCCACATCGTTCTTAACACAGTCTATCCATCGCTTCTAGAAGTATGCAGTATAATCTTAGATCCAAGCAAAGTATTGCGTGCAGCAAATACAGAAAAATGAAACCATGCTAATCGATTAATGTCATCCCTTCGAACGTGAAAGGAAAAAGAAAAAAGAAATGTGGATAGAAGTGCCAGGATTTAAAAATAGAATTATTCCGCCATTGTTGAGTTCCCGCCATGATGGCAGAAATAAACGTTTTTTTTTCTTTCTAAGCTCAGGCAAGCGTTCATTACTTTCATCCTATTTCCGTTCAGATGATTTTCCTCGTATTAAACCTCCTTGATCAGGAATCTAATTGCAATTAGTTACGGAATTTCCTTTGTAGCAACGACAACGTATGTATTAATAAATATTTTTATTTTCTTGTTAGGAGGATCTTGTTTCTATAATAAACAAGGATCTTTAAGAAGCAACAACTCTTATTTACTCTTGATTAATGAGGGATGTTTTTGATCTCACATTAAAAGAATATGCAATGTAAAAAATGTAATTCGCTTGCTTGGTTGTTTTTTTTTAAATTGTTTTATATTTATACTCGTATAATATCTAGCTTATTAAATGACCATCATCATCATGTCTGCCTAGCCTTTTCACTACTATGTTGGGGCTGGCTTCCAGAATAACTGGATGCAGCTGCAGCCTCTCTGAGCAGTTCGGACTGGGTAATACGATATTCCATGGTAAGACTTTCGGGCCGCGGACTATCTTATAACAGACCATTACAATTACAAACGCAAATACATTTTCATAATTATTTTCTAAAAATAACATAGTCCTTAGAGATACTCACAGAGAACCGAAGCGTACCGCTAATGACGAGCAAGGCAGAGATAATATCATCTAATTAAAAGATTCGAGTGTCACTCGGCTTCTGCCAACAATAACAGTTCTCGAGAGGAAACCTCCTGGACCCTCATCCCCCCCCCCTCCTCGTCCCGCTCACCCGCAGCGTCCCCTTTGTATAAATTATCATAATGAGCTCAATAAGAATTTTACGACAGGAGGATACTGTTGATTTGAGTACTATGTAGGGCTGACGGAGGTTGTACGACTACTTTAAAAATCCTCCACAGTAAGAAATATTATGAGTAGATAACAATTTAGAAGATTCGCTAATGGGTTAAATGTTGCCACAATAATTACAACTAGTGCTACGCGGCGAGTATTTGTAACTGACTAAAATTCTACTCATTATTCTGTGAAATTGCCAAAGTACGTCTAAGATAGAAAGATACTCGCCGCATAACCGCGTAAACATACGCATACAACTAAGTACTGAATTTACAAAAAAATAAACTAGCAAACAAACATTACTCATATAGCTAATAGTAACCACTCTAAAATGAGCAGCCCTATTTATCCGTATTTTACGTTTCATCCCGACTATCATCATGTTACGTTACAATCCTGGGATTAAATCGCGCCTGGATTGGCGGGTCCGTAGTCTGTGCGGACTCGATACAGAGTAACACAGACACAAGTGCCTTCGACGAGCAGACACTATTCAGTTTAATGCTCTTTCGGACCGTTTATGTATGTTTTATGAGCATATAATGATACTGCTGTTGGAAACATTGATTTTAAGGAGCTCTGTCAAGTTATGGGGTAGGAAATATTGTTTGGTAATATAGTTTAAGATATAAACTGTGGATAAGGTTGAGTATGTTTTGATTTGGGTGCTATCATTTTTATGATAAGGTTCTAGGATTTCGCAATGTATTGTGAGGTCCAGAAAATAGAAAGTGTTGGGCAAAAATTGCATCAGTTCATGACGCGTTCGTTAAGTAGGAACAACTGTACGAGTCGGTTGAAGCTTAAGTTGGTAAGCTACGTTCACCGCTATCGGTCCGACAGGTAGTGGCCATTCATAACACATTGAGAACCCCTCAAAGAGTCTGATCGGTAGCATTTTACATGGTTCCATGTTAAATACTGTTACTCAGTTGCATCTGCTTAGACTGGAAGCCGAACCCAACATAATTAAGAAAAGGCTTGACAGATAATCTCATACAAAAGCCCACATTGACATTCCGTCTGTTACATATGTACAGGCAGATGGAATTTTCAACTTCACAATTCACAAGCCTTCATTCAAAGCATCACTCAGTACGAAGGTTGCAGACGCGGCTATTTCCAGAGGTTTCCCGGCTCGTTTGCGACGCATCCCAACGCATTCACTTGGTTGGCTTCACTGCACACACCGAATTTGGTCGGGTTGCTTCGTCAAAGCGACGCGGTCAGCTAAGAGGAACTTTGAAGTGATGTGGATTTGACTTGACCTTGTTTAAATGATTAAAGGTTACTGTGGGTCTGCTTGTCTAAAAAGCTGAATATTCGTTCTTTAAGAAACCTTAGTGAATATACAATACCATCACGCCTGCTTCGCCGAACAGTTAGTCAGAGATGTACGCCACAGGTCGCCAATTATGTTTTAGTAGTAGGACCAAACTTATTGGCAATCAACTAGGTATAAATCTTGATTCTGGGCTGCTATTGAGAAACCCAATAACAGTCTGTCCGGCCTGGGAATCAAATCTATGAACTGCACAGCAGCAGTACTTGCGATCACTAGATCAACGAGGCAGCCATTCCGTTCATTATTCGTGATTCGAATTCAAGGAAACTTAAGACACTGAACGATTTTAAGTTGGTATTTTTGCTCACACAACTTTATCGGTTTTAATGCGGTCTTTTTTCCAGCAGATTCACTCGTAATCTTCAAATTAAAATCGTCATTAAAGTAATTGAATAAAACCTCAGTTCTAACATCCTGTGCACGTTGAGAATGAACTGGTGGAAACTATTTCCTATTGTGACAGTAACATTTAATAGTCTTTCAATATTGCATCGGCTGCATCCAATTGGTGAAGTTTTATTGTTGTTGAACAGTTATGAGCTTGGGTTTCGCTTTAGCAAAGTGCACATGACATTAGGTGACATTCAATGCCAAGACATGTTTAGTAGGTTAAGAGGTTTAATAACAAAAATTAAAAAAATCAGTCTTTTTTTAACCCCCGACGCAAAAACGACGAGGTGTTATATTAAATTTAGAAACAACAACATCCAGCCTGAGATTATTTTACTAGTGGGGATTTGGGGAAAAAAAACTATCCCCACTGGTAGGGATTTGTCGGTGGGGATTTCTGGAAAAATCCGGCAAAACGGGTTCAGAAAATAGTAAGTAAAGGAAATACATTTTATTCCATTATGTGTCAATCGAAATGTCTTGTGGTCTACTCGGCATATGATCTTAGATTCGAGTTTCAAGTCGAGCAAAGTGTTATTCATTTTTCCAACAGGATTTTTTTTTCCGTAGGAGGCGATTTGTGCCCGGTTGATAGCAAATGGCTAGCTAATATAGCGGAATTAAGATATATGGCAAAAAATGGGGGAAAGGGAAGGAACACCTCTGCCATACCCCCATACCCTTCAGAGATAACAGTTGTGACGTCATGATGTCATGTTACATGAACATCAATCATAGTCTACAAATGTCGAGTATAAAAGTCCCCAAAAGTTCGTTTCATCCAGTCTCCAGGATATTTATTCGGGTGCAGATATAAAGTATCGGCGCAAGATCGAGGGTAGAGCTTTCAATAAAGCGATGTGCATCGGAGCGTTATAATTGCTGGCTAGCGGCCATGTTAGGCTGAGCTCTGCTCAACATAGCTGTGGACTTGGCACACTTGTACTTACTCTCATGGTTAAATAATAGATAAAAGGAAGAAGTGGAAAGTTTATTAAAGTGTTCCAGAACCTTGGCAAAAAAGGTGATTGAGAAATTAATTTGATTGAAGTTAAGAAGGAGAAAAGGGCCCTTGACCAGTCGTGGTACCCAAATACAAGAATAACCATCTATTGTACACGTCCTGTACTTCTCAGTTCACGTTGTCGTGATAAAATCTGGATTACCCTCCCACCCCTACTCTTAGCGTATTGATAAAACAAAGAATACCACCCATTAATCACTGCAAAACATTGCCACCAATACTTATCACCAGGGTTTAATCTAATTGTTCGATTCAACTGCTGTGCGCCTCAGGGCACTCGTTAACCCTCCCCCGTGACCCGCGGTCCATACCGCCATCTATATGCAAATTGACAATTAACCGTTGCGATGCAGTCACGTCGCGTAGCTGTCAAAAAGAATTAACCCGTCACTCGCTGACTGACGTTTGTGATGTTATTTAAATGACACGTGTCACAAGATTTTGGTGTGGAATGTAGGATAACATGCGTAGGGTTGATTTGTTTTTGTGCAATGTTATTGTTTTGCCCCATGTTTCCTCTTAATGTTTACATAGAATAGAAATGCAAATGCATTTTCTGGACCGCTATTAGACTGCGGTAGTGCGATAGTAATGCGCTTTAAAACACACATTACTTTGAAATATTGCATAATACATGCAATTAGATTTTCTACAAACGTTTTCCTGTTAAAAGGAAAACTGAGTTTTCTTGTCATTGAAAGTCTGTCTTTCGGAATGTTTCCAGAAGCAGAAGCATAATACTTTCCTCCTGTAAAAACAACGTTAAGACAAGTTTTAACGACTTTTTAACTCAAAAATGAAACATTTTCCGCTGTAAACAAGATTACTTAGCGATAAACGCTTAATTTTAAACTTTTGAAAAGTTTGTTATAATCTCAAGCTTGCCTTTGCTCTTGGAGATTAGGAGTTAAAGTTTGCCGGACATAAAATAAGCACACTACTAAGATTTGCATAATTTCTTGCACCGTGCGCACAGATGGTGTTAATAAAACTGCTGGACCTAAGATGAGATGCGCCACAACTAAAGTAATACTGGAAGCACTAATAGCAAACCTGCAGGACTCAATAAAAATATATTATAAGTGTTACATTTACTTTATATTACGAGTCTTATATGAAGTAGGTTGAAATAAACAATTATTAACAACATTCTCTTGCCTTTATCTCATAACAAATAAACTGTTGTTAACAATACAGTGAATTGTTGACACATTCCAGACATCTATGAAGCTAGTTGGAACCGCAACAGCTTTCACAGCTCGAGAAATCTGGCAACGTCGCATTGCATTGCCGCAGTATCCCAATTATGCAAGACATCCCTACTCTGGACGTAGACAACCTTTAATAGCTTACCAAACAAGAAGATACAAAAGTTCTATTTACAACACCTACGAACGAATTGAAAGAGATTCTATGGTGTGAGAGACTAGGTATATTTTAAAATATAAAAGTTGTGAAACTCGTTAGTTACAAAACTAAAATAGTTTCTCTGTATTTTCCCACTCTGTAGTTATACTGCGCGGACTTGTTACGATCAATTGCTACGCCTCGCGGATTGCGGGCCCGAGGGACGTTTTGGTATGATTCGTGCGAATTCAATGGCAGTTCTGCTTTTTATTGAAATTGGATGAAATATAATACAGTGGTGTGCGTGCAGTTTCTGTTAAATTGTGTGTGATTTTTGACGGTCCCGGGTATTTTCAAGTCATACGTAAGTCCTGAGTTTCTTGAGGATAAATCCACATCATTACAAAGATGTAATGTTTTATAGAACAGACACTGAGAGGAAGTTGTTTCAAACATTGATTTGTGAGCTGCTAAAACAAGGTACATTAAATATTAACAAGAAGGGTACATATGTAACGGGACCGATACAATATTCATAAAAGCAAGTGCTTTTCGTTGTGCTTTGAAATCCGACACCGCATTGGTTATTCAAAATTAACTGCAAGTTCAAAACATTCACGAAAAAAATGGTGTCGGAAAATCACATGCAATTCTGCCAGAATTTATGATCGGAAATGTATTCATGTAATTCTGCTGCACGAAACGTATCTCTATTAAAGGCCACGTTTTTGACGCTCAGTAAACTACAACAAAAAAGCCATCGGAAGCACGGATATAGCTGTAACATACCACGCATAAATCCGCAATTTTCCGGCTACAAACCGGTTAGCTTCAAGCCGAGAGGGGCAATCAATGCGAACTGAAGCGACGCGTGGCAGCCCGAGGCTGTAGTTTATAGCATATCAGATGAAATTTGATAAGAATATAACTTATTTTATAAAAAGTAGGCTTATAAAAGTTTGTCGAAAATCCGAATATCCACAAACTGATATTCCTACTTTCAAACCGTGAGGGGTAATCTACGCAAGCTGAAGTGATGCTCGTAGCCTAAGGCTGTAGTTTAACGCATATCAGAAGAAATTTGATAAGAATGTAACTTATTTTATAAAATTTGTTATCTTTTAGAAGTTTGACGAAAATTCGAATATCCTTCAATCGCGGTTAGCTACAACCAGGGAGAGGCAATCTATGCGGTCTGAAGCGATACGTGATAGCCTAAGGCTGTAGTTTATAGCCTATAAGACGTTGATAAGAATATAACTTATTTGATAGAAAAAAAGTTAGCTTGTTACGCCCCGTCCACGACCTCAGGTGATGCGACATGCACGTGAGCCACTTGAATCCTTTGCAATTTCTTTAATTTTTTTCCCGCAGTCGCTTATGCATTGAGCTCGTGACCAGGCGGTTAGGTTTACATCAAAAAGTTTGACGAAAACCCGAATATCAACACACGGCCTTTACGACCCATAATGGCGTCCGAAGGTTGAAGTAAAAAGTAATTTATGAGAGGTTGTGATTTACATCGGCGGGTTTTTGTAACAAATTGGACGCCCCCAATTTGTATATCCAAGGGTTCAAGGGTAGCGGGTGACGTGGGAAGGTTGCGCCTAATGCGTCAACGAAGGAAACTATTTGGCTATACGGCTATACGCAAGCCATTCTGAGATCGTTCCGCTGGTATATATTGTTTTATAGCGATACTTATTTACTTATCTTGGCGATCTTTTTCCAATTTGAGTTGATCGCTGAATAATAGCGATGAATTTGTTAGGGTACGAAATAAAACCACACTTTTTGTTTTTACTTTATTGGAAAGTAAAATAATAAAAAACTAGAGGTGTTAATTACCTGATATTAGAAATTTATCGATTACAGGACTACACGCGTACAACTAGAGTGATTATAAAAATTGACACACGAACAATTCAATTTGGTGGTCAATTTTCTAAACAATTAATGTTGTTAAAGAAATATCAAGTACAGCAGTAAACTTTAAACAAGACTTACTTGAACGTGTACATTTCCTACTAAAAGATTTGTACGCTTATGGCATAAACATGAAGAACATTATGTAAGCCTTATTAAAATAAAGGCACCAACATAAAGTGCTTCAGCTTCGCGGAATCTAGAATATAACACAGAGTAACAAAGCTGAGCATTATACCGTTATACTAAAGTTGTTATACCCTAGTGTTAGACTACAGTTGTTAGACTGTGTATACGAGGCATGCCTTTTAAGTTTTGTCGTTTGAAGAAAAAAACACAACTAGAACCTTGTAGTAATTTTTATTGTTTTTCAAAGTATTCACCACGTAGCTTAATACACTTTTCCATTCGCTCAAACCAGTTATTATAACATTTATTCCACTCTAAAGGGGGGGTGTTCAAAATGGCCGACTTGAAAGCGTCGACTGCTTCTTCACCGGACTGGAACCTTTGACCACGAAGACTTTTCTTAATTTTAGGAAATGTAAAGAAATCGTTAGGGCTTAGGTCAGGACTGTATGGAGGATGGTCAAGAATTTCTACTTTTTCCTGCTTCAAATACTCAATCGTTTGACGAGCGCTGTGTGAGCTTGCGTTGTCGTGGTGCAGGATGATGCGTCGCTTTGAGTTCGGCGATGACTTGTGGTAAACAAACTGTGGTATACCACTCTGCGTTAACCGTTCTACGATCTTCAAGTGCAATAGTCGCAACATGACCGGTTTTTCCAACGAACGTGGCCACCATCTTCTTTGAAGTGCTTCGAGAACGAACAACTTTAGTGTAATATACCCGCATATTATATGACATGTAATCATTTTATCATTATACTTTTTTATCAAATTATATTATTAAAGTTAAATTGTAATACCCGCATCTTATAAGACATGTAATCATTTTATAATTTTTCTTTTTTATCAATTTTATATGTAAGTACATGGATTATTCCGACATTGACATCTCTTCGCTAGTAAATTTAATTTGCCTATAAACTGATAATTGATTAGTATGTATGGATTTATATTTGTACGCCTCAACGCAAGACGTAGATGGACTCGTAATATTATTATATTTATTTGTAACACCTTGTACAACCTATGTCTACAAATAAAGATTTCATTTTCATTTTCATTTTCATTTTCGGCTTTGGCTCGTCTTGAAAGACCCAGATTGTAGATTGTTGTTTGGAATCAGGATCGTAGGCATAGATCCAAGATTCGTCACCACTGATGATGTCGTAGACGTGATTTGACTCTCCTCGGTTGAACCTCTGAAGAGTTTTCTTACACCATCTGACGCGGGCCGCCTTGTGATCGTCGGAAAGCAGATGCGGTATCCAACGGCATACTAGCTTTCTCACACCAAGCGCTTCATGCAAGATCTTCTGAATGGTTGTCCCTGAGATGCCTAATAGAGCCTCTATCTCTCGATACGTCACATGACGATCTTCGAGAATTAGTTGTCTCACAGCAATGATGTTATCTTCAGTGAAGGCGGACTTTGGGCGTCCTTCGCGAGATTTGTCACTAACACTAGTATGTCCACGCTGGAATTCTAAATACCAGCGTTCGACAGTCCGCAGACATCAGGGGCTTCATCATTGAACACAGATGTTAGCTCTTCAAAACACTGAAGCCGTGTCAGGCCTCTTCTAAAGTTGTAGAAAATTATTGCACGAACATTTTCCTTCGAAAGATTCATTTTCGTACGTGACCTCACAGGTTCCAATCGTCGCTGTGACTAAACAATAGCATTAATCCTAATACTTTCAACTGTTTTGAGATTCAAAATTTAAACACATTCGAATATAGAACAGTTCCAAATTCAAAATTGCCGGGAAAATTGGAAACGACAGAACATAAAAGGCATGCCTGGTATAGCACTTCGTGGGTTGCTCCAGTCTAACTTTGAATCTTCACAACTAAGAGTAAAATAAACCTGAAGTATCTATTATCTGTGGTCGTTGGGAACGAGAAGTACCATCGAGTTTGTTGTTTTACTTGCTCGTTTTATTCAGAATATTGTTTAGGGTTATTAATACGAAATTTAATTTGAGTTGTTCGTCTAATCAGCTTAGAGAGAACAACGGAACAAACGAGTGGGTAGTTTCAATGGGAAAAATACTCCTTAAATATCGATTCTTATTTAATGATTTCTAGGGGCTCGGTGACGGCCTAGCTCAATAATATTACACATACAAAAACCGCTTTTTCCTATGGCATTACATATCTCCGTACCTCTAACCTCCTACGATTCTCAAATACTTCTTTAACGTCAACCACGTTCATATTTCTGTTCAATTATAGTATCTTCAATAAATGAACACACATTCTCTGTTTCCTCATCTTCAACAAAATACCTCTTGAACATCCTAACATTGAATAACATTTTAGAATACACTCACTATTTGAAATGTTCACCCATTTTCATATTTTGAATTTCCAGTTACCCACTAGTGAATACTGTATGCTGAAACGAAAATGGAATGAGTTCGTGAAGTGTCATTCAATACGGCCGTATGTGAACTGTACATAAAGCGAATATGTATACGGAATATTTGTATTCACATTCGTGTAGGAAAATCAGTTTTGAATATTCTGATTCACGGAATGGCTGAATGAAAATATTTTGAGCAATTTTATTCAGTGATTAAATCACCATTCATTAAGCTGCTTCAGAATAATACCTGCGGGGTGATTGCGTAATACGCTTACACAAACAGTGGTTTTCATTGTGACCAAAATTCAATGATATGAAATGAATGATGAATTTTTCAAACATATGAAGCGAATAAATTGCGAATTTACTTCGAAATCATTCTAATTGTGATTGGAGTGTGTAGCGTGATTGGAGTGAACATTAAAATCTTACCTATCGCCTCGCTAATCGTAATTCTGTCTAGATTCTACAGAAGAAAACTCTCACTACTGAATTCCCACCGCCTGCAATTCCTTTCATTTCAAATGAATCAAAATAAAATCGCCAGAGAATGCTGTGAACCTCACAAAATGTTCTTATTGTGTCGTAAGTATTAAAACATCTTTACTGGGTACATTTGTGTCCAGCTTGTGACGGTAAATATAAAAATATGAATATGCAACAGGAACTAAAACAAAATACGGTTACGAACAGTATCGTTCCGTGCTTAAAACCCTACGCCTGCAGTTATGGGTCGTTGGGACCGCGGCGCGCAAATGAACAGCCGAGCAAACGATACGGGAATATACTCGTTATTTGTACTGTGTAGTTGTATACATTTGCATAAAAATAGGTCATAAAAAGCGATTGACTATGTAGCTATTGGAACCATTGCAAAAAGGAAACAGAAGAAGTGTAAGAGAATACGGAAACAGAAAAAAGCTGGAGTAAAGAGCACAAGTAGAAATATAAAGTTCCGTATAAAATAGTGGCCCGAATAAATACATCCAACTTTTCACATTTAAGTTCCTTACGCTGCGCTTTTCAATAAAATTCAGCCGGAGTAGTTAAACTAAACTCACAAAGGAAAATTTTTAATCAGCATAAACATATTTTTAGCAAAAAACTGTGCTTACAAAACATGCCTTTGCCAGGGGCTCGTAACACTGAGTGCGGTAATGGGTCGTTGAGACCGGCGCGTGCCGAATGTTTACCGCTCCTGCAAAGTCCCATGTGCATGCTGCCATATTGTCACAATAGGGATGAAAGTTTGACAACAATTTACGGTTGATACGCAACCTCATCTTCGGGTAACAGCCAAGGATATTCGCTGCTGCAAAATTTCCCGTGATCTGGCTATAATATAAAAGTGGAATAATATCTGCTCACGAGGAAACCGACATGAACTAGGACCAAAAATGTCAAGACGTGTGACATTTACCAAGCTACACTGTGTCTGTGTGGTAAATTACAGCCCATTTCCTCTTATAGATGTAAGACTAACAGCTTTATTATATTCAAGATATAGGTTATCCAATTGTTATTATTTGTAATAGTGACAAGTATCTGTCAGCTGTCATAGACACATAAACAGTCTTGTATTTTTCGCCTGGTAACATTGACAGATACCGTCACTAAAGCAGTAATCGACTAATTTAAAATAATATTATTTAGGCTGTACAGAGTTGAGGCTTTTGCCACCGTTATTTGAAAGTGTGACAAAATCACTTTTGCACGTTTGGTGCGTCACTTGAAATTGAACCGTTGAACAGAGCGTTGATATTTTGCTGTGAGAATTACATCGAAGAATATCCATACAATCGTCGTTTTATTTCTGGATTGAGGTTGAGTCCCTACATAGAGAAGAGGCCTGGGTTTTAGAAGTGAGAGTAATTACGGCTTAATATGCTGTTGATGTTTCAGTTTTTTTGCTCGTTGAGGCAGCTTTGAAATTTACTGCATAAAAAAGTAAACTCACAGTTGTTTGACCTTACCAACTCAACTGAAAAATACACGCACAATAAACAAGCAACAAAAAAGAAAAATAATAACTGTACAAACAGAGAGAAACTCGGGCGTAACACTCTGCCAGCTATAACGGGTCATCGAGACCCGGCTTGTATACCAAAGCGCCCCAGTCCTGTCCGATCCGAATAGTGCATAAATTGTTCAATACTAAGTTTCGTTCGGCACGGTCGTAACAATTTTAAGAACAATAAAGTTTTGCACATTTCCACTGGCTAGAACTTCCTCAATATTGTTTTAAGGAAAACAATTTTCATTCATTGTAGGGGAAACGAAAAACGGTTCGTAGAGAAACTCGGGCCCGGGATAATCTCACGTTCTTTTAGACTTAAGAACTGTTAAGTCGAATTAAAATTATACTTTCAGTGATGATCGAGATACTCAATCTTTATTCAGAAAAATTAAACACTTCTTGGTTTCAAAGGTCTTCGAGTTTCTACAATGACTTTCAAAATAATTAACATTAGCTTTTCGGTAGCTTATGTCAATTAAAAACATTGTTGACTTTTTATTGTTGAAAGATGCCACTTTGCCCGAACCATTTGGCTAAATGAACAAACTTGCAGTGAAGGGTCTATAGGACCTAGCGATATTAGATTCATCATCTAAATAGTCTTAACTAGATACAGCAATTTACATGGGGCCCAGCAGCCACTAGGTAACACGATACCCCTAGGTAAGACTTCTCGGTTTTTATCAAACAACGCAATATTTTTTGCACCGTATATAATATCCATAACTAATTTCGTACGCCACAAAACATTCATTTCAATTTGTAAGAAAAGCATATTAAATCATACCTACGAGCGTTATTCGCACGTTATTGTACAAATGTTCCATTTTATATTTCCTGTGAGAACTGAGATGGAAATAATGTACAAACAAAATACATATGATTCCTCCAAAATTGCAAGCTGGAAATGGACGCAATTTCCATAGTGCAAGTATGTCTGTATAGTTTATGTGGACGGTAATACCGGGATGCATATGCAGTGCATTTGTGTAATGAGTATGTATATAGGATTAATACCTATTTACTCACCGGTTTTGCTCGGAATACTCTTGAATAGGAAAAATAAGAGAAGTGTTTATTATATCCAACGTAACTGTCTGTCTGTTGGGTTTTCACACCTAAACCATTGAACTGATAGTTATGAAATTTGACAGATAGGTCTTGACCTGGAAAAGAACATGTACTTTAAAAGGCTTTTCAAGTTTTGGGCAACAGATTATATTTACAAGAAACAATAGCCAGTAAGATATCCAAATATCTTCTTATTTACAGCTGGTAGCACATACACTATACTAAAACTATGCGTCAATACCCAACAGCTAAGATGCAAACAGCGATATGAAGACGCGAGTGAAACGTAACGCCGTGTATACAGTGCAACGTCAAACAAAGCGAGTGCAAAAACGAACGAGAGCCTTTTGCGAGTAGGGTTACCATTTCGAAATATCCTGACAATAAAAACTTTTTTGCAAAAAATAAAACCGACTTCACACAAAAAAGTGAAAAATAACTTTAGCTTCAGAAGTCGGTGACCCTTGTTTGATTGATTTAGTTTTTTGTCACCGACTTCTGAAGCTAAAGTTATTTTTCACTTATTGGTGTGAAGTCGGTTTTAATTTTTGCAAAAAAGTTTATATTTTTAACTTTTTAGTGTTTCAAATGTGCTTACCCTTTCACAGCGCACCGGCGTGATTTTTTGTTATGAACTGGTGTAAACAACAGACAGACATGAGATTTCAGCAATCTCAGTACATTTGCTATCATTTATTGAGGAGTTCCGTTGCCTATCTCCGAAGTTCTTCATCAGATCTTCATCAAATTAAAATGGGATCACTTCGAGAAAGTACTCTTCCTAAAACTACCCAAATCGCTTCTAGTATGCCTATAAAATGTGAGGAGTTCTCTCTATTTCTCCAGGATTCCATCAGCAGATCCTGATTTGATGATTATGGGACAACCTGGGAAGTATACCCTTTCAAACAATTAAAAAAAAACAAAATCAGTCCAGCCATCTTCGAGTAATCGGGGAACATTGAATTGAGAATCTCCTTATTTTAGAAGTCGGTTAATAACGACGTTATGGTAGGTGACTCAAATATCCGGATAGCCTATATAAGATTCGGCCGAGTATCGTTAATTTGCTCTTAAAAATTGAGTTCCGTTCCTTTGTCATAGATCCCATAATCAGAAGTAATCAGAACCTAACCAAATTCTCATCAATGTACCCTTGAAGTACATCCTTTCCAATAAAATAAAAACAATACATGTCACGGTAATAGGGCTTATCCCCAATAAATGGAACTTAACACACCTAACTGTCGAAATCTGGGTGTATTATACACTTCTGAGTACCCCTTCAAAGCACACAGGCGTGATGTTACGTCACGATATGGTATAAACAATGGACCTACAAGCGATTGCAGCAATCACTGCAGATTTGCTGTGTATTTTTGAAGAGTTCCATTGTATATCTCCGAAGATCAGCATCAGGTCTTCAGCAAATTAAAATGGGACCACACGGGAAGCATCAGCTTTCAAATAAAAAAATAACCATTAAAATCGGTACACCCAGTCGAAAGTTCTGAGGTAACAAACACTGTCGAAATCTGGGTGTATTGTACACATCTGCGTACCCCCTCAGAGCATACAGGCGTGATGTTACGTCATGATATAGTATAAACAATGAACCTACAAGCGATTGCAGCAATCACTGCAGATTTGCTGTCTATTTTTGAAGAGTTCCATTGTATATCTCCGAAAATCAGCATCAGATCTTCAGTAAATTAAAATGGGACCACACGGGAAGCACTAACTTTCAAATAAAAAAAGAACCATCAAAATCGGTTCACCCAGTCGAAAGTTCTGAGGTAACAAACACAAAAAAACAGACGAATTGAGAACCTCCTCTTTTTGGGAGTCGGTTGAAAATACCTTTGCAAAAAGCTCTGTACTTTTAAGTTCAAATTTTTCAGTAAGTTGTCACTGAACTGATTTTTCTACAAAAAATCATCTTTGTTCAAAAAGTCCACAACAAGGCCGGTAGCTAAAAGGCTTGCCAAATCCAGACAAATCCAGGCGCATGGTAACCCTATTTGCGAGTCAAACAAGACTTGTTTGAACAGAGATGAGCTTGCTGCACTGTTATTAATGTTTAGTGTTGAATATTCTGGGACTGTTCTAGATTCATATAGCCTGTCCAATGTATTTGGGTCTAATTTAGACTGAGTTAAGTTTAAGGTTAAATAATGACCTTTTAGCTTACGAAGAGGTCATATGTCACAGCATGTTCATTAGTACTGGAAGTTTAATTAGATACGCCCCTCCTGGGAGTACACGTTTGTTGGGAACAAAGATGTATTGTAGATATGTATGTATTTTCAGAGATAATGCTTCTAAATGTCAGATAAGAAATTATGTAGGAGCTCCTGGAAGGTACCAACATATCGCCAACATATCAAGTTACCACAAACTGTAAAATTTCTCCAAATCATCTCAAACCATAATACGATGAAGGTTAAGTTCAAAATTGAATGAGAATATTTTTGACAGTTTGTGGTTACTTGGTGCTCTGGTGACTGTACCTTTATTCACACAGAAACGAAACAGGCATAAGTTGTGTATTGTGGTTCCTGCTTTATATTCCATCATTATACGATCTATTTAATGGTTTCAAACGGTTGCAGTTCCTCTGCTTCTAAAGAGGAAAGATTTGATTTTTTGTTTGTTTGTGTGTTACAATTGGATGGTATTTAAAAGTACTTCAATTTATTCCCATTTCATTTACCTAATTTTGCCTGTGTTCCACCAAATATACTGAATGTGCACCAAAATATGTTAATTAAAATATGTCATAACGAGCATCTATTTAACAATTAAACACTGTATATTCTCCTTAAAGCGTAGTCGACGGAGCCCCTATTTCCGAGTGCAGGGTTTAAAGGAACCTAACTAACCTAACGGGGGGGTGCCCTAAGTCCCGATTATGGGGGCAGAGATACTTTAATATTTGGTGCACGATCAGTATTATTTGGTGCACGATCAGTATTTTTCGGGGAAGAAAAGATTTTTGGTGAACACAAAAATATTATCGGTTACAATTTAACTCTAAAACTTCTGGACCTATTAATATTATAAAAATTCTTTCACCATTAGAAAGCCACGTCTTTACTGAGTAACATAGGTTATATTTTATCCCCGTACTCGCACGTGAACGGTACAACGCGGGTGAAACCGCGTGACGTCCGCTAGTAAATTATAATTTGAACACAACTTTGGAAGTCACTATTATAGGTACGTCAATTATAATCAAATCAAAAGACACCAAAGTTACCAAATAAACACAGAAAGTTTCTCCAAATAATTGAAAGATGATTGTTCCAGCACTTCCAGCAGAGATCGAACTTCTTAATCTGTAGTAATTGAATTGTGAGAGTTATCGAAGTTCGTGCTCTCACCTAATTAGCTTACTTAGTCAATTAACACTTTCATAACGGTAACTTATTTAATTAAGTGTTTATGAGTGATTCTAAGAAAGGGATTTGAGGGAGGGTTTTAAGCATTCACGGCGTATCTGAGTGCTTTTATACCTCCCATGGAAAACGCATTTATTCACTAATTATATCTATAAAGTAGACTTACCGTACGTTACGTATCGTATTACCCAGTATTAACTGGGTTGTGGTGGTCAGATAGGCAGTCGCTCCATGTAAAATACAGGTATTCAGCTGCATCCGGTTAGACTGGAAGCCGACCCCAACATAGTTGGGAAAAGGCTAGGTAGATGATGATGAAAGTAAACTTATTAATATATTCTCGTTAATGTTTCAGAAACGACTTTCGTACTAATGGAATCAAGGAAGGAGCAACCCTTTTTGATCCGCCATTGCCGAGTTTTTTTTCACCTTTTATACTCAGGGGCGTCCCCCTGAGTACTAAATGTTACAAAGACAAAAAATCAATGGGCAACATAGTCCTAGTGTCAAAATGTACAAATTGCCTGGTGCCAAATGTCATTTTGCCCAAATGCCGCTATGGTAGAATACATTAAAGCTGTAATGGTGTCGTATAACTAGACGTTTAATAAAATTAATATGATATGCAAAAGTAACTCTATTACCTTATTTACAGAATAAATAATTTTATTTTTCTTATGTGAATCTGACGTCAGCAAAAGATAACCAATTCGAAAAGATCTGGATGATGAACGTGTTTCACAGCTATAATGATGCTTTTGAGCTAAAATGACAAGTGATATCTCGCAAGTGGAATTGGGTCACAGTATACAACTCATAACTTCTCCAAAAACGTCCAACTTTTATCATCATTTATAACCGAATCATTTCCAGTCCATAAAGTAAAACAAGCATAAAATCCACAATCCCTTTTAATCCTTAATTTAAAAGGCTCCGTATAATGGCCGCCTCGGCCGCGTCAAATCATATTTACAAGATAGAATATTGAGAATCCATCGGCACGGCCGGATTCACTTTACAGGCTTAGCGGCGAGCGCCCTCTCGCGGGGAGATGTGGTAACACTAGCACCTACCAGCTACCTGTCGTGTTCTATTTGAGTTTGTTCAATCATAAGGTGGATTTGTTTCGTCTTCGACCTCTAAGAAAGGTTATAAGTCTTGGGAATTATAGCTTAGTTTAAGATTCTTCACAGAACATTATATCACGCCTGTTATCCCGGTAGGATATTGCAGAAGTGTGCCTAAAGAACATTTCGCCACTTACATTTTAAATTCCTTGTAATAGGGGGCGTGCCTATTGCCATCAAACGGGTGCAAATCCTAGCTCTCAATCCGACGTTTATTATTTATGATCCTTTAATAGCAAATACAAAATAACATTTTGTTTTCAGTGTAGGTGATTTGCTGCCAACCGTACTCGTAATTATAAAACTGAAAAACATTCCTACCTAAACAATCTCAAATAAATGTAATAACGCAATTCGTGAATAATATATGGTTCGTTTTGGCAGTTATCACGATCCATTTGTTTCGATAGCGGTTGTACATTGTACATACATTTGTATATAAAGTATATAATATGTAGGCTCGACACGCGCCGGTGAATATTCGGCATTAATAGGTCAATTAACAAGATTCATGTCGCAGCTAAACAGTTTATTTACAAGTGGAATTATTTAAATGACAATTTCTATAGTTTGACACACATTACATTACACCATTGCGCCTGTATCCTTTTCTATTTAGGCAGAGGTTTAGTCATAAAATAATCTAATGCTTGCAGCTTCCAGGTCCGGACCATTCCAACCTCCAGGTGGGGTGTTACTGTGAGCGGGTGAGAGAGGAACCAACATTTTTTTATAACATGAACAATGTTAAAAGACGTAGTTGTGATGTAGTCATCTTTTTAGTTGTTGTTGTGTGTTCTATTAGAAGCCCCGCCTCTTTCGAAGTGTTCACCAGGAAATTGATATTTCGATAATGATTGATGACAATGATAAAGTTTACCCAAGTGAATCTTCAATAACTGCCAAAACCATCCATTACATCAAAATCTGTGTAACCTTTTCCCAAGTGTATGAATGAATGAATGATACATTTATTTGCAAGTTTGTGTGAAGGTCGGTTTCTTATCTAGCTGCAGATTATGACTATAAATAAAATCATCAATCAATTTTTCCACGAAGAGTAAAGGAACACTTAAAATAATCTACAGGTGTGTATGTAACTCGCTAGCACTCCCGCCACAACCCACTCCACAGCCAATCTCCGTCCTTATAGCGTATGATTCAAATGCGCCCTATCGCCACAACATGCAGCAGCCCGCCGCTATATGAAATTAGTTTTTATGACACACGCCAGGATTTATACAAGTACCCTCCTCGCTGAGCCAGCAATGGTCGGAACGAATTTTAGAATTTATTAGGGGGATTCCTGAAAGCTATTTTAGTTCTACATGCGGTTAATTTTGAGGGGATGTAGTTTTGATGTATGGGTCTGCTGCTTGTAGAATTTTTAGTGCTTATTAGTGAACTACTCGAACAGCTTCTAAGTAATACTTTTTGTAGGCTTACGAAGGTCTAGCTCTAGATGATGTTAAAGATGAGAACTTGAAAAGTTTTTGAAGAATTTGAAAAGATCGCTTTTAGCGATAAGACCGCCAGAGTCACCCTATTTGTACGCTATTTGTAACCTGTTATTTGTATGGTGCATATGTCACCGTAAAATTGTCAAAAACGTCATATTGTAATATCTCTAGCGATATTGTAAACTCTCGAATTATTGTCAAACGAACACACTGCTTACAATAAAACGCTTTATTTTTCGTGAAATGCATGCAATGGTACTCAACACACGCGGAGTGGAGGGAAAGAGGGGTCCCCCTTGCCCAGTGGTACCACTCTCATGAAAAGATACTGTACCTTTCCTGAGAAAAATCGAATAATATAACCTAACCTTAAAACACTTTATATTCCCCTAAAAAGCGTGGTCGACGGAGCCCTGCTTCGCGGGGCCCCTATTTCCGAGTGCAGGGTTTAAAGGAACCTAACTAACCTAACGGGGGGGTGCCTCAAGTCCTAAATATGGGGGCAAAGATACTTCCGTATGCTCAGTTGACAATAATTCGAGACTTTATATTGTAATATAACGTGTTTGACAATTTTACGGTGACATAATTATATTATAAAAAGTACTCTCTACTTATCTATCTAACTTTATTGCAATTGATTTTATTTCAATAAAATTATTAAAGCATTTTGGGATTTCTATATACATGATACTAATATCATCTAAACCCCTTTTGTTTTAGCTAAGTTTATCTGTGAATTGTTTTTTGAGATATAAAACATTTTAAATAGAACTTCATCAGAACCATTGACGTCGAAATTATGGAATAATTGGAATCAAAAGTTAACTCATGCAAAAATACACAAACTGAAACAACACAAACACTGTTTTAGGCTTTCACGGTTTAAAACTAAACTTATAACAGCGCCGAAATATCGGGAGCTCAAAACAATAAATAATCACGGAAGATATCCCTTAAGTGACAACATAAGTTTTGAAACAACACATCCCACAAAAACACCAACAAAGGGCAAACCGTAATCTTGCCACATCAAATTCCACTGCAACACACGAACCGCGCACCAATTATAAAAACAAAATGGAGTAAGCTTTCCCCACAAAGCCTGGAGTGGTGGCGCATGAAACTAGTTAAAGATAACAGTCAGCACTGCGCAATAGTTCAATTAGCTAGCGGGACTCGCTGGCCAGTTGATCATGCGCCGCCGGTACTGGGAATTATAATTTTACAAATTCGTCTAGCTGCATGTACAGTCATGGGCAAAGACATCTATAGAAAGAAAGAAAGAAAAAACATTTATTCGGCACATTTCGAAACAAAAAAAAAACTTAAATCTACACAATAAAACACTTCAAAAGACAAAAAAAAAACTATTTTCCCGTGAAATGACTGTTTCTATTTTGATAATTACGAGTACCTATGTGGTCTACTCGTATTTCTTAAACATACTATGTTCGTGAAAATGTAAAACTTAATTTATACCATTTTACAGTAGGAGAAAATCGCTTTTGAATTTTGCTAAATGTATTGTTTTTATTGTTCGTGATATTCCTAGGCTGCAAGTTTACCTAGAGATTGTAAAGTATGATTTTTAGACGTAAACTTCGTAGTAATCTGTGGGTCAAATTCTCAAAACTAATCAATTTTAACAATCTGTTTCTAAATTGGAAACTTGACAAACTGTAGTTTAACATTAAACTTAGTGATTCCTTCAGTGTAGACTGCGCTTCAAAGTAATCAGCTTAAGTACCTAATGCTAAAATTGAGTTTGATAAGTTCTCGTCTTAAATTCTTCAAACCGGTATCGTGCTGCGACAGAAAATACGAGTATCAAGAACGTGTGTCTAAATGAAGAATCACTTGAAAATGCTGGTTTGTTTTTAGTGAGTACTCCAATCAATCATGCAGTTAATACCAACTTATTTGTCAACTTATACATTCACTATCAAGAATCCACTTCTTGTACAAAATAAAGGAAGGGATTGCGTATGCTCCAGGTTGCAAAGCACACGACAAACTGATACAGAATCCCTTATAAACATTATTTACTCTATTTAACGTGGCCATCTAAAGCCGACGACGTACGCCAGCGTTCTCCAGTACGAGGAAAAAAAATTAACCAGAAAATTAGTTCATATTGATCTGACAATGAAATGCAAACAGGATCAGCTGTTTGTTATTCTGCGCAAGCTGTGAGGGCCGGGCTGGGAGGCCGGGAGGTCGTTTACCTCAGCTGTATCGCGGCCGAAGGGCGGCAAACATCGGGAGGTTTCCGCATCAAACGTTAACAAAACAGGCAGCTTTGATTGATTTATAAGTATTCTGTTTGTTTTGTACAACAGTTGACATTGACGGAGTTTGTGGGGATTGTGTTGTTGTTGTTGCCTGTAACAACAATTACCAACAACATGTTTGTGAAACCTCTTTTTAAGTAGATAAAGTAGAGAAGGCCAGTGTCGCACTTGGCCGCTTACATTGGGAAGTACAGTAATAAAATACATCCAAGTGAGGAAGCCATCCGAATTTAACGTTACAAAAAGTTACCGAGATGATAAATCTAAAGAAGGTTTACTGATGGACTCACTCTAAGAATCTGTACCACTAATACGGAACGGAAATTACCTTTCGGGATTTCGAAACAAAACGGATTATTGTCCAAAGTTCGATGGGTGAGCCTTAGTATTAGAGGAAGGACGGACGGATCAGCTCCCAGGGGTACTTTACCCTATATGTTACCCCACATATCAGTATTCACTGACATGTGGGAACTTTCAATTACACTTTTGTTGTTTTGCAACTCTTCATAAACAAGTCCGGTTATTTTGAACCTTATTGCTTAGCTGAAAATATGAATTAATAACACTGCAGCTGAAATGTATACCTCGATGCTTTCAAGAGCAGTTGAAGATTTATTTAACGAGAATCTTTCTCCTGAAGAAGCACTTAGAATCCTTAGACATTTTCACTTTGTTGTATCTTTAATTGATATTGAAGCAGTATATTATTGAAGATAGTTTGTTACTACTGAGTGGCAATAAAATAAGATCAAAATAATGTGAATGAGTATGAATGTGGATTAGTATAAGAGAAGTGGAAGACCAAAAATGGTTGGACTGAGTGAAGGATGCTATAGCAAGAAAGGAAGAGTCGAGAAGACATGCTGTGCGGACCCCAAATTGGGAGAAACCATAGGGTTTATTTTTTGATGGTTTGTTTCATAGTAACAAAATGTAAAAACAAAGTCTGTGCGAGCTAAACAGGTTAAATATTCATCGAAGATCGTTAGCAAAACCACTTCCAAGCACATTCGAATACATGAAGGACTATCTATGACCAAGTTAGTAAGCTGCAACAGCTGTACAAGCAGAAACACGACCTATCAAAATAATGTTGTTTGAGTCCACATGCGCACGTCAGTGAGGTAAGCTTGCCAGATCCCTGTCTGCCACGGAGTCGGCAGGTGACTTCTACAGGCTGACTAGCTAAGCCACAGACTACATAGATTTTTATAATGAAGCCTAACAATAGGGGTCAACTGACATAAGGCTACAGAATTGTACAGTTTTTGTGACGATTTTTGCATTAAATCAGTCTTAGGGTGCAGATTAATTTGAGTAAGAAGTTCCGTATTTAACAATTAACAGCTGGAACTTCTATATGAGGATAGGAAGACCAAAGAAATGATGGATGGACTGTGTTAGGAACTATATGGCAAGAAAAGAAGTGTCTGATGAGATGACGAAAATAGAGAAATATGGAAGAAGAGGGCATGTTGCGCCGCCCCAAATGAATTGGGATAAGGAAAAAAGAATGATGTATTTTTATAATAATATCTACAATTCATAAAGCCAGTCATATCTATACTAATATTATAAAGCAGAAGAGTTTGTTTGTTTGTTTGGTTGAACGCGCTAATCTCAGGAACTACTGAGGAATTTCTTACCTTGTTTTGAAGACTTACGAGATACTAATAGGGTTGAGTGTACGGTCGAATAAGCTATATGGTTTATATTTTATTTATAATGTAATTTGTGGGTTAAACTGTAAACCAAATAGCTTGTTCGACCGTACCAATAACCTGTGGTTTTCAAGATCATTCCGAAGTTTAAACAATATCGATTTTCTTTTTAACCGACTTCCAAAAAGGAGGAGGTTCTCTATTCGACTGTATGTATTTTTTTTTTTTTTTTTTTTTTTTTATGTATGTTACCCGATTACTCGAAGACGCCTAAACCGATTTGAAAAATTATTTTTTTGTTTGAAAGGGTATACTTCCAAGTTGGTCCCATAGTCGCCAAGTCGGGATCTGATGATGGAATCTTGGCGAAATCGAGGGAACTCTTCAAATTTTATAGGATAACGTACAGCAATTTTTTATATTTTCTACAACAAGTGAAGCATTTGCGTTTGATAAGAACCATTCTACCATCAGATCTGATGATGAAGCCAAGAGTCACGGAACTCCATAATGCGACAATGTATCCTAGTCGTGTTTGGGCTTGTTGTAATTGTAACGGTATGCACTTTCCATGTGAACCACTAAAAAGTGAAAAATAAAAACTTTTTTGCAAAAAATAAAACCGACTTCAAAAAGAAAAAGTGAAAAATAACTTTAGCTTCTGAAGTCGGTGACAAAAAAATTAAATCAATCATACAAACGTCACCGACTTCAGAAGCTAAAGTTATTTTTCACTTTTTCTTTTTGAAGTCGGTTTTATTTTTTGCAAAAAAGTTTTTTATCGAGTATTAACAACGAAACTCAGACCGACAAACACATCTAAGCCGATTTCAAGAGCTGTCTATCTTATTATATCTGTAAAATATTTACACTAAAAGCTTTTGAACGCAACTTTATCGGTGAAATTCTCCCTTAGACATCGTTATTTAGTTAATCCAGACATTTCAGCCGATAAGCCGACATTTGAAATACGATCAAAGCACCAATTAATCAACAACCGCACAATAAGCAGACTTTAGAGAACAAAAAGAGACAAACAAGCCACAAAGTGCTCATCAATGAAACCGCAAATAGTGTGGCAACCGTCGCAATTACACCGCTACGCTCACAGTCCAACACAGACTATTACTGTCGTTATAAATTAGTCGCCAGACTGTGTCGTAAATAATTAAGCCTAACTAAGTCCCTTTCCATGTTAGTCGCGCGACTTTTTGATACGTTTGCATATTTCAGACGCAATTTGAACTGCGGATTTAAATGGACGGTCATAGGAAGTTTGTTTATTTAGAAAGACGTGGATAGAGTGGGCATTTTTTTGAACTGTTTGACAGGGGCACCAAGTATGCCGTAACTATAAGAGGTAACTTTTTAATCTGTTTTGAATGGACGTAAGATGATTAAGAATATTTATTGTTGTTATAGGTGGTAACTCAAAAGTGGCATAAAAGTATAAAAAACATCTTACATGGCAACAAACGTACTTTTTAAACCCCGACGCAAAAACGACGAAAAACACAACATTACGCCTGCAGTACCCGAGAGGTTAGGCAGAGGTACGCCTATAAGAAGAGAAATAAATGTTTATTATTATTGTTATATTATATATTATCCTCATTTCGCAAGTTAAGTTTGAGTCCCAAGTAATAAGAGGCGAACCAATTGGGGTAGACCGGGAACAAATCCTGACTCCTGGTTGCTATTGAGAAATTCGTACAGTAAACATTCGAATAAAAGCAAAAAAAGCCAACATCGAGTCAGTGACCCAGTATGACCGTTCGTTTTTGTCTGAAGAAAGGGCTTTAACCTGAAGTAGGACTATTACTCATTTTATAAATAGGATAAAGACACCAAGTTTCTGCGATAGAACAAGAAAAAACATCGATAAGATAAAAGGAACGTTTAATATTAATTAATCTAATTTGAAACCATTAACGATTAAAACCTTTGAAGTTTAGAACTTAATTTGCCTGAAATATTCAAAAAGATCACCAATTCTAATTACTTGATTACGTAGGGAATAGAATATTATATTCAAATAAAAAGTGTGGGTGTATTAATTTCTTTTATCTAATGGAGAAATATTATATAGCAGATATTATTTTAGCAAAGAATAAGGAGTATAATAATTGTGTGGGTTGACATGAGTCGTAGGAGGCGACATGACCTGCCCAGGTCGATAAGTGCCCCTGAATATTAAGAAAACATTTATCTTAGAAGTTATTTATAAAATGATGTTACAACACATCTTTGCTTGTATAACATTTTGGTTATATTTTTCAAAGAGATAGGCATATGTATAAGAACACCTACGTGCCATTAATTTCCATGTTATAGTTAGAAGAACATTTTAAAGAGTGTTTGTTTTAAGTTTCCGTTTACAAAGTCCAATAGAAACAAACTCTTACGATAGTATCTATAGTCAAGTTAAATTAGTTACTAATGTAACCATTTTTAAGTAAAAGACAATAATTGGAATGAAATAAGAACCGTCAAAGAAAGCAAAGCTAAGAATTCTCACTTTTGACAGTTCTAACTTCAAGCAATTACTTAACTACAGAACAAAAACCGTATTCGTATCTGAAGTTTTTATTTTTACTCAAGTAATCTCTTTGACTTGCTTATAGGATATGGGTGTCGGTGATAATGTTTGTGCATCTAACTGAAACGTCGCCTACATAATCATTAGTAAAATTATCTAGAACATCACACACCCAGATATTCATGCACAACGGTTTTTTTACCCCTCAACGGCTCATCAAAATAGACAGACGCACAAAAAAACATATCGTGCTCAAAATATAATGATGTTGTAGTCTGGCACGCAATAATACATTTTCGCACGACAGTAACATAGGTCAAATTTTAATAAATGGTTCATAAATATCTAATATTTTTGGACTAGCAGACAGATATGGCATAGGTTGCTGTCTCGACTAATTTCTTTTATTTTAAGCTACCCTTTAAAATGGCAAAGGGATATTACATGAGAACTAATATCATTAAGAAATTGAAGATGCCTTTGCGCGTATTGCAAAGGCATTCTCAATTTGTTCAGACTAGAAGAATGAACAAATAAGAAATATAATACAAGGATAAAGCATTCCACTGAAAACGATATGCATCACAAGAAGTGACATTGTATGTTCTACATTCAAGTAACCACAATAAACTCAGTTATTTCACAATTTCTCAGTAGAAATGCTTATTTCTAGTCCACATTGTTATTTTCTCTTAATCTCAAAGAAAGCTCGCGGTTCTAACAATTCGAGACACAGACGCGGCAGAAAACAAATAAGAAAATAGCAGAACTGCGGGAAATAGTGATAAAAGTGGAAATAGTAGCAATATTGCGAGCACAAAGCCTTCTGTAAAAATGTATTGATAAAGCTTCACATGGGGACAAAAGAAACAGACTGTTTTTGTGCATAAAACACTATTAGACTTTGTCTGTATAAAATAAAACGTGAATTTTTAAATCAGAGTTTTTGTTCTGCCGTTTATTTTAATTAGTCGCTGGTCTATCGGCGAATAAGAAAGTTTTCTAACTTTACTATCTACTCGTATATCCTAGAGTTTATAATTGTTTGCTCACTTTTCATCTCATAACATAACATCACAACCCTTGCAATCCCCGAAGGGTAAAGCAGAGGTGTATGTACACCCAAGTTATGTTTAAGTCCCCCTATCTAATAGAGGGCGCGCCTATACCCATCAACCGAGCACATATCCAGGCTCCTTGGTTGCTACTGTAGGAACTCAACCTCAATCCAGAAATGAAACGACGATTGTAAGGATATTCTTCGATGTAATTCTCACAGCAAAATATCAACGCTCTGTTCAACGGTTCAATTTCAAGTGACGCACCAAACGTGCAAAAGTGATTTTGTCACACTTTCAAATAACGGTGGCAAAAGCCTCAACTCTGTACAGCCTAAATAATATTTAGATAAATAAATTAGTCGATTACTGCTTTAGTGACGGGTATCTGTCAATGTTACCAGGCGAAAAATACAAGACTGTTTATGTGTCTATGACAGCTGACAGATACTTGTCACTATTACAAATAATAACAATTGGATAACCTATATCTTGAATATAATAAAGCTGTTAGTCTTACAGCTCGGCCGTCCTTTAATAAGTGAGTCCCCTCACTTAAGAGAACAAATATTTGAAAACAATATTTTTTGTACATAAACAATAATAAAATCTATGTCTTAATTTAGTAACATCATTATATATCGTACTAATACAATCATATCAATTCTTTGTACTATTTTTTTTAATAACATAAATCTCATCATCTCATCTCGCATGATCCACTATGATCTGCAATCATCTGTGCGATATCTGTACTCGATACCATTCGTTTCTGCACCAATTGCTCATAGTCTATGCTCATAATAAAACTATCTTAACATACATCTTGCACGGTCTGCTACGGTCTACAATCATTTGTACGATACCAATTACTTGATACCATTCTTTTCCGTACTGATTGTTCATAGCCTGTGCTCATATCATTATTTCAATTTATAGTCATAATCTGTGCGAAACTGTGTCACAGTTCCATTCATTATCTGCACGAATCATTCTAAGTCTTAATATCAATCAATTTCATATCCACAATCAAATACATTACATTACATTACAATGCAAATCAATCAATCAAAACAATGCAAAGTCAATCATCTGAATAATTCATGCATTATTTAATATCTTTACATTGTAACAACAATAGTAATGTAATAAGAAGTTAAACAATACTTCGAAATTCACTCATCTTAATATTACTGCATAAATAAACCTTATTATTAATTATCAGTTTCACTGCCATCATTATCATTTTCGGTGCCATCGTCACTGGAGTAATCATTAAAATTAAGCCAAGGATGGATTTTATCAATTGCTATGATATTTTCATAACGTTTGTTTCCTTTTCTAGTGAGTGGAGTGTCCTCTACTAAGAACCTATCGTTGGGTAAAACTTTTACGATTCGGTATGGGCCCTGAAGTTTCGGTATAAGCTTTTTGGATTTACCTAGGTGCTCTTTATCAATGACTGTCCTCTCAATTCTAATAAGATCTCCTACATTGTATGATTTCGGTTTCTTTTTGTTCTTGTCATACTTGGCCTTCGCCTTTTCTTGATCCTTATCGATTTTCTGTTTAGCATCGGACCTCAGTTGCATTAGGTCGTCGCCATTAACTAATTGAGTTGTTTTAGAAATCGCGTCTCCTAATATATTTTCCGATGTCGAAATTAATTTGAACCCAAATAATAATTCTGAGGGACTCTTGCCTGTCGCTTTGCTCACAGTCGTATTTATACCTAATTGAATATCTCCTACATAATCATCCCATGTATTCTCATTGTTGCCATGACATTTTGTGCTCAATGCATCAGATATAGTTCGATTGAATCTCTCGACCTGCCCGTTGGCTCTAGGAGTAGCTACCGCGTTCAGTACGTGTTTTATGTTCAGTTTTTCTGTAAACTCTTTGAACTTCCCACTAGTAAAACACGTACCTCGGTCTGTAATTAGCCTGGACGGAGCACCGAAGTAACTAAAGTACTCATGAAATATTTTGATTGCGGTTGACGTTTTCGTATCTTTCACGGCACGTATATTGACAAATTTTGTGAATGCGTCTACAATAACTAAAATATACATATTGCCTCTCCTAGAACGAACGAACGGACCGAGATGATCCGCATGCAATGTATGGAACGGGATTTCTATTTTTGGAATAGGGTGTAATAACCCTTCCTTTTGGCCTGATGGTGCCTTATGATGTGCACATTGTAAACATGATGATACATATTTTTTTGTGAATCGACGCATCTTCGGGAACCAAAATGTTGCTTTTAACCTACTCAGCGTTTTATCAAAGCCAAAATGCCCTACATGGTCATGGTTCATGCGCAAAACTTGCCACCTAACACCTCTCGGTACCACCCAACGAATTCCATCATCTAAGATACGGTATACATGGTCACCCTTCAGTTGATAATTCTTTCGTACATCGGCAACGAAATTCGTTTCATCGTCAAGGAGAATTTCTTTAATTCGTTTTATCTCTTCGTCGTTACTCTGTACGGTCGCAATCCAATCGGTTGTCTCTGTTTGCAATACGTCAATTACATGCGTATAAGAATCGTCAGTGTGTTCAGTTACCGGAGCACGACTCAGGGCATCCACATGAGCCATACGTGATCCTGACCTATATTCAATGGTACAGTCGTACTCCTGTAGCTGCACCCACCATCGCGCGATCCTGGGTATGAGATCACGCTTGGTCAAAGTCGTCCTCAACGCATTGCAATCAGTTACTATTTTAAATTGTAATCCCAGCAAATAAACACGGAATCTACTTAACGAGGCAACGACAGCCAACGTCTCGAGATCAAAAGAGTGGAGTTTTTGCTCATCTTCTGAATTTTTCCGACTGTAGTAGGCTACAGCCCTTAACTGGCTGTCACTGCCTCGCTGCATAAGAATGCCTGCGATGCCCATCTTTGAGGCGTCGGTATGTAATTCTGTTTCTAATCGCGCATCAAACAAGGCTATTATAGGTCGTTCTAAGAGTTTCTCTTTGAGCGTGTTAAAAGCTGATGTACATTCGGTGGTCCATTTCCACTCAAATTTAGATTTTAAAAGATTCGTTAATGGGCATGCTATTATTGCAAAGTTTTTAACGAATCTGCGAAAAAAACTTGCAAGTCCTATAAAACGTCTTACTTCATGTACGTTTTTGGGTACGGGAAAATTGGAAATTGCAATTGTTTTACGGGATCCGGGACGTATGCCATCTCCAGATACACAAAACCCTAGAAAATCTATCTCCTTTTGGAAGAAATGGCACTTCTTTAATTTGAGAGTTAGCCCTGCATTGGCCAAATGCTGAAGAACTTCCTCTAAACGAGTTAGACCATCATTAAATGTACTAGCGGGAATCAGGATATCATCCATGTAAATAACAACATATTTCAAGTCAGAGAGAACTTTATTCATCACTCTTTGGAATATTGAAGGGGCATTCGCTAACCCAAAAGGCATCCTTTTATACTGGTACTGACCGTCGGGTGTTACAAAGGCTGTGAGCTCTTGTGAATCTTCCGATATCGGAATCTGGTAGTACCCAGATGCAAGGTCGAGACTAATGAATAGAGAATTGCCTGACAATCTATCCAATTGGTCGTCGATCAGCGGTAAAGGATAGTGCTCTTTACGAGTCTTGTTATTCAGGGCTCTGTAATCGACACAGAGCCTCTTCTCACCCGTTTTCTTCTTTACAAGAAGAATAGGACTCGCATAGGGTGAGTTAGACTCACAAACGATATCGGCGTCAATCATTTCCTTTACCATTGTTCGAACCAATTCACGTTCCGGATATGAAAGTCTGTAAGGTCTGTAAACCACCGGCTTCGCGTCGTTCAATTCTATCTCCATCTGTACAATGTTAGTATACCCTAAATCAGCTAAACAAGAGGAAAAACAACCCTCGTACTTCTTTAGAAGAGACTTTAATCTAAATATCTCGTCATCCGATAAGTGACTGCCATAATTCAAATCGGAACATGTATCATGGTTGCTAAAGTCTAGCATGTTGATTTCAAAACCTTGTTCAGATCTGTAAACTCGACTAACCAATGTATTTTTGTTTAATAGAAGTAAATGGTCGCTAAAATTTTGGACTAGAAGTGCTCCAAAACTATTTTCAAGGGAGTATTCACCTGGCAATAAGTAAAATTCCTTACCAGGCTGACCTCTTAATGAACCCCTGACATATACAGACCCAGAGTAGCTTCGGTCGGAAAAAACAGGAATCATAGTCATTTGTTTTGGCTGAATTTCAACATCCGCCTTAAGGAATAACCACAATTTGTCAATCTCTTCCTTGCTAAAGATTAAGGAATTAGTAGTTTTTGTAATAATTATTCCGGGTTTTTCCGTAAAGCTGTGACCAACTAAAACGGGATATTTAATTATGCCATCTTCAACCACGTAGACGTCAACCATCTCTACGATATTATTAATATCTATTTTTACACGTGCCATTCCTATTGGTACAACGATATTGTTACCTAATCCCCTCATAACGGGTAACTCGCCTAGCGACCAACTAACTCCTAATGATTTTGCTACGCTACATTGTATCAACGTGCATTGACTGCCTAAATCTACATACCCTTTAACCAAAATATCGTTAACCTTTAGTGAGATCATATATTTCTCATTGCTATTATCAACAATATCGACTTTCATAACTTTCTTTTCTGTGCTAGAAGTATCTTTAGTCTTTTCGCTGGACAGCTGCGGGCAATCGGTCGTTACATGACCAAGCCTTTTACAAATGTTACATCTCAGTAGCTTCTGTGTACACTTATTACTAAAATGACCTACTTCTTTACAGTTGAAACAAGTTACAGATGCACTAGATCGTGGCTTAGACTTTGAATCATCCCCAACGGACTGCTTAGTATTCGAATTCGTATTACTTAATGGTAAAATCTTTTTATCTTGGCCAATCTTAGACTTGTCAAAATCGCGAGTTTGTTTAATAGACTGAAAGTAATTAAGAACCTCTTCAGGCTCTTGACACTTGGCTGCTTTGGCACCAAGTCTCAAGGAACGATCCTCGATGCCATAGAGCAAACAATCAACAGCACGCTTCCCGAAAATCTGGCATCGATTCAACAGATTTAATTTTTCATAATAATATAATTCTAATGATTCACTATATTTCACACGTTTATTAAGCATTTCGGTGAGTAATTCTGCATAATCATCACTACAAGGAAAGGAATCGATCAACTTAACTTTCCACTCAGGCCACGAAAATGACATTGATGGCAAGGCCTGGTACCATGTACGAGCAACACCCGCAAGTCTGGGCAGTGCGTAGTGGATAACCTGATCATCGCCCCAACGGTACAGCTTCGCACATTCGTCGACCTTATTAAGCCACATGTGGACCGTCTGGCCCTTGACCATGGGGTCGAATTCAGGAATAACGTTACCCAGCATGGGAAATTTATTGCCTTCTGGCTTCGTATCCGACAAAGATTTAATTAACTCGTTCAAAAATAGCTGAGTCTCACTATTAGCAAATATAGATTTTTTTACCTGAATATTTCCGCGTGGTTCATCACTTACTGGGGTGTTTGATGAGCAACTTCGGTCAGACCGCCGTCCACGGCGTCCGGTATGCCGATGTCGCTGCTTACTCCGCTTACTCGCCCGGCTCCGACGCGAGCGATGTTCATCTTCGCAGCTACGTTTTCGACTTCGTTGACGCCGCCCATCAATCGGTCGACTCCTCTCGTCCTGGTCACTCGAATCGCTAGATGTACTTCCATGCCGCCTGCGACGTTTCTTCTTACTCAGACGCTTCTCACTGGCTTCATTATCACGGCGACGCTTATGTTCCATGCTCACAACGGGTGGAGTAAAACGAGACCGGCTCCTCTGCGGTTGGTTACTGTCACGGTCCATATTATTAATATTTTCCAAAACTTGTGGGTGTGTTGTATATATCCCACTTCTGAATTGTAGGAACTCAACCTCAATCCAGAAATGAAACGACGATTGTAAGGATATTCTTCGATGTAATTCTCACAGCAAAATATCAACGCTCTGTTCAACGGTTCAATTTCAAGTGACGCACCAAACGTGCAAAAGTGATTTTGTCACACTTTCAAATAACGGTGGCAAAAGCCTCAACTCTGTACAGCCTAAATAATATTATTTTAAATTAGTCGATTACTGCTTTAGTGACGGGTATCTGTCAATGTTACCAGGCGAAAAATACAAGACTGTTTATGTGTCTATGACAGCTGACAGATACTTGTCACTATTACAAATAATAACAATTGGATAACCTATATCTTGAATATAATAAAGCTGTTAGTCTTACACTACTGAGCAATTCCTAATGAAAAAACCGAATAATACTTTCATCTCCTTTATAAATTTCTTGGGTCTATCCTATAAGCCAGCCGATTCATTCCGTTAACGCTTTTAGGCCGGGCTGCGAACCTTTCTTGAAGAGATTTATGTATTCGACATTGATTAAGACAGCCTAACTTTACCTAGATCATCATGTGCCTGACCTTTTCCCAACTATGTTGAGGTCGGCTTCCAATCTAACCAGATGCAGCTGAATACCAGTATTTTACAGGGAGCGTCTGCCTATCTGACCTCTACAACCCAGTTGGTACTGGGTAAAACGATACTCCTTGGTAAGACTGGTTGTCAGAGATATATAAATGACAGCCGGGACCAATAACTTAACGTGCGAGGCACGGAGGAAACTCGGTGTGTAAGGGTGGTCACCCATTCGCAGACCAACGTAGGCAAGCTCGGCTTAAAGATCGACCAGAGCGGCTGTTATTATTGAGTCACGAGCTCCTCCTAACTTTACCTAGATAACAAATATAAATAGTTTCTACTAGCTAGTAATGCACAGTCACATGTAAGTACAGAAGCACTTCCATGTTACCGGTCTATGTAACATTCGACAATTTAATTACCGGCCAGTGTATTTGCAGAGTCTCTTACACTTAGTGTCCACAGTAACATATTCATATGCGCTGATGGGCTCCGAATGGTTACTAAATATAAGTTTGTTTTCTAGGGCGAGCCTAACTTGTTCACTGACAGGCAAGTTCTAACATCTCAGAACTTTCCTGACAGTAAACAAGTTCGATTTAAAAGATCCAAAAGTAGTTGATGAAAGTATTTTTGGTCTGAGAATAGAATACTTTATTGTACACCAAAATTGAAGCTTAATTTGAAAAATACGGACGACATTGTTCCGATCGCGGGATTATCCTGGATGAGCATGGCACAAGAACGTCGAGTTAGAAATGAACGTCATTTCTTAATTTTTTTACGAGCAGCTTTCTAACTTACACCCACAAAACTCCCGCTTAAAATTGAAGTCTTCTCTATTTCTTACGTAAATATGTTATATGTTTTAACGCAGCTACTACTGCCATTATACATATAAAAACACAGTTAAGCTTAAATAAATTAAAGGCATAGATTTAACAAAAAATAATGTAAATACAATATATGTGTCCATGTCAGTTTCCAATGGCAAAAATGAAATTCGAAGCAGTACATACTTGCTATAAATAGTCCCTCCCAATTTTATCGCTGTCTTCAAATCGTTCAACCTATCAACTGTCTTCTGTCCTTTTCATTTCACACACCTTTTTGAAGGGTGTCTAAATCTGCAAACTATTTTACGACCAAATTTGAACCTTATCTTTTCAGCTCTCAGGATGAAAATTGTAGGAGTGCTGGATAGGGTGTGTAAATCCCTTGTGGTTGTAGGATGATTGATCAAGTTTGCATTGTCGAAGTAGCAATTCATTTTATCAGGACAATTTATAGGGTTGTTCACTTTGATTGATTAAAAGATTTTGAAGAAAGAATTTGGACGTAGGGTAATAAACGATAGTTTGGAGCATTGAAGTGTCATTCTTCTTCTTCTCAAATCCATGATTCAAATTTTTCAAAAACGTTGACAGCTCTGTCGTTTGTCTCACTCAAGTCCTGGTGAATACAGATAGTTGTGCACACCGCCGCCGGGCAGGAGAGCAGTGTTTTAGAGAAGGGTACAACTGTCATTAAAGAGTATGGACATTAAGCTGTATGTCAGTGATACCACTTTGACGTTGTCCAAAGCTTTGTACAAAGTTTCAATCGAAAAGACGCCTGATTTTACTGCGCCATGACAGTTTTTTGAAATGAACTTGTACTTATATTCAGTGTCTTTAATACTGTCATTAGTGTTGGAAAACAAAAGTTTCCGAGGTTAAAAAAAGTGTAGGTGAGACTTTGGAACTACCACTACAGCAAACTATATTTTTAACCGACTTCCAAAAAGGAGGAGGTTCTCTATTCGACTGTATGTATTTTTTTTTTTTTTTTTTTTTTTTTATGTATGTTACCCGATTACTCGAAGACGCCTAAACCGATTTGAAAAATTCTTTTTTTGTTTGAAAGGGTATACTTCCAAGTTGGTCCCATAGTCGCCAAATCGGGATCTGATGATGGAATCTTGGCGAAATCGAGGGAACTCTTCAAATTTTATAGGATAACGTACAGCAATTTTTATATTTTCTACAACATGTGAAGCATTTGCGTTTGATAAGAACCATTCTACCATCAGATCTGATGATGAAGCCAAGAGTCACGGAACTTCATAATGAGACAATGTATCCTAGTCGTGTTTGGGCTTGTTGTAATTGTAACGGTATGCACTTTCCATGTGAACCACTAAAAAGTGAAAAATAAAAACTTTTTTGCAAAAAGTAAAACCGACTTCAAAAAGAAAAAGTGAAAAATAACTTTAGCTTCTGAAGTCGGTGACGTTTGTATGATTGATTTAATTTTTTTGTCACCGACTTCAGAAGCTAAAGTTATTTTTCACTTTTTCTTTTTGAAGTCGGTTTTACTTTTTGCAAAAAAGTTTTTTTACAATTTCATTTTAATAACAAGGTATAAAAGTACTAAATTGGTCGCCAGTATTATACAACAATTCAGTAACCGGGAGCCTAACATTAGGACAGTAACATTAACAACCGCTCTAATGGCGCCCTGTCCACTGCGGCGGAATGAAAATATTCTAACGACCCATATATATACATAGTAAATTTTATTTTGACACCTACATAGCCTAGCCGGTAATCGCCTAAATGACGAGGCACTACCTACCTTGTTATGTCATTCTTGTGTTCTTCTTCGTCGTTTCGACGATTCCAACATTTATGGAAACTTTAAGAAGAGTAGTACACACGTTAGACAATCTTAAATAAACCATTACAAACGAAGAAACAACGGGGCTCATTGTCTCGTGTTTCTTTCGCACAGTACAGTTTAAAATGATAATGCTATAAGAGGTATCACTATCGACTTTAACACTTAGCCCGACCCGGGAATCGAATCCCGGACCTCATGCTCAGCAGTCACGTTTGCGATCAATAATAGACTTGACTCTTATTAATACCACAGCTAAGTTTTTCGAAACAAAACATCCATTTAATCGTATATCTATACTTCTATACTAATATTATAAAGCAGAAGAGTTTGTTTGTTTGTTTGGTTGAACGCGCTAATCTCAGGAACTACCAGCTCGAATAGAAAAAATATTTTGCGTTGGATAGTCCATTCATCGAGGAAGGCTATAGGCTATATAACATCACGCTATGACCAATAGGAGCGGAGCAGCAATAATAAATGTTGCAAGCGGGAAATTCACGCGAACAAAGTCGCGGGCAGAAGCTAGTGTTTAATAAACTTATGGTATAAAATATTCGGATCAAGCTTTGAAAATCGGAATCAAGAGTTAAATTTTCATACAAATATCCGTGTTCAACAAAACACAACATCACACGATATCTTCAACATACCGTGAAACAAACGCAATTTTCTTGTAGAGATCCTCCCCTCGGAGGATATTAATTAACAAGTGCGAATGAGACACAAACAGACTTCGGTACGATTATGAAAGAGACAGAAGATGCATGTTTTATTTATAAAGACATAATGATAGCGCGGTGACATCAAAGGTGAGAAATAAAAGGAATTATTCATAGAGTAATAAAGTCGTGGAGGGGGAGAGGAGCGTTTTATTATGATACTCTTTATAGGTGTTATAATAAACATTATTTAATGAATTTTTGAATACATTTTCTGGGTATCTGCCTACCTCGAAAAAAATATGACAGGAAGATAAATTGGAATTAAAAACAGCTATGTTCTAAAAAAAGGTCTTTACCACTCAGTACACCCCAGACACGTACCCTGGTGCCTGTATGAACACGTAAAGCCCAATAAAGATGTCGAGATTAGGTCCTGTCTACTCCCATTTGAAGAAGGCGTGAGTTGTATGTAACAGCAGTGTTTGCAAATATTGTTGCGACTCAAATATGTATGATAGACAGTCATATTGCTTTGCCAAATTGGACATTTCCAGAAATACAAACTTGATTAAAAACCTCTCTTAATACGTCAGTATTTTATGTTCCTGTCTCTAATCGAATGTCGACAACCGGTATCCCTCCCCTGTCTATCGGCGGGACATCGACAAACGCACCACCCTCCACGTGCTTCAAACAAAGTTAAATTGTTTTGGAAACGAACAACTTTATTCAAGAAAGATTGCGACGGAGAAAAACCGACTTTTAAAAGTAAAAGATTTAAAAAGTTAGAGCTCCTTCACTTTGAAGATATATATAGACCTATAAATAAACACGTAGATAAATCCATGCGTAAGTAATTATTTCATTACATGTAGAAATTGGTAGTCGAAATATTTCAGGAAAAAAATTAAAAAGGAAGAAATTAATACTCACCAGAATAACTTCACTGTTCGTTTTCTCGATTACCTGAAAAAAAACATATAAATACTGTTAAAACATCGATTTTGTGGTAAATAAAAACAAATAAGAATACACAGAGTGGTAAGTTATCATAAACCCAAAAAAATAACATCATTTTATGAAAGAAAAAACCACTTCATCGCAAGTCCCTTCTATTCTTTTATACAAGCCGTTACTTTTCTTTTGTGGAATTCTTATATTATTTCTACAATAAAATATACAGCCTCTGAGAATTTCTCCGGAGGCATAACGGGTCATAAATCATTGCTACGAACGCGTAGCTCTCGTACCCTGCGCTACGCCGTAGCCCCCTACGGCGTAGCGCGTAGCACGTAGGCACGTAGTGGTAAGGCAGTGACACCAATTTGTGTGTATTCACGTCGGGCGCGCGTCTCTGCATTAATTGCGGGATTTACGTGCATGAGTAAAAACGTAACGCATGGATATGTCTCCGAGGCAGACATCGGGAAAGTAATTAAGATTTAAGCGGGCAATTTGTTTCAGAGAAATATTTGTTCCATTTTTGCGAATTCAAATTAATTCTTCTGTACTTATCAGGACATTCTTACATTTTTTTGTACTCTGTAGCAAGATACCTTCAAATGAATTTGCCACAGTTGTAGTGGGTGCCCAAGTAAAATATGAAAATCTGATGAACACCTGGTTAAATCCAACGAAGCCCAAATAAAACCTCTTTTCATAAATATAGCTATTTTCAGCCACATTACAGCAACACAGAGTTACCCTTCACAAACTGTTCCAAAATAAAAATACCTGTTCCCGGATCTAACTGACCTTTTGTGTGAAACCATACATCTAGATAAAAATGTACTTGAAAAAGGCCGACTACACATAAGCCGGGCGACCAAATCTAATGTTAGCCATTTATTTGTCTTTTAAAAAGAATTACTTGTGCGTAAGGTTTATGGCTGTGCACAGATCTTTTGATGCGCCCATATTCTTTCCATCCTGTATATTTTAAGAGGCCTGTTACAAAAAAAAGCAAAATTTACAAAAAATATAATTTAAACGAGTAAACCTTACTCGTTTAAATTATATATTTTCCGTTTGTTGCTTGAGTTGTGATTATGTAAATGGTAAAAATAATATAAAGCAGCAGAATTATGAACAAACTTTATTAAACTTACAACTAAAGACACAAAACCATGACTTTTTGTAGAAAGAGTATTAATAGACAACAGCTTAAAATAACAATATAGTTCGTTTTCTCTACTTTAATAATATAGAACGAATTTTAGATAACTTATTTTTTTATTTAGTACTAATCCTTCTCCTGATGCATGTTTAAGCAAAAACTCACGGAAACCGGCTTTCATGATTTGGGACCTCTAATTTGTGTTGTGATATCAAAATATAGTCTGAACTACCAGTAAAGCCCCTGAGGATCTACGATTTAAGTCTCTTTGGTAAACTGTCTGTGTATGTCGCTACATAATAAAATTAGTCCGTTACAAAATTATACTGAAAACACGTATGTTTTATTAATTTGTAGATCCTAATGAATATATAGACAATTTTTTTTCATGTCACATTTATCCTACACTTTCATAATAATAGAATACTTTTTTTTAATGTAATTTGTAAGATTAGCGTAACACCAAAATGTAAGAGGGCTCTCAACCCTTTAAGTGAAACTAAACACGCTAGTGATAGAGTGAAGATCTAGGCATCTTAGAAAGGTCTTACGTTACTACATTCACTGATTACTCGAGCTGACCTAATTCATTCGGACAGATTTTTCAATCACATCCAAAACGAACGTACTACTTTGATTAAATTTATTTTTCAACGAAAAAATGTAAAGAGAACTTTTATACAGGGCCATCATTAATTCAGGCACATTTGATATAAAACCTGGATTCTACGATATTTCAAATAAATCTTATTCATTGGCATTTACTTTATTCATACGGGTGAGCAACAAAATTATTTTTTTTTCCTTTTTTATCTTCATTCGACTTTTAATCATTACTATTTGGTTGTATATTTTTATAAAAAGCGAGTGTCCTTTTCAGAGGACATTGGCCTCAATAAATACATTATTGCGTAGGTATTCTACTTTATTACCGAGTAAAAGAACTTGGCTTGTGTTAAATTCGATTTCAGCGTTTGGGGAGTAAGAAACAAAGTGTCGCATTTATAATAGTTGTGTGATATCTGTTTGTACGAAATGTTTTTAACGAAATAAAAATCCCATAAAAGATTTATCGTTTGAAAGAACAATGTTCATTATAATGTGTGGATATATTCTGTTTAGAGTTTCTTTCCTATCCGAAAAAAAGGTGTGTACGAGATGTTTACGACCTCTACGCCGTAGCAGCGTCGCTACGACGACGTAGACCTAAGGAATGTTGGCAATAAATAGTAATGAATTATGTCCATCGTTCTTTTTATTATTGTTTGATTTACCGCTGGTATGCGGACGGTCCCGCATTTTTATAATGTCTGCATAACATTCTTGGAGTTTCTGGAACTTTATAGGACGATAATAACTGTTTACTTAATACATTTATAAACTATTTTCACATGTTGTAAAGAATAAAAACGAGGACACAGGTGTTAGCAACAATAGTGTTGAAACATTGCAAACGATTCATAAAAATACAAAAGCGCCGCACATAAATCCTTTGAATCTGATTATCCTAAATTTCAGAAAACCATTAAATATGAATCAAAACCACATTAGAAAATCGTTCAACCGTCAAAATGTATGCTGGACTATGAATACTTTCTGACCTATTATTAGCTTGAATTAGCTAAAAATTATTCATCATTTATTTATTATACGTGTTTTATAAACTTAGGTGTGTGACTATGTGCTCAAATTAAAAAGTTTAAAGAAAGCCCAGTCACCAAAAACCTAACTCATGTGTGTAAAAAATATTTAAAAAAAAGCTGCGCTGTCACGTCGCTAATGACTTTATGTTCTTACGAAGCAGATTCTGATGAACCCTTTTTTATAAAAAAGCTTAGGTTCACAAAAAGTACTTTGGCTACGTCCTTTAAAAAAATTCTAGGACCAATTTTTCATGTCAACGTTTCCGAAAGGCGAATTAGTAGGTAGCCTACACTTATTTATGGACGGTTAAATGAATCTTGAACGTTTTGTAACATCGGAATTCGATATTAGACTGCGAATTATTTGTAGAAGACAAAATCCAGATTATTTCAACTTCATGTAGTAAACTTAATTTAGTCTTAGTGAAAAAATTAAAACTTAATTATTGTGATCTTGCATGCGGCTGACGGAAGTACATGAAAGGAATTGGGGGAGGCCTTAACTCAGCAATGGGACAGTACGGGCTAAAACAAAAACAACAAAAATATATTGTGAAGTGCTAGAGACGTACTTATAAATAATTTATCAATTTCACCACTTTTTCAGAAGAACTTAAATATACATTTTACCAGACTCAAACAAAAACTTTGGTTTCACTAAAACTCAACCTCTGAAGCGATGAAAAACTTCGGTTCAGACATAAAAAGTCCAAATGACACAAAACATAACCCCTTTTGAAACCGCAGCAGCAAAGCTAAACTAAAAACTAAACTCTGGTGAGTCCCCAACCCTCGGTTTTAACCCTCTGAAATAACAGTGTGTATGCTGGACAAAATACCAAGCCGTAAACAGTATAAGCTGACCTGTTACTGTCTATATGTCGCAGGCCAATGGGAATAATCATTTTTTTTTATTTGCGAGACTAGCATTTTTGCGAAAATTTCTGTTAAGAGATTGTCTAACTAATCTAATAGCAAATTGATAACCAATTGGCGCTGTCTGTAAAGAATCTGTGGGTGCATCACGTTCATGTGAGCTGCCTTTCACAAATAAATAAATATTGACAAGTCAGCGTTCGTTCGTTGACGTACTTGCTTGTCTTCTTATCGTCGTTGTTCGCGATTTACCTAAGATACTCGTAAGCTGATGCGCAAAAAATATTCTTTTAATTAACCAGCTATATTTACAATATAGTTATAAAGGGTGTAAAACACCTCTTCACGAAGCCGAAAGGCACTTGTTCTGCCCATCATTGCGATCATTTTTTAGTTCTACACCATACCTTCTACTTTCGGAGATATGGGGGGTCAAAGTTACAACTTTTTGACAACTTTTTTTTAAAATACATTTTTTTTTTAAGATTTTCACTTTTAACACCTCCACGACCCCCGTACTATTCAATCCATCCATCAGCACAATGTTTTAAGTGCGTTACATTGAGTTCTACCACAAAACATGATTTTTACCTCAAAAAAAAAAGTTGTTTCACAGCAATATTTTTTGCGTAAAGTTACTTAGTTTGATGTACAGAATGCTTGGTTAACGGTTTCGTGATGAGGTGGTTTACACCCTGTAGAAAATCAAGTTTGGCTCCTCCAGCCTAACAATACAAAGTCAGCTTATACTGGATATGCCACTGTGGGACATTCGGCTGGATTTTATAAAAATAAACTACTACCATTGTATGTTTTGATTGTTTGTTAATAGAGGGGACGGTGGATGATAGAGGATGACGCTTCAATTGTTTTTAAAGGGAATGTCAATGTTTGGACTATGACATGTGTATATCAGAAATTTCAATTTGTGTTTTTAACCTTTTGACCGCCGCGTCAAAAACGAAAAAGCGTGCCCTCGGCGCCAAGCTATGAATTCAACCTTTAATACCTACAAAATAGTAGTGAGTTCGAAATTATATCGATAGAGCACTAACTATTTATTTTTTAACCCAGAGTATGTTTTTAATAAAAGGTCTATACCGGGACAATATAATACAGGATTTTTATTTCATCCCGCTTTGTCCTTTAAGACAGATATAATAATGATATGTGTCACAGTTTCGGCGTTAAATCCACAATTTAAAACAACAATCGATAAAACCAAGTCAATACCATCGCAGCACTATGTTCAATCATGACGTACTTTCTTGTCACCTGAAGACGACAGTGGCGTAGCTGGCACGACTTTTTTAAATTTTCTCGCCTCTGCACTAGAGGTGCGCAACCGATATTTTTATTAATAATATCGAAATAATAATTGGTATTTTGTTTTAACTGGCTTTCTTCAAACCTCCCTAAACGATAAATCAAACATGAGTTTTTGTAATTATAATAATATCACCACTTACATAATACATTAGATGCAATACGTTTCGAAGACCACGTACTTTTGGACCCCATTTTGATCTTAAAAATTGTGAAATGTTTACCTTATTTTACACACGTCGTGCCACCAACTACCACTAATACTCGTCAATATATAAAGTACTCTGTGCTCGTTACTGTCGTCGTTCATAGGTTTGCAGGTATATTGTTGGATGTCGACAAGTCAACGTCTAGCAGACCATAGACATAATAGACTTAACGCAAAAATATGGATTTACGCACAGATAGTTTGCATTTTAGGCACATATTTGCTCATTGCTCATATTTTGCATCGCTGACATTTTCCGGTTAGTATTCTAAAAGGAAAATGCTGTAAGACATCACAATGAAGGTAATTAAATAAAAAAGTATACTAAACGAACTGTGGCATTTTGGTCGGAAATATACGACTGTGACGAAATCGTTATGGACCCGAAAATATTTGTCGGATTAACCCGACCTAAGCTATTAAATAAAAGGTTAATAATGGATGACCGCATCCATTAGGTACTAATAAAATTTAATAACAGTAAAGGAACTACTCTATTTAAAAAGAAGACCGCGTTTGACGTCATGGTACTGTCAAATATAGACGACTGTGGCGTCTCCGGCACAGACAATGCAACAGTGTGATAGAGATGGGCATTACAGTCATTACAATTAATCGATAATCAACTAACACTCGACTTTTATAGAGCGCTTAGTTCAGTTTTATAAAATTTTCTTGATTTCTCAAACATAAAAGTTCAATAGCAAATGTTTTATTTATTTACTAGTGCAGAAATCAGAGTAAATTAAATATAACGTAGGTTGCCGTCGAGGTCGATATTCTTGTTATATTGACTGCTACCTACATCACTACGTGTCCTGTTATGGTGACTGTGGCGTTGAAGGCAGTGTTTTTCGAACTGTATGACTGGTTTTCTTTTTTGTCATTTTACTTTACTAAAGATAAAATCTAACGAAAGCAATTCACTGCAAATAAATTAAGAAGAGTCAAGGTACATAATTAACAAGGGAAATAAACAAAACAATGTTGTTTCATGACATTTATTTACGTTTAAAGTTCGATCACGCAGGCGCGACCGTGGCGTGCTAGGCACATTTTGGTTGGTCGTCTATACACGACTGTGGCGGTCAAAAGGTTAGTTGTTATACACCTGTGTGCAACCCCTGCCCCGCCCTTGGTTCTGTGAGTTTACAGATGTTAAATACCAGCGCTGTACATTACATTTTTTTAATGGTACAGCACCATGCTAAAAAATACTCATTTGTCCTCATACAGAACCAATTTAGTTTGATGTATGTATTATTTTTTTGTTGTTCTTTTTTATTTAAGTTTGATTATGTACTCTTAAGCGAGTCAAATAAATATTTTTATTATTTATATTTAAAATGTTGTTCTGTATTGCTCTCTGACTTCATTGACATTGAAATAACAGCGATAGGCAGTGCTACAAGCGTGTATATATAAAATAATCTTTATTCAATAATAATATTAAAATCTCTTTATTCAAGGTTTCTGTGAAAGTTTTATTACTTTGGTTCACATGCCATTATGGTTGATTAGCAACTATAAAGCTACTAAGTAAAGCTAAACCTAGTAATTTGTTAGCAGGTAAAAAGTTTATAATAAAGAAAACTACCATGTATTATGAGAGCTACTCCACAATTTATTATAAGGTAGTTCTTTACTAGTTATTATATTTAAATTATACAACTACAAAACATGAAACTACACCAGTATAAATTAAACAATAAAATATAATAACAGAAGTCGTGTCCTATCTTTTGCATTTCAACAGATCGGTGGGGTCAACGCCCTTTCTCAATGAAACAGAAACTTTATGGCAGGGTTGTTTTTATTGTGCTCAAACAAATAATTTGCACCTTTGCACAAAACATTGGGAATTTTAATTATAATTCTCATTAAAGAGTCGAAGGTTTGTGCTGTTTTACTAATTAACAATGGGATGCTGTACTCATAATAATATCAGCGGATCTATTTTCATTTGCCTCCCAGTAATAATTATTTTTAAATAGTAATTCTAATACTGCAATATGAATAGAAGCTTTGTATGCAGTATTGGTATACCATTCAACATTTTGTTCAGGACATAATTGTCAGTTCCTGGAAAGTTAACAAAGCGAGTTTTTTTGCAAGCTTGGGGAATTAGCTCGAGGTATAGTTGGTGTTATGGTGGTTGGCAAGGTAGGTTTTGCCCGCAACTCCGCTAGCGTGGAGGTCGAAAATTATCTCGCCGGGATATTTTTCCAGAATAACAGTATCCTATGCCTAATTCAGGTAGCTTTATTCCAGAAATTGAAATCCAATCCGTCATTAATGCGTTCCAAACAAATCAAAGCCTTATTATCAAACATCCTGGAAAGCTAACAAAGCTATAAATACCTTTGGCAAGCTCTGGGAATATTTTCTATTATAAAGGACAAAGCTTCAAGCTATCAACCGCGCTACCCACATGTCGTGACGTGGGAGTGACGTCAGCTATGACGCAACATCCTGTAGAGAGCCGTCGCAATGCGATCATAAGAGGTCGTAAACGTTGCCTATGACTATGAGGCTAAGGCTATGTATGATATTATTCGGCTTGTTGCCAGGGTGTGCACTGAGCAACCTTGGCAGGCAGTTCGTTCTAGTAGTGGTTGTTACCCTGAGTCCATGACACAGTAAGACTGAAGGTTGTTGAGAATTTGTACACTTTTACATAACTTGTGTACTATTAGATGCACCTCTGTCTAACCCTTCTGGGATTACGAGTGTTATGTTATGTTATACTGTGAGGAAAACCAGAAGGCTCTAGAGAATGTAGATTATTTCATCAACACTGCTCTAAAAACGGTGAATGAAAACATCGTGAAGAAACCAGCTTGCAGGTACTAGAACACAAAAACTCTAACAGCCGTTTTCTATAACTGACTTATGTATAACTGTTGGTTAATATACCTACTTTCGTAGCTATCAGTGTTTCTAAAAAAAAAGAATATTCGCGTCACCTACCTGTCACTTGATTCATAGAAAAATCCTAAAAATCAATGAAAACTTTTGTTTGACGTTTTGTTTTAACCGGACAGTAAGCAAAATGACAAACAGACAGAGATAGCAACCTACCGAAACTGGCTAGTAAGTTACTGAAAATGGCCGTAAAACATCAACGACCAACCCGTATTGAGTCGTGGTAGATTATTAGGCTAGCTCTCTCACAGGAGGGAGAACATCATAGCCTGGTTATGTTACTCTTAAATGAAAGAAAGCTACAGTCAAGTTATAGAGGAACATCACAGACACACAAGTATTCTTAAAATGCCATTAAAATTCTCTTTATCGTTTACCTAAACAGTAAAACCTCGAACAGCCTAACCTTCAACATTTTTTATCGCCCCTATGTCGTGACTAAAGGGAATCGATCTAGTCGTTCCGGCACTCTGTAGTTGATCCGCCTACCAACACTGTGAGCGACCCTCAATGTTAGCACAAGTTCACCAGAGGCCGAATGTTCCGCCATTTGTTACGTAGGACTTCAGTTGAGAGGCCTTCAATCTATTAATGTCACGACCATTTGTAAGAGAAAAAGAAATATAACCACTCTTTTATGAAGATGTAGAACGGAGACAGAACTGGGCACTTCCGTTGTCAGTATTTTGGGTGACCTGACCTTAAAGGATTGAACTACTTTGGAGTTTTATCCTGACAGTTGTTAGCACAGCTACTTAGTTAATGGTAACGACTTAAAGCCTGCTTATGTCTACGAGATGCCTACGAGCGCTACGCTTCTACGGCGTAGACGATAAGTGATCCAGTTTTATACAATTCCGCTTCCCAAACCGCCTCAAACAAATACAAATGCCAGTCAAAAGTTATACATATTTAATACCACTGGCGAGTTTAGCATACGCTGAAGTGCCAGTTTCAATCGATTTTCCAGGGCCTACCGTCCACCATCGATTAGACTAACCCATAATAATTTATCGAGCAAACATCAGCTGCCAGCCGGTAAAGGTCACTGTCGAGCCTCAGTAAAAGCTGTAGTAAAAGTAAATAGTTCCATTCTGAAGTACTTTGTGTTACCATGGGAATCGTTTTGTTTGCTATCCGGAACGTTACAAACGAATAAATTACCTCTATGCTTTGATTGAATCGAATTTCTAAAAAACACAACTGAAACGAATAAACGCGAAACATTCGAACTTCGTCAAAATAATTCAAATTAAAATGGCTGGCAATGTTCAGTCAAAGCATTCACCATAAACAAAAAAAGAAACAATTCAAACGGTCGTCGGCAGCCGGTCGGCAACATTCCGTAAAGTATTATTAATGTTAAAAATTAAACGTCGAGCAGCTCTGAAACGTGGCCGGACCGGCGGGCGGCGGTAAAGCTGCGGGTACACAAGCGGAGAATTTTGGCGCAAAATTAGAAGTGACGTCACGGCTCGCCACGTGAGCTGAATCGCGGTTATCAATAATTCAGGCTCCAGCCGCGGGACCGGACGATGTGCACTCGCCGGACTACAGTGTACACCACAGTTTATTCCGTGCTCGAATTACAGCCGCCTGAAGCGTCGGAAGTTTTAGTTTATGCTAACAAAGTGAACTTACTGTTACATTTGTAACCGATTTATAATGATGAAGTGTTGCTGTGGACGAGAAAAATCACAAATTATGTTAACATCTTTACATCTTTCTCTTGAATTACTCTATCTATTGCTGAAACTGCATTAAAATTTAAGCTTACAGACAGCAGGAGCGACTTTTTTATACTCGTAAAGGTAAACTTGACATCCGATGCAAACATTAAAGCGTCTGAAATAAACAGCCAAATAAATATATCAAAGATAGATATAGATAGTTACAAGTTTCAAACGCTAAGTGATACACAACGTTCCAAGCGTTTTTAAGTCTCAATCGAGTGAGCGTCGAAGCGACTGTCGGAGAGTTCAACCGTCTAAGTCCAGACCAGTTAGTGTTATTAATATCACACGAGGCGTCTAGCCGGGCAGACAGCTAGATGCGCCCTACCACCTGATATATACGGTGAACGTGCCCCCCGGGACAAATATACAGATTGCCAGTAATAGCCCATGTTGGGGGGGATGTTTCCTTTCCTTATGCCGCACAAACTTTGTGATACGGAACGACGCAGCAACGGTCTTAAATTGACTTAGTTTTATTTAAATTTAGAATCGTTCCCAAGATGGGAGTTGGCAACTTTTCTTAATGTGTACTTGTGCCATTTATTCTGACGAAAAAAAAAAGGAATTCGATTTCCAAAAACGTCTTTCTAACAAAGTAGCCACTTTTCGGTAAATTGAGTTATCTCCATATTGATATATCGTCAAATTCTTTGAGAGCTTTTCACCAGAGTTTGGGACGGGGTAAGCCAAAGTGTTCTTTGTCAAAGGGTATTATCGGTAAACATTTGGCACGGGGTTCAGGGAGTCAAGGTGATCGGCGCACAAGTCTAGACCGACGGCGCCATATAAATCACTTGCGAACAAAATAATCTTTTGAGGCTGTATTTAGATACTTTAAGTAGTAAACAAAGAACTTTATTAGGAAAAATGGCGTTACTTTACTTACTTTTTAGGTAATTTAGGCAGACTTTAAGTAGACGATACTTAATAGGACTTTTTATAAACACTGACAGGCGGCATTGTGTTTCTGACTTCAAGTACTTAAGTCACATTTATTGTTGAGTTCAATGTTTTTAGTGACGCAAACTGAACGCCAATGAATAAAATATCAAGTCGTTAGAACAGTTTGTAGCAAGCGCTCAGTAAAGCTAGGTTTGCACTGGCGAGGGTTAATGTGGACGCAGAAAGGCGTATGCCACCGCAGTGTACACCACGGCTGAATATTTTATGTGTTGCCAGTAATAACAAGAGAGTCCTAACCCTTCGGTCTAATGTTGTTTTAAAATAAGTAACTTATGAATATTTAAAAAGGTTACATGCGTGGAATGTAACGACATATACTTTTACTTCTGGATAAAATAATGTAGACCAATAATAAGTGAAATTGATCACCAGCAGTGAGTACTTAACCGAATTAAAATGGGCAAAACAAATATAAAATCTATTTATTTTTCAAGAATATTTGAGCGAAATATATGTTTTTATATCGGATCAATGACTCTAAAATCCGATAGATCCAACTCGCAAAAACTTTATGCTTAAAATGTTCCGTTGATTTAGATTGGAACGCGTTCTTATAGGGTTGAGCGAAAATAAAGCCGCTTACAGCGCGCGGCTATCAAAGCTGATAATCTTTCGAACGGCGCATTGTGTCATAAAAATACAACACTCGTGAATACTTTATATTTTCGGGAATAAATATAATCAACCTTAAATCAAAAAGGCAGTTTGTGTAAAACCTGTTATGAATGAATGGGTGTTAAAACGAATGTTATAAATGAATGGGTGTTGAAATAAATTAAAATGTTTTCATTGCAAGGCCATCCGGCAGAATTCACAGCTGGTATTTTTATCACAAATTACAATATTTCCGTTATTCATCATACAGAACAATACATTGCAGGGTTATCGAATATCTTTAAAAAAAATGCAACTTTCAAGGCTCCGTTTTAGTTGACCTCTGCAAGTAATAACTTTATTAAGCGACTACCAGTCTTTCCTTGCAAGTACAATAGACCCCCTTTATTAAAGCCTTGCTCACGACCTCTGATGATGCGACTGGTGGCAAGTGACACGCGCATATGACCACATTGCTTCTTATGAGTACGCGTCTAACGCGTCACAAATCGCATGTTATAAGTAAATATTTTCATTTGTTTATTTCCGCAGTCGCTGTTGCATCACGCGTGTCGGTTGCGCGTGTAGCCGTAGCCAGGCGGTTACATTTATTATTTACGCTAGACATTATACCTTGACATTCATATTCAAACTAATTTGTTTGTGCAAAGTTCGACGCGCGTTCAGAGGCGCGTATCGCAAACACTGATAAGAAGTTACACCTCCATTACATTTTATGAGTGTATTACAAAGTTGTACTTACTGAAATATGTCTGATAAAGTGTTTTTTGATGTTAGTATCAAATAGTTTCATAAAACACTAGTTTATGCCTCCGTGGAGTTCTAAAGTTCGTGGATAAAAACTATACATCGTGTAAATCCAGATTATAAACTATCTGTGTAGCGAACTTTATCCAAATCCGTTTAGTAGTTTTAGCATGAAAAAGTAACAAGTACCTATCCATTTTCACAACTTTACGGGAGCTTTTTATATCTTCCTCATGAGCTACGAGTGTCTTGTAAAAGCGATTGTGGATAATAAAAGAAAAACAAAAATCGAAGAAGAAATCGCTGGGAGCATGCCACGAGTCGCCGTGATGCAACTGACGGAGCGACTATACTCACGCGGAGGAAGCACGTGACGCGTGCGCGAGTATCTTAACGCAAATCGCATCGCCTGAGGTCGAGAACAGGGTCTAAAAACTAACCGTGCGTACGTAAATGTATAGTGGTATTAACTGTCTACATGGGAATATTAAAGATTCATCACTCACCCAACTTTCACCTTTAGATCCGTTCATTAAAGAGCGCTTTCAAGTTAATACGAGATTGAAGGCTTATTTGCCGTTCGTCTGTGTTGCAGAAAGCCTTTCATTAAGTTAGATTAATATCTGACATGAGTAATATTGAAGGAATCTGACATGTATAAATTACATAAATCTCCTTTACCTAAACTATTAATCTAAGTTATTCGTACCTTTCATAACATTAAGGACTTCAATTATTATTTCACACTGCTAAGGCGAATTAAACTAAAGAATTTGAACTTGATTACCACTAAAAACCGTCAGTGTCATTATTGTAACAAATGAATTGAGACTGACAGCTCTTGAATGCAATTTAGATGTTATGATAGTGATCGCGTTTACTTGTAGTGGGTAATGCGCCCAAACAGCGGCATATATAAATTACAGCAGGCAGCAACGTAAGCAGGAACCCACCAGCAACCTAATTGCAACGATAATAAAGATCAGCGACAAAGTAACAGAGAAAGGAAAGGACTATAGGTAGCTAACGCTATCAGTTCCTAGTCGAGTCACGACTCGGCTGATAATCACGCCAAGTCGGCAGTAGTCGGCGGCGATGCAGCCGGGCGCGTGATGTCGTTACCACGCTACCAGCGCTGGGGAGCGATAAGTGCACTTTACAACAAATGAATCGCGGATCACTGTTAGACTGCTTTATTAACTTGTCGTGGAAATAAATTTAGTTTCACAACACTCAGAGGAGTTCTTGTGAATGAAATGTCAAAAAGGAGTCTTGAAAATCACACAACTCACTTTGACTGCGGTAGAAGCTCAATAAGAGGGATTATTTTGGTATACACCTACATATCGCCAAGAAAAAGAAGCAAGTAGACCTATTACCATTACCCAAAAACAAATATAGACTCCTGGTTTCTCCTGAAAAATTCAAACTTACTTATAACTTATTACGTGTGTTTTTTTATGTTGTTTTCAAGAAGTTAAATAAAATAAAATCACCCACCATTCTACTAATCTCTTTACGAATTCAAGGCTTCTGTCAGCGCCATTACACGGGGATGTCATAGCGGAATATGACTGATGGCCGCTTGTTTATGTGCCGCCTGAATACGTAATGGATTGCGCCCTATCCCGGCCCGTCTCACCCCGCGCTCTGGGACTATCTGGACAATCTATCATCACTGGCGTCTATTGCGCATATTTCCAGGCTTTCAATTAATGAATTGATCTGCATGTTGGCTTTTGTTTTTGTTTCTGGTGGTCGAAAACCACCCCTTTTCGACCAGATTCGAGATTGAATTTGAGCGTATAAATGGTATCTGCGTGAACGTTTCGAATTTTGACAGTAACTGACTTTTATTTGACGGGTGAGACTTCACTGTCAGTTCATTCGGTGTCGAAGGGGTAGCTATAGTTGTATTGTTGTGTGTAGCTATTGACGCGTGATCTTCGGATCTAGCGCCGCCATTATCTTTTTCAGTATCATTACACACATGTTTACAAACAGCGCCCAGTCAATGTCATTCAAGTTCCAAAAGAGCCACTGTTTGTGATATTATTGTCTTGACATAATTTTTGAGCCAATTTTGCAGAGAAAACACTGACTGTTTTGACTAAAACTCAAACCTATAAAACCGACTTCAAAAAAAACCAAAACCGTGAAAAATAACTTTAGCTTCTGAAGTCGGTGACGTTTGTTTGATTGATTTAATTTTTTTGTCACCGACTTCAGAAGCTAAAGTTATTTTTCACGGTTTTGGTTTTTTTTGAAGTCGGTTTTATTTTTTGCAAAAAAGTTTTTATTTTTCACTTTTTAGTGGTTCACATATGTGCTTGGTACACATGGAAAGTGCATACCGTTACAATTAAAACAAGCCCAAACACGACTAGGATACATTGTCTCATTATGGAGTTCCGTGACTCTTGGCTTCATCATCAGATCTGATGGTAGAATGGTTCTTATCAAATGCAAATGCTTCACTTGTTGTAGAAAATACCAAAATTGCTGTACGTTATCCTATATAACATACATAACTGACGAAATATGGTACAGTATACCCATATTTCACATCTGCGTACTCCCTCAGAGCATACAGTCGTGATGTTATGTTATGATGTTGTGTAAACAATAAACATCCAATCGATTGCAGCAATCACGACAGATTTGCTGTCTATTATTGAAGAGTTCCGTTCCATACCTCCGAAGTTCGTGATCAGATCATGACAATATTTCTATGGGACCAACTTGGAAGTATACCCTTTCAAACAAAAAAAGAATTTTTCAAATCGGTTCAGGCGTCTTCGAGTAATCGGTGAACATACATAAAAAAAAAAAAAAAAAACATACAGTCGAATAGAGAACCTCCTCCTTTTTGGAAGTCGGTTAAAAATTAACACAAAATCCAGCCAGACAACATCTCCAGAAATGAGCCCCCCCCCCCTCAACTCAAAGTTGAACGGAATATAAAGGAGCTTCTACACCGAAGCAGAGCTTGAAGAGAATTTAAAAGGCCCTGTTCATTGTACAGATATGCAGCGGTGCGATGGTGGCAGTAATCGATTCGGCATTACACAGCGTTGCCAAAGTTAAAGGGGACGTTAGCCCGAAGGCGGTGTGTGCGTTGTTATGCGATATTTGAGGATACTTTGCTGAAAGGGTTAGATACGTGGGAAGAGTAAGTTATACCACATCCGAGAAACAGATCTTGGGATGTATTAAAGTATTATAAGACGGTTTTTATTATGCATGAAATTTAATTTATGCCTTACTAGCTTCTGCCAGCGGCTTCGCCCGCGTGAAGTTTGATTATTGTCCCATGGGATTTTATAAAATAAAATAAAATAAAAAAGCTTTTTATTTCCAGTTTACAAAATGATTAAATCTACCTTATAAAAACAACAGAAAAAGAAAAACTAAAAAAAAAAAAATATACTAATATCTATGTTATCTTAATTATTATCCAAATATAATTCTAATTAATACTATTCTAGGATATGTTTTAGTAGGTAGGAACTAGTACTAATTATTATTTTTACTGGAACCCCCCTCAGGTAAAGGCCTCCTCCAAAGCTTTCCATTTCTCCCGGTCCTGGGCTATTTTTTGCCATTGTGGACCGGCTAGTTTTTTTTTATGGGATCTTACTACTGGGATAAAAAGTATCCTATGTTTTAATCCAGGTTATAAACTATCTGTGTGCAAAATTTCATCCAAATCCATTCAGTAGTTTTCGCGTGAAAGCGTAACAAACAAACTTACATTCACATTTATAATATTAAGTAGGGATTTTTATTATAGCAGGATAAAGTTTGTTTATCTATCTTTGTCAACATTTTGACAACGGCTGGTCTTTCCTACTTGTGACCAAATAATAATGATTATACCAGTTCATGGTCGATTGAGGTCTCTAATACTATGCCTAGGCATAGGTACTATAAAACCTAACATCATGTCTGTTCTGACCGAAGCAAAACATGTCGCAAAAATATGATTATGAATTCAGTAAGAAATAAAAGAGCCTCATTAAACATCATTCAAATTCTCGTCGTAGCGTCCCCGACAATGGGCACGCACTCTCGCGCTGAAAGCCGAGAGCGCTGTCATTAACCGAGCGGGAGAGCACCAACATAAGCACAGGTACAGAAGGATCAGCTTATACTAAACACTAGGATTTGCACGCTGCTTCGCTCAAGTTATGGTCGGAAATTATAACATGGGAACTTTTTGAATACAGCTTATGACACTCGGAGATAATGTTGCTTCCCATTAGTGAAAGGCTTCTTTTATTCGGATCAGCAATGCAAGTACGTAGGATTCTATAGGACTTGATTAGATAAATTTGACAGTTATTCTCGATTATAAACTGTCAAATTTATCTAATCGAGTCCTATCGAATCCTACGTACTTGCGCTGCAGTATTGACAACCATTACCACTAACAAAAAACTTACATAAATAAAATGTTTACTGACACTCGGAGATAATGTTGCTTCCCATTAGTGAAAGGCTTCTTTTATTCGGATCAGCAATGCAAGTACGTAGGATTCTATAGGACTTGATTAGATAAATTTGACAGTTATTCTCGATTATAAACTGTCAAATTTATCTAATCGAGTCCTATCGAATCCTACGTACTTGCGCTGCAGTATTGACAACCATTACCACTAACAAAAAACTTACATAAATAAAATGTTTACTGCTTTATAATATTAAAATAGATCAGAAAATATTATAATGCTGGAGGGCCTAGACAAGCGGCAAGCACACAAGCTTTATTGTTGACATTAGAATCATCGACATCCTTCATAGAACTCACAAAGAGACTCTTCATAGAGTCACTTGGTCCCTGTCATAGTTTTCAGTTTGGCTTTAACAAGTCGTTAATTGAAGCAAGCGATTAGGTACCACGAAAACAGCGTACTAAGTGAGACGAACCCACAACGTCCTGTGTAGACGTACAGAAATGTAGAAGCGAAGGACTGTCTTGAAAATACAGGTAGAAACAGCAAATGTCCCTTGCTATAATTCACATGTAAATTAATGCATTTCGTGTCTAGTCACAACACAATGTGCACAATCTAATCAAACCCATCTACTGTTATGTGCGAGTTTATCGTGCGTTGTTAACTGATCTTCTGTCCCCCTGCCCCCTCTACCGCGGAGCCCCGAGGGACACAGGGGTAGAGGTAGTGGGTGTACCTACACTGTACATGTGTAATTATTTCGTGAACCGCCTTACACTCGAGCGAGCCGCACGCTTTCTTCAAACAACTGCTGATAGGGTAATGTTTCAATCAGTTGTCGATTCGCTGGATGGGGTTAATGCCGTTTGTAGGGAATAATTGTAATTGAAGTGTGTCGATGCGTCTTCAGGTGCATTGATAGATCAACTGCGTGTTATTATCATAATGCGTCGCTATTGTCTTACCTGAATACCGTAATCAGGGCTAAAGCAGTGCGTAATTGTCAGCTCTGTTATACCTACTTAGTTACAAAATCCATCCTAAGGATTATCATATAAATTGGTGGCATTCTATCTTTTTTTAGCAATGACTTTTATTTTCGTAACAGAACTAGAAGAATTTAGCAAACAATACATTCAGAACTTGCTTTTCATTTGCATTTTATTATAAAACACCAATATTTTCAACCTTTCCATCCACTGTTGAACTTTCAATACTCTCCTGAGGTTATTTTGTTTCTTTACAATTTAACACGTGTTCTTTCAACGAAACCTACACAATGCCATCACAATGTTGCGACATTCAAAAAGCCTAGTGACCTTTTATAAAAGTTGGACCAGTCTGAAAAACAAAACGAAAATTCAAACGTTAGATAAGGCTTCGTAGTGAAAAGTGGAAAGGTCAGACTTGATGGAAACATTCCGAAGTTAAATCAAAGCGGTGTTTGAATTGAGACACACAAATATTTGAATTAAAAATCAGGGAACAGGAGAACAACCCAGTCAGGTAGGGTCTCTGTTTTAGTGGAAACATAGTCATCATTCTCTTGCCGTTATCCCAATTTATTTGGTGTCGGCGCAGCATGTCTTCTTCTTCCATACTCCTCTATTTTTCGTCATCACGTCAAACACTTCTTTTCTTACCATACATATTCTTCTTAACACAGTCCATACATCGTTTCTTTCGTTCATCCCTTCTGTGGCCCAACATTCTGATTCATACCATACAACACAGCAGGTCTAACCATTGTTTTATAAATGTTGCCCTTTATTTTCCGGGGCAAAGAACAAAAAAACAAGCATATTCTTGTATATGTGTTCGAATATTTTGGATACTGAATTTGACGAAAGCGTTTGACGATCTGTGTCGGGTTCAGAGGGACTAGACAAACGGATATCGTGTTTCGTATTAGAACAACTTTTGTTTAGCATCGTTATCACATTCAGAATACAATTCTCATGTTGATAATTTCATTTTTTATAATCCCTTAGGCTTGTATTCGTGCCCAGTAACTGTACAATGAAAATATTGAGCGAGCACTAAGAACAGGACTAAGAAAATTCTATATAAACGCAGAGACTTCAACGACATATGCAAGGAATATGACTTTGATCCATTTACACTTAGTGTGAATTCGGCCAGAAGGTGCTTAAGCCTCAAATTTTTCAAGTAGCCGTAGGTTTTATTGTTTGTTTTGGTTTTTATAATTATTTTTATTCTCACTTATATTAAAGCTATGTGTTTTTGTGCTTACACCATAAATAACTATAATACGTCTATACGTGAGGACTTGTAATTGGCTTTCTGACTACGGTTTCCTTTTTTTTTCCTGTATTTATTAGCTGTCTGTAAGTCTTCCATGTATTATATAAATATATAAGACAATATCTGATGACTAGGATTTGTAAGTCAAATAAACAATTGCGTTGCTCTGAAAACAAAGATTTTTTATTTTAGTATTTACACACTATAATAATTACACACTTAAGCTTAAATTACACTATCCTACCTGAAAACAAAGAAACGACATTTAAAGTCTATTCTAACTAACAATTCCTTTTTAGACTTTATAAAAACTTATCTAGACAATAATGAAAAAGATTCTCAATCACTGTCTTCTGTCAACTCCAAACAAGCTGCTTTACCAACCACGTTGGCTGCTAGCGTCATCTATGAATAGAGTGAATAAGCACCTGCTCACTGTTTTACTTGCAGAGTACAAATTAAAGAAACATACTATAGTTTCTTTACATCTCCCTCCTCAAAGAAGAAAATTTTTACCAAAATTTTCACTAGCCATACCTATGTACTAATTAAAAATAAATTTAAATTTTACAATAATAATAAGTCTAACAAATAATTTTTTTTCTCATTTCTGGTTTTAGGTAGGTATTGGTATAAGTTTTGTGACATGAAAGAGGTTTGACTCTAACTTTTTATGACCTGTATTAATTCTATATATTGAATTTGAGATCTTTTCAATAATTTTAAATGGACCAATCCTCAGTTCATCTAATTTATTTCTATTTAATTTGTTTCCGTTCTCTACATATACCATATCCCCTGTATTAAAATTATATTGTGTTCTATTTTTATCGAATATTTGTTTATTGTAGTTGTGTGATTTTAATGTATTTTCAAATGCTACTTTCCTATCTTTAATCCATTCCTCTTTTGTTTTATCTCTTTTTAGTTCATTTGGCAAAAAGGAAACATCTGTACCATCCAACAAGTATTTTGGTGCAAAGCCAGTAACTGTAACTGTATGTTCTGTATTATTATATTTATCAACACAGTTATGTGCAATGGTCGTCCATGCTATCTTATTAGTTCTTTCGTTTATTTTACATCTGATTTTGTTTACAATTGTTTGATTAAGTCTTTCATTCAAGCCGTTTGAAAACGGGGCATTTACTGCAGTAAAGATCATTGGTATTGATTTTTCGTTTAAAAATGATTTGAATTCTTTTGAGTTAATGCCCGGGTATTGATCAGTGAGAAGCATTCCAATTTTATCACAATCTGTTACAGTATTGATTAGTTTAACAAAATCATTTGCACTTTGTGTTTTTGAGGTAACTATATATGCAAATCGTGTAAAGTGGTCCACCAAAAGGTGTAAATATCTTTTCGTTGATCGTGTGCCTCCAAATCCCCCAATTGTGTCAATTGAGACTATTTCAAACGGTTTTGTGGCAGGACCTAAATGTGACATTAGACCATAGTTATCCTGCCCCCTTGTTTTATTTTTAATACATATCTCACAAGTTTTACAATGTGTTTTAATGTTTATCGTTAAATTTCTTGCTGTATATAATTTACTAATTTTGTTTTGCATTTGTTTTACACCTAAATGACCCATGTTTTCATGTACATCTTTAATAAGTTTTTTACTGAAATCCTCTGATAAAATTATTTTTTCACGTTTTCTAACTTTTTTATAGTAAACATTGTATCTTGATATTAATTTTGATTTATTATTTTGTACATCTTCATTTTTTTCCTGATCTGTAATAATATCATTCAATGTTACCATGTTTACAATTTTTAATTGTTCATCTGTATCCTCACTTGCATGTAATACTGGGTTCCTACTTAAACAATCTGCTTCTATATTTTCTTTGCCCGGAGCGTATTTAATTTTAAAATCATACTGTGATAAGTAATATGTTAAGTCTCCTAATTCGTCATCAGTCCTAGATTTTATATTTAAATTTTCCAATAGCTTATGGTCTGAATATACTGTAAATGACTTACCTATTAGCCAATATTGCCAGTATCTTATTGCTTCTTTTATTGCTAAACATTCTAAATAAATTGCCTTTTTTTTCTTTTGAACTTGATTTAATTTTTTTGAGAAATAAGCCACTGGCTTGTTTTTTCCATTTGGTTGTGTTTGCTTTAACACTGCCCCAATACCTTCTAAAGATGCATCTGTGTGAATAATTATTGGCAACTTCTGATCAAATATTTCTAAGATTGGCTGTGAGCACAATAAGTTTTTTATGTCTTCAAAAGACTTCTGACATTCTGCTGACCAAATAAATTTCTGGTTTTTTCTAAGTAAATTATGAAGGGGTTCTAAAATTACTGCACTTTTTGGTATATACTCGTGATAGAAGTTAATTTTACCCAGAAATTGCCTTACATTTTTTTGGGTTTTTGGTATTGGGAAATCTTTTATTGATACGAAATTGTCTCTTACTGGCCGTACTGTATTATTATATATTATATGACCGAGATATTTTACTGTATCCGAAGCAAATGTACATTTTGTAAATTTTAATCTGAAACCCTCCCTTTTTATAGCTTCAAAAAGTTGTGTCAGATGATTAACGTGCTCCGGAAAAGTCTTAGAAAATATTAGGATATCATCTATGTAATTAACTGCAAAATCAGTAAGCTTATACTTTCTTAAAATGTTACCTAGTATCCTTTGGAAAATAGCTGGTGATGTCTTCAAACCAAAAGGTAAACATGTCCATTGATAATGCCCTTCTTGCGTTACAAAGGCAGTTTTCTTCCTATCTTCAATTCTTAACGGGATTGACCAAAAGGCTGAATTGATGTCCAATGTTGTGAAGTATGTTGAGTTTCTTGTCTTAATCACTAGGTCGTCTATCAATGGAAATGGTTGAGCTTGGGGTACCACTATTTTATTTAGATCTCTAAAATCTATACATAATCTAGACTTTTTGTTGTCTTCTTTTTTGAAAGCCAAAGTTACTGGAGCGGCAAATGGGCTATAAGATTCCTCTATAAGATTTTTGTCAAGTAACCTCGCAATCTGCTCTTCTATTTCCTTTTTATCTTCAACTGAACATCTATAGGGTCTCTTACTACAATATTTGTCTATAAGTAGATCAATACGTGCTTCATATTCTCTAACTGTGCCAATGTCATATTTGTCCTTTGCAAAAATTGATTTGTTATTGTCGATCAGTTTGTATATTTCTGACTTTTGTTTTGTATCTAAGTTATTCGTATTTATTTTGAAATCTTCTTCTTTTATGTTTTCATTAAAATTTATTGAACATGGGTTTGTTGCGTTTTTCACTTCCTTAGAAGTGTTGTTTCTGGTTTCTTCCTTATTTTTAGGGTTTTCTTTTTCTTCTATTTTTATTTCTTCTTTTTTTTGAGTTATTTTCAAATTCTCATCTTGAACCAGTCTAAATTTTTTTACGATATCCAGTCCAATTAGAAAGTCGTATTTAAATTCTTCTCCATCAATTATATAAACATCGGCTTCTTCTTCTATATCAAAAATTTTAATTTTCAATGTTGTCAAACCTACCGTTTTTTTAACACCATTAATTGTGATTAAGTTATCGCTTTTTGTATCATTCTCTTTTTCTCCTTTCAGTCTTATTAATTTGGAATTGATTAAAGAAACATTTGATCCCGAATCATACAATCCAAATGTGTTTAATTGTGCGTTTAATAATAGTTTGACTTTAATTAATGGTGTTATTATTCGTTTTTTTTTTCATTATTGAGTTCAACATCAATCACTGAATTGTTTACGGTTTTAGTAATGTTTCTGTTTTGATTATTTTGTTCTGTCTGTTTGAACCAGCATTTTTCTTCTGGATGGAACCGAATACCTTTATTTAAATTTTCACAGGTTCTACATGGTTTTATTTTTTCTGACCTTCCTTTATAATCGTTGGTACTTTTTTTATTCCTGTTAAAATTATTTTTGTTCGCTACATGTTCATGTTTTCCAATTTCATTGTAGAGGCTTGCAGTTGATTTTACAGTTTCTTTATCAATTTTGTTCATTACATAGTCTGGTAACCCCATTACAATAAGATTTATCATTGTTTGGGTGTCGATGTGCTTGTTGACTTCCAATAACAGTCTTTCCTTTTTGGTGGCATATTCCAGTAACGATCCAGCTTGAAATTTAAATGTAAATGCATATTTTATTTGGGACCAACCTTTATTTCCATATGTTTCACAAAAGTTATCCTTCCATACTGCCCATTGGGAATTCACTGTCATTTTTATTAACATACTGCTGTACCAATCAAGACATTGTTTTTCAAGGAGATGTTTTAAAATCTCAATTTTTTCTTCATCCTGTTGGATCTCGAATCTTCCACATTCACTCTCAAATTCCCTAATCCATTGATCAGCATTTGATGTTTTATTTGAAAATTTTTCAATCAAAAATCTTTCTGCCGTTTTTCCTATATTTTTTTGTTCTGGAGCATTGCTATTAGTATTATTGTGTGAGGGCGGCATTGTCGTTCCTGTAATCTCATCTAAATATTGGTCACCAAACTGTAAATTTTCCCCTTCATCTAGATATATTTTTTTCAAATCGGTATTTAGAGGTATCCAGACTGCGCGTGCTTGGTGTCTTTTTTTTGCGTATTTTTGATTTTCGTATATACGTCAGAAGACAATATAGCAGTGTGCTTACTTACGGGCCTGAATTCATCTGGGACCTCAAATACACGTCCGTCTGGTGTCTCAATAGAGGTTATGCACAACACATTTGTTTTTCCGTCCGTTGACCCCAACACAATAAATTTAAATCGGAGTTTTTCCATTCTTCTTGATTAAACTAGAAATGTCGTTTTATAAGACAATATCTGATGACTAGGATTTGTAAGTCAAATAAACAATTGCGTTGCTCTGAAAACAAAGATTTTTTATTTTAGTATTTACACACTATAATAATTACACACTTAAGCTTAAATTACACTATCCTACCTGAAAACAAAGAAACGACATTTAAAGTCTATTCTAACTAACAATTCCTTTTTAGGCTTTATAAAAACTTATCTAGACAATAATGAAAAAGATGCTCAATCACTGTCTTCTGTCAACTCCAAACAAGCTGCTTTACCAACCACGTTGGCTGCTAGCGTCATCTATGAATAGAGTGAATAAGCACCTGCTCACTGTTTTACTTGCAGAGTACAAATTAAAGAAACATACTATAGTTTCTTTACAAATAAATAAATAATCAATAACCTCCGTGATCCAAGATCCAATATAAAGAGCGATAAAATGTGAAAATCGAATAAAACAATATCAGTTGGGCTCGTACCTTTCAGGTCAATAAGGGTGTAATCCTACTGATCCGATTACGTAGATTGTAGGTTTAATTTCTTCCGAGACGGCCGTCGATTTCATTTCGCTAATCTTTTTTATTAAATTCATAAAATTTTCATGATGGGTTTTTATTAAAATGAAGGTTTTATAAGTGGATATAAAATAGGAATTAAAAAGAATAGAATGCGAATTAGCTTTTCGCAGAATTTGTGTAGGAACACCATTTTGATGTGTAGGCGTTAAAAAAGCTCGATTCCGTTTTCTCATTATTATTTTCGTTAACCGCTGTAACAATCTTGGGTTCTCAAATTATTTCGTTTTACAGCCTAAAATTAAAATAACCAACCTGAAAAAGTAATAATAAAAAAAAACACTATTCTTTTGAGCTTTCACCACCCTGTGACGACCTTTGTTATTGCTTACAAAACCTAGGCGTATGATTTCCGCTAAAGCAAGTTAGTGGACATTACTAAAATTAGGCCATTAGCCCACATCTTTTCAGCTCACTTTTTATTACATGTACCCTCATTTTCAGCTTTTAAGTTAATGAAAACTTTCTTTATAATATTTTAAAAGCATACCGGTGTCTGACGTCTGGTTTTCTGTCTCTATTATACTAATTTATATTCTTAGGTGAAGTTTATGTTAAAATAATCTTCAGAGAAAAACTTCGTTCCTCTGGCGGATCCTTGTATTGAATTCTTGACCCATTTAATCAGGCAAGAGTACTCGTGAAACTATAAAATCTTTTGTGAGCTTAGAAAACAACGATGTAACTATCCTATTAAATTGGTTATGAGAACTGTCAGCAATTCGTGTATTTAAAGAAAGGAACAAAAATATTTGTTTCATGTTTTCGAAGAATTTCAGAGAGAAAAGTGACTCAAGTGTTCCCCGAAATAGTTAAGAATGGTTATAGAAATATCTCCTCCCTTATAAGAATCCTATATTTATTACTTCCCTTGCTTCCCCTTCCCTTGACTCACGAATCAACATCTCAATTCATCTAGCTAGGAGAACAACGTTTCTTCTCAACAAATAGACATGATTCAGCAACCTCCTACCTAAACACCAATGACTAACTAACCAAACCTTGCTACCCTCTCACACGTCAGTTGATTCAGGTAGCCTACGAACAAACATATTGGCTAATAACAATATTTCTCATATGAGCGCGCCCTCGTGGCGAGAACAGACACTAATTTGCCGACAACCCTCCCGGAGGGCAGAGGGTTGAGGGTAGTCTTACACTTCATTGACTGAGGTACGGTAACTGCTACGTCGGGGACTTGAGGGTTACTTTTAACCGCTGTGTTTTCGTTTTGTTTATGCCATTCATTTATTTAGGTTTGAACCGTACATGGATCTTTTGGCGATTTAATGACTGACAAAGGGGCCTGCATTTGATTAGCATATAAGCAAGTTTTTAACGTTATTCGTTTTAAAAACCAGATGGCAGAGTTAGTTCCGTTTTCAGCCACGCGCCAGAATATCTATGTACTATACTACTTACTGTTTCATTTGTTTATAAAATTACGTAAGATACGATTACGATTTATTTATTGGAAATGATGATAGGAAATTGCTAGTTGTCATGTTCAATGCCATGGAAATTCAATATAGGTTCGTGACGTAAGTATCGATCGATTGTTCTTTTTTACTAGGTACCTGACGATGCCATTTGAACAATGCCGATGTGCACTGGGCACAACTCTTACATACATAAACTCATCCTTTTTTTCCATGGCGACAAGCAGAAACTAAAGAATGCCACCTGCTCCTCACATTTATACTCTTTTCACCCACCCGATCGACCAATTTTGTCCACTAATCCCAAGGGCGTAATCAAAACTTCAAAAACAAAATATTCCATCAAAAACTCAATTTAAGACTTTATAACTCCCAAAAAGTCTTTTTCAACTAAAACAAGATCACAACAGAGCTTAAAAGAATGTTGTCTGCCCGTTATTAAGTTTTGGGACGTGGTCGTGTACTGAGGTAATATTTGAGCTAGCTTCGATAATATTGTGAGGCGACGCAACGCTGACGGCGCGGGGGCCTATCGATCAGAGCTTGTAAACTAGGGTTTATGTTACGGAGAAAGGGGGGCGAATTTGCGGACGTGTAGTCTTTGCTTAGAATGGATCATAACGTTGGATATTGTAAGGGAGTTGGGTGCTTTGGGAGACGTCTAATTTAATATTTTTTGCCAGTATAGTATTAACATTTTAATGGAATTTTAAAAGTACTTATTCTATCATTAATTGCTATTATTATACTACTATCAAGATAGGCTTGATTTCCATTTGCATTTAGTTATAAATTACAGTGAGTGACAATGCCGTGTAACCGTCACACTTCATCATCAATTTCGACGCGAATCTTTGTTTTTTTGGTAGAATGATTTGCGTCAAATAATGCAAATATGAATCAGCCATTCAGGAACAATATATTCATTTAGAATTCTAGTTTTTTCACATGTCTACCAAAGCTGTAAAATGTTCATTCACATGACACGTAAAAAGAACATTCAAACCATCAAAATATTAATTTGACCTTGTGAATCAGCAAACACATGTTTATTCCATGTTTAAAAATGTGACCATAGACAATTACGGCGGGGTCCGCCAACACAATATTAAATCGCGGCACGTATTCTGATTCGCTAATAGTTTCGCTCACGGACCGCACTGACGCGATGGCGGCCAGACAGACGGCCTTGCCGTTGACACTTACATTCTCATTACAAGTACTTTTTTGTTACAGATTTTATATTTATTTTATTTGATGTGTCTAGGGCGTAGAGGTGAATGATAAATTGTGTTTGTGGTCTGAAATTAAGACTAAGCGAGCTTAAAATGTTTCATTAAATGAAAGTTAATTTGTCACAAATGGCACTTAAATACAGTTCCATTTATAAATGTAATGAATTTATTAACCAATAAGTTACTTTTCCACAGTTGGTTTTTTTTTAAATAAGCAACAAGATCGTTTTGAGGATCGAATGATCGATTTTCCACCCGTACGCAAAATACGCGCTTTGCACATTGAGTTGCAGACACCCCGGCCCTTTATACAATAAAATACCCGTTTTCAGCAAAGGCGTTGATTAATGCTCGTGTCTGTCACTAAGAAAACATACAGATGTCAAGGGACCTTCGCCCTGTAGTGATACAAGATCAAGCTGGTATTATAGGAGTGTTACTCACTCACAATCACTCTAAGGGCTAATTTCACCAACCTGTTCATAATCGGACATTAGTCAATCAGCCATTAAAATAAATGTGGATGTTATTGGTATTTACGTTCCACCAGAAAAAAATAACACAACATTACTAAACCCGGTGTTAAGTGAATGAGTCGTGTATTCTTCACTCATAGATCGGTCAGTTGTCAAAACCAACCAAAACAAAAAGTTGAGTGCCGCATGTCAATGTTCACTGACAATGCATCATTTTAGCTAGCCGTATAATAAATACTCGTGTTAAATAATACAACTAAATTAAAATGTCAGTTGTGTAATACAGTTTGAGTGTGTTCTTGCAACATTTTACTTTGTCGGTACATATGTCATTCCCATTTTCAAATTTTGTTATTCTAATGGCGCATCCACACATGCCCGGCGGCACGATACGGAGTGGTAGTGTTGTCGTATTCATATATACCTAAGATCATTTTTGCGGTTCTTTTTTTTTAATAATAACATACAACACTTCACTTGCAATATATGCAACTATATTATAGTCCAACATCTTCTAATCCTACGTTCACGACTAACTTCGAGCAAGTCACAGCACTACTGCGAATATTGCAACCGCATCTGCAGGCCGTCGGTAAAGCCGGAGGCAAATTCAGCGGCAAGGCGGTCTAAAAGCCGGCGGCTAGCCCGGCGGCATGTGTGGATACGCCATAACGTTCTTACGTTTCGTGGTATTTTATTTTGAAAGTGTTTGTATATTGAAAGTGTTTTAAATTGAAACAATATTAATGCCCCGTAAAAGAACGCGTGAACGGGACCCTTATTTCTTATCAAATGAGAAAGAAATTTTAATAACTTTAATTGCAAAAAACTGATGCTGTCACAACTGCAGCAAAAAATGAGGGATGGAGAATTTTAGCTGAGGAGTTCGTATTCTTCAAAATAATGCCGCCGTTCTTTATAAATTTCCAAATAAATTTGATCTTCGATAATATAGTCGTACGCTGCTTCCATTTTGATGATTTTGACAACTGCCTAAATGCCTGTTAGTAAGTTTAACGGACCTATATGGCAGCAATTAAATTTAATGCCTGATTTAGGTCCATGTTCACCGAAAAGATAACAGTCTGATTAGCTAAAAACAGCAGTCACTGTGACATATTACCATACAAAAATGTGTTTTAAACAGCTGTTTTAGATAATCAGACTGTCATCTTTTCGGTGAACATGGACCTTAGACATTTAGGTCCATGTTCACCAAACAGATGACAGTCTGATTACCTAAAACAGCTGTTTAAAACGCATTTTTGTAAGGGAACATGTCACAGTGACAGCTGTTTTTGATAATCAGACGGTTATCTTTTCGGTGAACATGGACCTAAATCATGGATTAGCGCATGGTGAAACACTCGCTACTCCTAATGTCCCGTTAACATTTTAACAGGAGATTAAACTAACTAACATGGTATGGTGAAACTAGGTCTTAAACTCGTTTCACATAAAACAAAGATTATGCAGTTCTTACGCGAAAATCGTAGAACTGCAATCCCTACTACAGCACAAAACCGTATCGAATCGTTCAGTATTATACTCGTACTTCCAAGACATCAGTTACGTAAAACTCCTGATATGTTCGCAATATATCCGCAACTGCTTTGCAAAGGAAACTGGCAGCTTTTCTCAGCTGTACATACAGAACGTGTATCTAAGAGGGTTATACTGGGCGTTTTTACATTGTATTGATTTTATATTTATTCGTTCAGTGAATAGGAGGAATGGAAATAAGAGAAAGCATGATCTGAATAATATTTTGAAACGTAAAGTGGTCAATTGTGGTGTCATCTAACAATGCCAAACTTAAGGCGCTACCCCAGGCAAAATTAGCAACTCTATTTGTGGTGATTCAAACTTCGTTTGAAATACTATTAGAATAAAGTTCTAATCAGCTTGCACTACAAAGTGGTTTTTACGTCAGTCACTGCGGGTCGAATAGTGCGAAATTAGTGATTTTTATTCTTTATAAAATCAAATTTCCGTCTTTTGAAAAAAAAAAAACTAGCATTATGTTCATTATTAAATTGTCTATCCATTAGTATAAGAAGCAAATCAAAATAATGTTAACTTTACGAGAAGAAGCATGTTATAAATATTTTTTTCTCATTTTTGTGGTTTCATTGTGAGGGGATTTATTACACATTATGAGACTTAAAATAAAAAATAAAACTACCACTTTGCAGTCTAAGAATATGTAGAAATTTAATGTATTTTTATTACTTGGTATTTCTTTTGGATAAAGAGGAGTTGGCTCCAAAAAACTGCACAAAAAACGGCTTTTGCCTGGGGTAGCGCCTTAAAATGTATTCTTGCTTCCGGACTGCGACCCAAAGCTGGAAAAGGCTAAGCAGATGTTGATGATGGTTATAGAGTATATCATGGCATGTCGGCAACTTTCGTACGAATACAGATGAGATGCCGCTGCCGCTTTGGTGCGTAAGCTTGATTACCTAGGAGTTTACATTATACATTTTCCTAGAAGTAAACTAAACGAGTCAACTTCTAACACTCGTATAATTTTTCTTCATTTATCTTACTATGTCTTTTCCCGTCTATAGCCAGGGGGCCTTAACAGACTGACATTCAATCAGCGATAGCAAAAACGAGATGGATTCATATAAGCTACCGAAATATTTAGGCAACTCCTCTTGAAAGTCTTTGTTCAAATACAAAGCACTATTGGAACTTGCCTAGATCTTATTCAATAAATCTTCCATGCTTGTGACTTATGGATCCTCCCAACAAATCACGATAATGTAAAAGCCGCTATAATTTAAGCCCCACGACAGAAAGTACACCTCTCACCATTGACATGGAATACCGCCATTAATCAGAGAGGCAGACATCTTGCCGTCCATTAAGGTGTGTCCTTATGCGCTCGCCGTAACTATAATTATGCACAAAACAACAAAATAGTGGGTACCTTATGTATATGTATCCCATATGACCACATATAATTGTAAAAAGCTCTATTACAAACACTTATAGAAGTTTGGTCCATTTTCGTACCCCAAAGGGGTTATGAGGAGTCATTCCGGATGCCAACTTACCCAAAGCTAGTGTGGTAAGAAAGGGGTGAAAGGAGTATAATTTATGAACGGTAACTAACTAATGTAACCATAAAGCAGGGTTAGCAGGTTGCTTACCACATAAAATTACAAGCCTGGGTGCGAATCTCTATACTGTTCAGCCCAAACATCGTTTGTTTACAGAGTATTTTACAGTGGAACTTCTGTATCGTCTCTGTGGCATAGCAGTCGTAATATGAGACTCGTCCGAGTCCATCAACTTAATGTGTTCGAAAGCGACGCGTAAACAGTTCTTTTCGCAGGGCTGGCAGAAACGAAAAGAGTTGCAGAATAATTTGATAGCATTATTTTATACCAACCAAACCCAAAGTTACCGCCGTAGCCCGAAGAATTGCCAAACTTAAGTGGCAATGGGCAAGGCACATTGCTCGCAGAACAGATGGCCGATGGGCCGAAAAGTTCTGGAGTGGCGACTGCGAATCCGAAGCCGTTGTGTTGGAAGGCTTTCCACTGGGTGGGCAGATGATCTGGTGAGGGCTGCGGAAATCTGCTGTATGCGAATCGCACGGGACCGGTCCATGTGGCGACACTTGGGGAGGCCTATGTCCAGCAGTGGACGTCTTTCGGCTGAAATGATGATGATGATTCTTTCATAACACCCCGTTCCGGGACTCCTGCATCCATTCTGATCTTACTATCTTCGAGAGATCTACTCTATTGAGATGGGGGGCACTACGCAACATTTTTAAGTTCACCTCCCGTCTGTCTTGAATCATAATCCTGATGAGAAGGGGACCAGATGGGTGTTGTATCTGTCTTCTGATGTACGAAGGTCGTTGTCGGGTTATGTAAATATCCTTATCTCGTGAATAACTGTACTTGCACTGTGTGGCATTTTGGATGACACCAGGGCCTCGATTGTGCTATTACAATAGTGTCAGTATAGTCGATCATTGATTTCATAATGGTCACGATCTGTCAAGTTTTGACAAGTTTGTTAATCTACTAATACAATGGCGCCATTATGACTTTCCAATGGTCAACCACTAACACTCCATTGAAAGAAATGTCATAGATTGGTAATCTCGTACACGAAATCTGGCATGAATAAATGTTCGCATGTAGTAGTAGATTTCGAAAACCATTTGTACTAAGTAAGGGTTTTATAATAATGGCAATACGACAATGCCATTAAAACACAATTTTATTACGTTACCATTGACCGACCAATGATCGACCATTGTGAATTTAGCAGATTACGAACTTAAAGCAAAATGACAATTGGATGGGAATGGAATCCTGTTGGAGTGACGAATTTATTAAAATAGCAGAATTAGGCCCCAGCAGGATGTATAGTTGGTATGAGGTGTTTTAGGTGGTAGGCTGAAAAAAATGTGCCAAAATCATTCCAATTATCTAGGTCAGGACACCCCGCATATACAAAGAAACTGCCTGTTACTCGCCACAAACAATATCACAAACAAAAATCGTAACAGTGTAGTGTACAATGGCTACCATTGTGCTGAAGGGGACTGAAGAGGGGGCGGGCCCTTTCTCACAAAAGTCATTTACTGAATCGCATTGTTTTCATTTGAGCACGAAAGGGATGGACGCATTCCCCGAAATATATGTATCGGACGACGGGCAGAGCTTAAAATATGCGGTAGTATTTCTTTTCTGCAGACACGCAAACAAGAATATTTTATTCCAGTTTTTGTTTCTATAAAGGCTCCGATATTTCTGACGTTCACATTCGACAGTTATTCTTGTAAAGTTAATGATTTGAACAAATTATTCAATCAATTTTTTTGCTATTGAATAAATAATTTAAAATACCAGCAGTATCTATCTGCGGCGGCTTTCCTAGTGTTTGATTGGTCATTAGACCCTCTTAGATAACAATGCAATAGTAGAGTATTTCTGCTCCAAAAATTATGAAATGCGTAGATTTTTACGGGGCCATGGTTTTCCCCAAATGGATTTTCCCAATTAAGGGACGTTTTCTCCCGCCTACCAGCCCTAACACCGCCCCATAAAACAAATTAGACTTTACGGACGTAAAAGCTCCAATTTTCCGAACAAACTTTAAAACGACAGCATAAGGACCGAACGGAACGTTATTTGGATCTGGTTCAACGACCGCTGTCATGATTGAATTGTGTTTTAGAGTAGAAACGTTGATTTTAATGAGCTTCAATGAATAATTAATTACACCGCTCGACACAATAATTTATAGACTGACGCATATTTTGTACAAAATAATTGTGTACTTGAAAATATCTGCCAATTAGTTTTTAATTACACGAAACGCAATTTACTGCATCTGCTTTTAATGACAATAAATTGAATTAAAATTAATTGAATGACCAAAAGCTCCATAAATATAATTAATTGAAACTGAATTTAATACAACATTCCATATCATAACAATGATATTATTCAGAGAACTGAAATATGTAGTTTTATTATGAAAAAGATGGAATAATTAACGAACATTTTCAGTTCATTCACTTTGCATACATCGGACACAAAACTACAATTTTACGAGAAAGCTTTCAACTAACATCTAAGTTGCTACGATAAACAGCTACGGCGTAGCAAAGTGCTACGTGTCACCGTAGCGGCTTCTACGAACTTGGTCATAATTCTGCAGTCGGTCGTACGAGATATACTAACTTAGTACAATTTATATGGGGCTGAAATTACGGAAGGAAGTATAAAGTTGTGGGAATTAGTTTAAACTCTTACGTGCTCTGCGAGTACTTAGTTCTAAGTTGGTGCTTACCTGAAAATAGAAAGAATTAGGTTAATATTATACGGAAAAGAAACACGTTTTTATACAGAAAATGTTATTAAGCTTCTTATACTATTTTTAGAAACCATTTAAAACACTATACACGCGCCGAAAATAAGTAACCTTCCTACGGCTTTTTGGAAATCGGTTAGAGACCAAAATTGTAACTGTAATTGGACAAAATATAATTATTAATTTATTCCATTCTTGTATCGGCAAGTGCTTTGCGTCAGAATATCTAAACGATGGAAAACTTAGTATCTAGAAAACGCCATGAAGAGGTAAGGGCTGCTACAATCATGATGTTCGAATCGGCATGATATATGTTCAGGAAAAAACCGCTCGACTTAGCTCGGATTCTACAATGGTAGGTGTAGAGCGGTGTACGTATAGTAATGGCTTCGGGACAGCTTTGCTGTTCCACATACACAACAAAATCGAATCACACCAGTATATATTATCACCTGTAAGAATATCCCCAGCAAGCTAAATAACGACGCATGGTGAACCAACCCAAATTAACGAATCCAAATAGCTCCAGGCACTAGTCCCACTGCCAACGAAGAACCGAATTTAGTCAATAACTGGGGTTATTGACTAAATTCTCGCTCCAAAAAGATTGGAGGTCCCTTACCAATTAAAAGATACATATTTTATTAATGGATAAGTTGGACCAAATCGTTTCCAGGAGTGAAAAAAAAATTTGAAATCCACATGATTTGCCCTTTAATTTGACACCCATACTGGAGTATCAAAAAAAAAGTTTTTATTTTATTTTATTTTTATTAATTAACCCAAGGATGCTAACGATTCCACGCACATCAAATCAAATCAAATCAAATCAATTTCAATCGTTCAAAACGCCTAAGCCGATTTCGATGTGATTTCGAAAAGAAACTCACAAACTTCATCTACCACCTGTGAGAGTTCTGTCAAACAACCATCTCTTTTACTTGCTAGCTCTACTGATTCTGCCAAATCGGCGGAGGGAGACAGTTATCTACTCAAGGAAGCTATTAACACGATATTTTACCACCACCTAGGGTAGCTAAATGTAATCAACTAGCAGCAAAAGGTGACCTGTTTTGTAGTAAATAAGTTTAACTGCTCCAGTCAGGCCATCTCGGGCGCCTAAACATAGTTAGCCCGTGTAATGAACCAACTATCGCTTTCACGATCGGAAATTAATTACTACCCACCATTTGTATAGCCTTTTGAATTTGATATTAAAGTATAAAGTGGTACATTTTGATACAAGTGGGGAAACTTGGTCATTGTAGCAGAGGCGGAATTCACGAATATCACAAATAATAACCAACCGAATTCTGTCTGATGCCTTTGTTTAAATAATGTGCGTAAAACTTTGTTAAAATTCTTTGAAAATGTGCTTAGGATTTAGTGAACATTCCCAAAGAATTGTGAAAGTTGGAATCAGATTTTGTGAAAGTCAAATAAGCGAGTTATGGACTGCAAAGTTGGGCCCTCAGTTCTCATATAGAGGATTGAGGGCCATTGAAGATTTTCATAGTTATCGAATTACTTACTGAAGACGCCCTTTTTAGGATGATCCACACGTGAGACATATTCCAAGTACTTATTTGTTCGGGTGGAACGATAACAAGTCCACAAATATTCAACAAGAACAGAATTCATCAAAGTTTTTCATTCAGCAAATAATTTAATGAGCGGAGTTCCTCTGCCCGTGTTAATAAAGTTGGGGTAAACTAGCGGCGGAATATCGCTCGATCGCTAATTACAAACTGCTCGTCGCTGATGAAAATGGTAATAACAAAAAGTATAAGAGGTAGTAATTAATTTGCTGTCGGCGTCGTTAAGATTAGCCTGAGACACCTACACTACAGTTTCTGCTTAACATCAAAAACATTTCGTGATATTATTTTAACAATTTAATACATATAGAGTAGGTATACTTGATAGTACATCAAAATTGTTACACACCTCTCACATTAAAAACTCAATAAGCTATACATTTTCTTCAATAAATCTGACAATTTCTTTATTGAACTCAAACATTGTTTTAGAATCAACAAACAACAAAATTCTATAAAAGTTGATACAAGCAAAGTTAACAAACAGTTCTGTACCTGCAGAAATGCCAAGCCAACACATGCAAGCCTCACTAGTTGTTTATTTACTTAGAAGTTAGTTTCAAACTGTTAACTAAATAATGAACTGTTGAGAGTTTAGAGACTACCTTCAGATCATTAATTACTTGGGCGAGGTCGACGACATCGACACAGAGTGACGACTATGACTTGCAGCTTCAGAGGACGAAAACTTGCTACTTTTGGCTACTAATGCGTTATTGATGTTCGTAACTTAATTCTTGAATACGTAGGATTAAGTGAGATATAAATCAATACACCAAGAATGCAATTTAATGTGATTTCCTAAAATGTCTGCCTTGTTTCAATAAAACTAAGCAAACTCGAACCTGAGCCGCATGTTGATCCAACAGAGTGCTTTCATTTGGGTTTCAGTTTGAAAACGAACTTTATATCGACATAGTAAAGCTTCACAATCAAGCTTTTACAATATGCAGTTACATTACTAAAAACATAAATGCAGATACTGTTGCAAAATCTGAAGTTCAAAAGGCTGGATCTCAATTGATCGCAAAACGGCCAGCGAATACGGCTCTAATTTGCATGGTGCGAACACCGACATGACTATCCACAGTTAGGTTGCAACGTATACATGTCTGTTTGGACAACGCACCAAACGCAAAATTAGCAAACAGCTGCTGGATTGGAAATTTGCATTTAAAGCAGCATAAGCTTTGCACTGGACGGAAATTGTTATCATTGGAATTACTAGAATTGTTTTTTCCAAACACAAGATTTTCTGTTCATTCTCTTGTTACACTGCCTTGGGACATATCATGTTGGGTATCCCCCCAATCTTCATTTCCTTAAGAGGAAGAGAAAAAAGAGGAAGGATAAATAAAACCTACGAGTACCTACACTCTTTGTGCAACAAATATAAAGTATAAAAATGTGAAGAGCAAAAGTAATGACTTGTTAAAGTTAGATCTCTTTTGTATTGTATTGCATGTAATACGGTAAAATTCCAGTACAATTTATTGTGTATTGCCACCAACACCTGTATTTGTCACCTGATTACTTTGCAAAAAATACATTGATTCTCATTTTTACTGAAAAAGAGGGACGATAGGTTTCTACAATACTTATTAAATACGATTAGCGAATACATTTATAAACCAAAAAAACCCTAACTTGCTAAACAAAAAAAAAACGTTCGTTTGATCTGAAGTGTCTGAAAGCGGCTAATTGCCGTAGGAGTGCAGGCGGTCGGCCGCAGTAATTGAATAAGGCCGCGTTGCTGTGGACGCTCGTGCTCGACCAACACACGTATAACGTGACTGTGCTAGGCTACTTACTCCCCGTCCACGACCTCAGAAGGTAAGACTTGGTTAAATCGTGTTTGTCACTTGTTTCCTTCGCGTCGCCAATCATGTCGCGGTGAAGGTTTCATCAAACTGACTGGACACCAAATTTTGCCAAAAATATGGACTAAAGTACATGTTAAGTCTGTCTGGCTATCCGCATTCAGTCCGAAGACGGATCCGGTCAGTTTGATTGTTACTTGACGCGTGGTCGCGTGTCGTGTGGTGTTGTAAGATTTTAACCGGTTTTCTCCGCAGTCGCAAGCCGCGGGTACAACATGAGCGTGTGAGTCGTGGTCAAGCTGTTACTATTGGAGTTGCAACTTAGTCGAAGCTATGTTTGAGTACAAGTTAGCTTTGGTTGGTAAGTTCAAGTGTAGGGGCATGTGTACATATTGTGTGTAGTTTGAGTTTACGAATTGCTGTCTTAGCTTTTAATTAGGCTTCCTACTTTTGTGAGAGCTAAACATAGATAAAGCTTTAGTTTTAAAGTATAGATATGTTTAGAGGGTATGCAGCCAATGGCAAACGTCACACAGTATTACGAGTATGATAAATTCAACCGTGTTAAATTATGAAACATCGCTGAATAGTTCGCTGTAGAATTGAAAAAGATATATGAACTACTCCAAAAGTCGGTTTTCAGTTATTTTCTCCTCGGAAATTGCAGTCAAAATCACAGTGACTGGTACTGAAAGCTGCTGAATGCTGCGGACACTGTGCAGTAGTTACAATTTGAACTATTCCATGGCAGTTTAAAACTAACCAGTCTTAACGAACAGTACTGGTTCCATGACAATTTAGTGCTGACGAGACTGAACTCGCTTACAAACACAAATAACAAACAGCACTTGGCTAGTATTTAAAGCCTTGTTAAAGGCTCTACGGCAGGACTAAGTGGCGCCGGTCGAGCTCTGGTTTGTGTAAATATTCGAGTCGACGGGAATCTGGCCACAAAGCGGCGTCATGGTGGATTGTATCGAATTGAGAAGCAGATATCGGACTCACGATTGCTACATAGTGATAGAAATGCCTGTATGGCGTTGACTGCATTGCGTTTTTGAATAAAAGATGGGAATAGCGCTGTCTTGGACGCTAAACCCGACTGGGACGTTTTTGCTGTTGAATGGTAGACGATCATGTGTCTGGATTTCCCTAACGTAAGTGTATGAGCTTTGTAATATTTTATCTTTTCTTACTTAATATACTATGTTTTATCCAGTCTCTATCAAATCAATTAAACTAATAGTTTTTTACTCTACAATAACATTCTCGTTTCTGTGACCTTCATACTAATGGTCATGGATAACAAAACACAATACATTTCGAAAACATCGGACGATTGAAAACTGCTATTAGAACGATGAAACTATTGTTAAAATAAGAACAAATAAGAAGTCAACTGCAAACAAAAGACTACAAAGTGCGTGGATAATTAAATGGTAAAAATCGTGTAGAACTATAAACCGAATAAGATAAACACCAGACAGGCATCGAACTGATTATAATAACTAGCAAGATACACTGCGACAAAACTTTGAAGCAAGCTATTTGGTCCTCACACCTTTTGGAAATGTACAAGGTGCGAAAGAGACAACAAATACTAAGCCGATACGATTTTCCAGAATGTGTCTTGGCCCTTAATTCGACAGAGCTACACAGAAGTCCCACGGCGCGATTATACCTTTTAGGCTTCCATACTGAAAGGGTGCGTATTACTTAAACTGTGCTATCTGTCTGTCCGACCGTCTGTCACAGGGCCTTATCTTTTTCACATTAATAGGTAGACAGTTGAAAGGAGCTGGTGGCCAATCTTTAGGTTAAGCCGTGCTTGCCTAGGTTGGTTTGTGGATGGGTGACCCTGACCACCCTTACATATCGAGTTTCCTCCGTCCTTCCGAAATCACGCTAAGCCGTTGGTCCCGGTTGTCATTTGTAGATCTTTGACAGTCGTTATATGTATTCAGTGACCCAAAAAGTCTGACAACCAATCTTACCAAGGGGTATCGTTTACCCAGTTACTAACTGAGTTATGGGGGTCAGATAGGCAGTCGCTCCATGTAAAATACTGGTATTCAGTTGCATCCGGTTAGGCTGGTAGCCGAACCCAACATAGTTTGGAAAAGGCTAGGCAAATGATGAGGTAGACAGTTGAAATTTTACAAATACTGAGGCCGCTATAACAACTTATCAAAATAAAAGTAAAACGAAAGGTATACGAATATGTTATTTTCGGCGTTTTTAAACATTGTACGGAAGCCCTCGTCGATTCCGACTCTCACTTGTCCGGTTATATTTTATGTAATGTAATGCACTCACGTAGTGATAGTAAATCAAAGTAAAATATCGTATCCACGTACACTTTAAACTTAATTATAGATTTATGCTGCTACTGCGGTATTTCTTGAACATAAATACATCTATACATTTGTGCAGGGTCGTTAATATTGATTTACGTCGAATTACAATGAGGCTTCTGCGCTTATCACTTTAATGTTTATCCATAATCGTTAAGTTTTTATGTCCGTAGCTTGTCTACGCCGTAGCACCGTAGCGCCGTAGCGCGTAGAGGGCTACGAGAGGGCGTAGACAGCGATTTACAGGTGGGGCTCGACTCAATGAGCGTTTATAACACGATGATATCTTGTATTAACACGGGTACTCGACTCGAAGTCACTTCTGTGGCGAGAGATACACACAAATGCGAAAAACTTTGATATCTTATAAATGTGTTTTGAAAATTCTCTATTCTATTTCTGTAATTTAGTGCACCTATATTTGGAGGCCGTTATATTACGAGAGTGTGCTAATCTTTGTATAGAACAGTTTACTGCAGGCTTCTTTGTAGCGATCCTCGTGCGAACAGGTGACACAGGTGACTGTCGTGTTATTTTGTTTGACGAACGCGAATATGTGGCTAAATACTAACAGCCGCCCGGACCGATCTTTAGGTTAACATTCGAAAAAAAGGTTAAATCGTGCTTGCTGAGGTTGGTCTGTGGAAGGGTGATCACCCATTACATACCGAGTTTCCTCAACGTGTGTACGATCTCTTTGGCTAAAACATGGAATCACGGGTCTATTCGTAGCCTTTTAACTTACTTTTTTTTCTACTCATGGTAGTCGCGAGGGAGTGTGCCGTCACGTTAACGACGTCTAGCCGGCAGGATGGACACACCTTCCGCCGACATGCATCGTATCGGGCAAAGGTAAACATTCTATACAGCCTTAAAGCAGAGATGGAGATTTATAAGGAGGTTCTATTCAGGCGAGATAGTAAGAATAGTTTTCAGGGAGTAGTATATTTTATATTTATTTAAACCGGGAAATGGGTAATTACTTTATTTCGTTATTAATGAGTTTCTATGAAATTTATATCTCGTTTTAGTAGCTCATTTAAGCTAAACAGATGGTGAATACGGTTAAAAAAAATATATATATCAATATGTGACTAACAAAAGCTCGATCGAAACTGGTTTGAGCAATTGCTTTAAATCAGCAAAATGCTAAACTAAACAATATACTCGTACTTCTACCGTTTTGATAAAATGCCAGCTTAAAATAAAGTATTTATGTCGTTATAATGATGGTCAAATTATAACCAATCATCGCATGTACCCTCCAACACGTGGGCAGTTCTCGAGAAAGAAACCCATTCTTATCGATAACTATAGAAAACACGACAATACGAAAACATGAAACCTCCTCATTTCGAAATACTCGCTTTAAACATGGACGAGTTTGACCCAAATGTTAACACAATAATATGATACTGACAGTCATGTCTTTTCGTATCGGAATCAATAAATAATACACAAATACAATATGTGACTGTCTGATTTCCGCTCTAGTAACATTATTTTCGTAAACTTTGTGCCTTGGCGAGACAATAATATTTTTTTATTAATTTACCACCAGTTATTTAATTTATTTAATTTAATTTACCAACACTACAGACTAAACTAAAACGTTTATTTGTAACAGAAGAAAATAAGATATTTATTTTTAAGAATTGAAGCTCAATAAAAAAACTAAGCGTAACTGTAAGCAGTGTCAGTTTTAATACGCAGACTCACATAACACGTAGCTTATTCAACATTCATTTTAAGGATCATACTTTTATAGACTCGTTAGTACTTTCAGCAGCTGAGCCCTCATGTACCTTTTCAAAAATTAAAGAGGATTTTCTCTCCTAACCGTTCGTAACACAGCTCACAAATGAACTAACATAAGCTCAAGCTAAACAGTACACAACAGTGAATAGGCTACAACACGAGGTCCAGTGTACACTCTCGCCCGGACCAGTGTTGCCAGCGACTTATATAAAGCTATCAACCAAACACATTGACGTCACGATCAAACTTGTAGCAGACCTAGTAGAATTTCAGCTTAAGTTTGAATATATAACATATTTTGCTATGTAACATTTAATAAAACTAGAACCTAGTGCGCATTATCTTACATAATTGCCGACCTGTGAGTGTTTTCCTTTACCAACTGCCGACCCCTTCGGGCATCACCGGCGTTATGTTATGTAAAAGATGTCCTTTTACATGTCATTACTGCCTACACGTAACATAAGGTCTATCTGACCTCTCTTCAGTGTTCAGTGAGGGTCTATGTTTGCGTGTGTTCCCTCGCCCGGGGCATGGTGATACCAGCGACTAAATATAGCCGGTCACATAGAACAACGCACGTCACTGTCAAACTTGTGAGCGCTATAATTGGCCTTAAAAGGTTCCTTGCATATTTTTAGACATCTTATGTAAGAGAGTTCTTCTGCGAACGAAATGAAGGTAATTTTCATCAAATTATTTTCAGAGTTTCTCGAGCGACTTTTGTAATAATATGGCGACTGTTACCTACCAAATTACTACTGCCGAATACAAGTCTACGTATCTTACTTTCAACCACAATGTGAAAGACTGAAAAAAAATCCTAATATATTGCTGCACAAGTTTGAAAAATGTGTCCACTTAGCAACTACAATAACACAATGAATGTTAAAGAAACGTCAATATGTTAAGTGTTGGTTCATTGCAATTGTGTAACTTAATTAGGTACCCTGGGTACCCAATTAGGTGCTTGGATTACAAAGAACACAAGCTAAAGTTGCTTTAAGGCAGCAAATAAGCAAATAAGCTTTTAAAACCTGAAAGCGTTCCAACCTACAAGAGCTCCCGGCGGTCAGACTAGTACAGAGATCAAACGAACGGTCCCTAGCCATTGAGTAGTTCGAAACTTCAAAAGGAATCGTCCGATCAATGGACGGTCACCAAATATTTAACTTCCATAGCACCCGCAATCTATGCACTTTACCCGTAACAAAAGAACTTTTAAATGAACTGTAGATTTATTATAAAAACAAAAGTAATTTAAAATTAAAGCCAAAGCTGTCTTTTCTTTTAACACAATGAAAAAGAAACTTAGAAAAGCCAGAATTTTTCATGTTGCCGACCGAATTCTTTCACCACAGCCAAACTACCTAGTACATTTGTTCCAGACCCCAATTTGTCCGCAAATAAAAGAAAAGCGACTAGCGGAAACATTGACATATTCCATTAGGCAACAAGCTTGCGGTAGACTGCCGATGGCCTGTCCTTGGCCACTAACCTCGGTATGTCCGCAGCATTACATTTTGACAAAGGAAGGCTACATATTCTCGTCGCCAATTAGAAGATCTCAGTGCCAAAAAAGAAAGTGCAGAAAACTTAGGACACATAGCACTTTTTTTAGGCATTAATAACACTGGCTACTTCCCAAAATTTCTAACTGTCATATTTCATTGCTTTGAAACTCGTTCTCTGGCACCCTAAGCATTATGGCAATCGAAAAAACATAGGCACTACAATTAACAAGTCTCTGGGTCCTCCAAGAAAGCGAAGTTCATCAACTCCTTGAGAAATACCACAGATAAAAATATTCAACGGGACGATCTAAATCTTAAGAAAGCTTTTATGAAAATAAAGATGACTCCACGAAGGCATGGCAAGTTACTTAGCGGTGCCCAGCGGGTAGATCAAATATAAACGAAGAGTTCTTCACTTCCATCTCTTAAAACTATGTGAAGTATTTTTCTACTTTCAAAGAATTGCTGGTATTATTTTCATCATAGAGCCATTGGATGCAAATCCTTGTGTAAATTTTATTTATAGAAGTCATAAACTTTTCCATTTCTTACTACACAATTCCTAAGAAATCTAATAACTCAGCTACTTTGGGACAACTATTTTTATCCAAGAAGCACAATTCTTGGTACAAAAGTAATGTAGGAGGAAAACCGAAAACGTATATGATACCTATAAGACAATTTGAGTGTCATAAATACCGAAACGGTCGCTAATATACATATCGATTACCAGCTTATTGCCTCTGGGCCATTACAGTAGGCCATTCCTTTTAGATGAGAAACTGCTTCGCGCCTAGATAAGTTACAGCACGCTTGGCATTCTGCCAGGAATTCAATTATATAACCTCTTACAATTGAAATGAGTATTTTATGACGATAGGCTTGTTAACTGAAAAAATCTAATTAGTCCGTCACTTAGATTATCAAAAAATATTTGACCCATATTTTTTCTTTTGTCACATAAACCAAAATTGACGAAGATACGACGCTTTTAAAATTCCCAATACGTCACTGTTCGGTATCATTCTTAGTGAGTTGATACCGAACAGTGACGTCACGAGCCCCCACTCCCGAGTTTTGATGCGTTTTATCTTTGTCAATATTCGTTGATTTACAAAAACAAAAAATACGTGTCCATTATTTTCCAATACTCTAATTGACGAACTAAATAGATTTGCAATTTATTAATGGTGGAAACAAGCCTATTCTCCTACAGGACCCAGAGTAGATAATGGTTTTAGTTTAGTGTAAAACACAAATACAGTTTGCGAGACTAGTGTATATTACAGAAGTAGGTGCCACGACAATATTTTATAAGTGTGTCTGTTTAAAAAATAATCCAGACGAATAAGTACCCGTAATAACTTTAATTAATCTCGAGAGGTGACCACAACTGGACCCTTATTACAATGGCTGAGTTGCGACATTAGCAAACCGAGAAAGTACAATGAATTCATCTTTTTAACCAAGGGTCAGACGACCCGAAGTCAAACTCAATATCAAAGCGTCTCTTTAAAACAAAAACCATTTGGAGCAGCCGTTTTATGTCGAAAGTAATTAATCATAGACTTAGGACAAGAAACGAGCGGTCATCGTGTCTCCAGCATCTGTTACCCAAGACATAAAACACGAGAACTTCTAGTGCTTCTCGGTTAGTGCCAGTTAAGTACAGTTTAATACAAGTGTGCTCTTCGGAAAGTACTTGTCTCTTTTCTTAGCTATATTATCAAAATTAGTGTTTATCATCGTTCTCCTGCATTTATCCCAATGTATTGTGTCGGTGCAGCATGTTTTCTTCTGTTAATTTATTCATATATCGTTGGATAATGGGTGGACTGTGTGAAAATGACGGCTTCTATGAATGGATCTCTATTATTGTAGTCGATATTTTGTAAGTCAAAACTTTATACCAGTATATTTCATATCCAACGACGTTTTAATGTGTTTCGTTTTTTTTTTTCATATCGTTTTCTACACAGTCCATCCATCGTTGGATAATGGATGGACAGTATAAAAATAGATATGGTTAAAATTAGACTCATCCAAATGGGAAATGGAAATGACACGACTGAATTCCTAGACTTCCGAGCGAAGGGTTCTCACAGACCATTAAACAAGTCCCAGTATTTGTTCATGTTACTCTATTTGGCGTGCAGATCTGCAAATCCCTGAAGGGTAAACATACATCCGGAATGCAGAGCCGAAGGGTGACAGCTAAACAAGGTTAATGGCACAGTCTAGGAGGGGAGCTTAACGAGGGTACCTGCAGCCCTTTGTTCGGACTGATTGGGCGCGATTTTTAAATACTGCGTTTCAGGCGGAGGGTTTTAGGTCAAAGCCTATCTGTATACCTATATGCACGTTACAGTTTGTATGTACTAGCAGCCTATTACCGAGCCCCGTGAATCATGAGGTGCGGAGCGTATGACAACAGTCAAAACATTGCGAAACTAATTCCTTGGGGTGTTTGGTAATCAACACTGACAACATTGTTTATTGCGCCATGAACGACTTGGGTTATTTACTTTATCATTCCAACAGCAGCCGGTTTATTCAATTGAAGGCAGAGAACCGCGATTTTTGATGCATAGGCTTATGCCACGACACCCGATGGTTCTTCACTGCTCGAAATAGGTGCAGTCCAGCAGTAGACTGTGATAGGCTCCACGGTAATATATTTAGATCTATTTAAATCGATAGTCAAAGAATGTAAAACAATTCGCAAGCACCGAGACAGACTGAAGTGCTGCTATTAGTTGACTATCAGCGCCAGTACTAACAGTTTTATAGCCATGCCGGTCGAGCGGAAGTTGCTGGTTATCCGCCATTTTGGAACCGCACTTTATGCTTAATGTCGCTCTTAAGCGCTGTTATTACAACAAACTTGTGCTCTCCATCGAATCGAGCGCGGATATGCTAAATATTTGTGTTTGAGTATTTTGAGTGGAGACCACAAACCGGTAAACGTAACGTTCGACGCCCCCCGACTATTCATTGGCCGGTCAATTCACATTATTTTTAATAACTGTCCCGTTGGTCTCTTGGTCAATACCGTGACTGCCGGTCCTGGGATTGGTTGTTAGATCGGGCAGTATTATTGGGTTTTTTCATTAGAAATGTCATACTAGCCACCCGGAGTTTGGAAGTTTGCTGTATGATACCCCGTGCCCCGGAAAGTAGGTTCAGTCGTTGGTCCTGCGCCTGATCACTCTCCGATGGTTTCATATGGCCAGGACTGTAAAAGTAAGGAAAGACACTGTGCACTCGTGTTTGAGCTCACCTTTGTTCACTACATTTCCTGCATCCATGGTCGTCTCCGCTGAGATAGGCAGCAATACCAAAAACACTTTGGTACAGCATCGCAGCTTACTCCACAACAGAGTTAAGCACAAAGGAGCATGAACAATACCCATCGATGGTGTATAAACTTATCTGATGGAATGGATCCCTATACAAAAGATCTCAGGACATCGATAGCGCGCAATGTGAGCGCTATACGGAGAATGTAACTAACTACATTGTATATGCCAGCCTATATGGATCAATCTAGAAAAGTAACTATACGAAAAATATATATGTATGAATAGCTTTAACGATGATTACAAGCGTTACTTGGTATCCTTATCAACTTGATTTATTTAATGCCCAGATTTACATTGAAAGCGAAAAATGTTTAGCAATTAAAACGGAACGGGAGTCTCGGATAAAACGGAAAGTTAACGTTGACAAAGCGATAGGGTTGCGAAATAATTTATTTGGACCAGCCATTTTTAAGGCGAACGAGTTACTTTTCAATGTGGGTTGTTTCTTGGCGTCCCTTCATTTACATTCAGCGTGATTAAAAAGACCATTTGGAGAAAAAGGGTTTTATATTTGTCTTTACGTAATAGTAATTAGTTTCCGAAATGTACTTACAATCTATCATTAAAATTGAGATCAGTTAGGAAATTTCTTGTAAAAAGGGCTAACTTTAACTTTACAACTTAGATTAAACGAAATATTGTATTTCTCGATCAATTTTGCTAAGTATTCACTACAATTAATTTCAGAACATCATATCTTTTTCACGGGGAAATCTTTTCTATTAAATACTGAACTTGACGGAAGGTAATTCAATTTCTTGACAAAATACAACGAAACTAGGCTACCACATACGTGCGATTGAGATTTCGACGCTTTTACGAGGCTGAAGCACGCTATGTTAACCTATACACTTTTCAAGATAATTTTTGTATCTACAATATCAATAAAACATGTTATTTTGTGTCAAATACCCATATTTTTTCAACTTAGTATGGTAAAGTTGTTTTTTTATATGTTGCACTTATATCTAAATACTTTAGGGTCATTGAAAGAAAAGTAATTTTTAAGAGATTATTTTTGTGAGTAAAACAGCCTAAATTAAATCAATTCAATTAAAATGAACTTAAATTACCGTACAAGGTAATTAGTTACAAAGGCCAACAAACGCCGGCCGGTAAATTCTCTGCAAGAATAACTTAACTTCTAAATGAATACTACTACGTAACGGATCGATACCTATAACGTCTATCTATACATAGCTAGGCATAACACTTCTAAAGTTATATAATAAACAACTTTTTCTACTGAAAAGTTACAAAACCATTACAACTGCAATACGGGCGCGGAAGCAGCGCCATCTATCGACCGCTAAACATTCCCCCACCAACACGCCGCAAACCTTATTTTGTCAAAACTCACCAATAAAATGTGAACCGGTGAACTTAAACAGCAACTTCAGTTAGAGAAATGTTTTATCACTCACTGTAATTCGTCAGATTATTCACAATTATTCAGAATTCACAAGATAGTTCACTATATCTGCACGCGAGTGTACTTGTGAGTACTATTTGGTGTTCTTACAGTGAGTGTCGGAGGGGTTGTACAGTCGTGCGGTGCGGGCCGGTGACGCGGGCGGACTGGCGCGGCGCGCCCCGCGATGCGCCCCCGGCATGCGCGCCATAACCTAACCCTGTTCCGAGTTTTCCGAGACAAAGAGTATGCGAATGTTAAGATCTGGCACTGCTTTCAACTTTCATTTTAGATGGACAGTAAACATGAGTTTTAACGGTCATTACATTAAATCTGCGAGTGTTCAACCACTTGATGGATGAATCAAGTGGTTGAACACTCAATTTTAATCGAAGTTTCGTACTTGCTAACTTTCTCAGTTTAAAGCGTAACTCGCTACTTTCGATAAATTACAGTTTAGTTAAACTCTAGTCAATCACGACTTTAGTTATCGACTTGGGTTAGATTTTTAGTTAATTTACTGACAAAAACTTACGAACAGAAACTCATGTCAAACCACGCCAAGGGTAGAAAATGTGTAACACACTATTGTACTGAATTTAGACTAATAGCTAAACTAAGGCACATTCTGCACACAACTGCGGCGTACGGAAAACATTATAGGATATATTCATCGTATGGCTTAGAGCAGCCCTCATTGACCTAGAAAGCCTAACTACACTTACGATATAGGCCAGGGTAGGTCCTAATGGATTTAGTTATCGAGGAAACTGCGAGACTAAGTCAGGCTATCAAGTTTAGAATAGCCTATATGACCGTTAAATTATGGCATCCATTTTGAATTTGATACCGCTTGTTTTGAATTTCGAAGATAGGGTTATAACGGAGGAGATTATTATAGTGACAAGCAGAAAACAATGGGATTTGAATTGTTTAAGACTCATTCATATACCGAACACATTTGAATCTTTAGATTTGAATGTAAGGTTGCTAGTATCTTGTGTGTACAAATTTAGGAAAATACTCAGATAAAACATTTCTGAGCCAAACACACCGTCTGGTGAAGTAAATTATGCGATAACTGGGACAGCTTTATTGTTGTCATCGTCTTTATCGGGTTATCCCAGGAGATAGTCTAACAAAAAAAGGTTAGGTACATTCCTTAATAATCTGTAGATTTTTATGCATCGAGCACCACTGTAAGTGCTATCTTCAAGTCAATACAATAAGAGAAACCTGTCAAGTGATTCTATTAATGTCCCAGCCAGTGCATGAACAACGCAAACAAGTACCTCACAATGTTGTTTATATAAACAAGAAGCGATACATTCAATTAGATTTAAGTAGATACTTGATTCACATTAATGTTTTTACATGTTTTCCAGACGATTGAGATAATCTAGCGCCTTTGATGACTAGGTAGGTATATTATTTCGTCTCCTAAGGTGCTGAGAGTTTTTAACCGACTTCCAAAAGGAGGAGGTTCTCAATTCGTCGGAACCTTTTTTTTATGTATATTCCCCGATTACTCGGAGATGGCTGAACCGATTTGGATTATTTTTATTTTGTTTGAAAGGGTATACTTCACAGGTGGTCCCATAATCATCAAGTCAGGATCTGATGATGGGATCCTGGAGAAATAGAGAGAACTCTTCAAATTTTATAGGCACACATCAAGCGATTTGGGTAGTTTTCGAAAGAGTACTTTCTCGGAGTGGTCCCACTTCAATTTGGTGAAGATCTGATGATGAACTTCGGAGATAGGCAACGGAACTCCTCAATTAATGATAGCAAATGGACTGGGATTGCTGAAATCTCATGTCTGTCTATTGTTTACACCAGTTCATAACATAACATCACGCCAATACGCTGTGAAGGGGTAAGCGCATGTGAACCACTAAAATGAAAAATAAAAACTTTTTGCAAAAAATAAAACCGACTTCTAAAAACACAAAAAAGTGAAAAATAACTTTAGCATTTTTTGTCCAAATAGGTTTGTTTAAAGATTTTCATGATAAGTTAATGGCCTACTATATCACTAGAATCTAAGGATATGGTATTGTCTTAATAATTATGCCAGTTTACCTGATCACTAGATACACTTTAGTTCACATTAAAATCAGGAATCTACCCTAGATGGAACTGACAGCCCTGCTTTTCATGTTGCAAAATGCACACATGCCTGGATGGTAAAAAGGAGTTTTCAGTACACTTCCTCGAAAACTGGTTATTTTCGCACTACGATTAGGTTCAAAATGCAGTGTATTTCACACACGTGCGTTTTTGATATTTTTTTCCACACGTGTGCGGAAAGCAAAATTGGCACAGATAAACTATACCTATACTTAGTCCAAACTGTTTCAATCCATAGTTAAAAAAAAACGTTAACATCTGAGTATAGAGTCAGAGGTGAATGTTTTTTTTTAATTTCGGTTGAGCAATCTACGTCTTTACGGCGTAAACATTTTTAGAATATTCAAATTGTGTTTATAAATTCTACATCATAGATAAACATGATTACTTAAAACTAATATTTACTTTTAGAAACAAATTAACATTTATTTGTGTTCTAAATTCAAAAATATATAAAAAAAAAAAAAAAATTTTTATATTAGGCTGTAATATAATAACGGCTTCATACCTTTGCCTCTCCTTCAACCTGGCGAAAGCAAAGCGCGGAAAAAAATAAAATTGAAATCATAGTCTCGTAATAATTCGTGAAACAAATATTTTACATTCTTTTATTTTATTTCTTGAAAAGTGTATTGAAAAACGTCGTTTGATACACGTGGACATTTGTTATTGCAGTTCTCGGCTCAAAAACACCCTCGCCTACGGCTCGTGTGTTATTACCGCCTCGAACTTCAATAACAAACTTTCTCCACTTGTATCAAAATGTACTATTTTCGGAGAATAATATATATATTCTATTTTCATACAATACCTACATGCTTTTCATTGTTCAGAATTTTCGCAACAATATTGATTATTCTTGATTACCATATTCGAGACGATATAGAAAGTTAATTACATTGTAATCGATATCGGTATTTAAGAAAATTGATTGAGAATCCTTTGTGGAATAAACTAAAACAGTTATCTCAACTTATCAGCATCATAGCTGAAAACAAAAGCTCGGTAGCTCGGTAGCGGTGTTTTAAGTATATTCTAGTGCAGCCTTTAGGAGATCTTCTGGCCTTGTTTTCAATGGTAACATTTAATATGAATGCAACGCGCATGTTACTGTCAGCTACAATGTTCATGAGAACAATATTGTAATATTATTCACTGTACTGTGCAGTAGCAACTAATTTATGAAACATTTTATACAACAAGGCTAAACTAGGAAGTATAACCATGGGTTTTCAAGTCAGCCATACATTAAGGTCCATGTTCACCAAAAATATGACGGCCTGATTATCTAAAAACAGCTGTCTAAAACACATTTTTGTATGGGAATATGTCACAGTGACAGCTGTTTTTAATTAATAATCAGACCGTTATCTTTTCGGTGAACCTTAGAGTTTTAGTACAAGCAGTATTTAGCTTTCATTTGTAGCTCGAAAAAAATCAAAGATTTAAAATGTCCGCTCTAGACTTCATAATAAAATATCTGTCCGACCAGTCTTCAGGTAAGCTTAATGGAAAATATCCCAATACGTCTTTACAAAACGAACGCCTTACATTCAGCGTATAAATGGCGGCCGGTCCCCAAGTCTACGCGTTATTTATGGTCCATTGGACTGTTATCCCTTCCTGAGTGAGGTTATCAGAAGACATTATCCCTCCGACGTACTGGTGCGTATAACTTGGTGGTATATCTTGAATTTTCGACAAGATTTATGCATTGAAAAAATGGTGTTTGTGGATTTGTATAATGAGTAATGGGATGTTGCAACCCCAGTTCATTTTATTATATTAGTGGATGTGCGCTAGGCTACATCTAAAAGCAGCTTATATTAACAACAAAATGTTCCTGTGTGCTTACTATTAGCACAAAACATGCTGCATCCGACTCGGCTGGACAGCGTTCGGGAAGTTGCGCGGTATCTTCTCGTCCAACTTACCGCAGTGTCTCAAGACGAAAGTCTATGACCACTTGACCAGTGTGTGTTGCCGGTGATTACATACGGGACCGAAACGTGGTCACTCACAATGGGCCTTATCAAAAGGCTTAAAGTTACCCAAAGGGCAATGGGGAGGGCTATGCTCGGAGTTTCCTTGCGTGATCGAATCAGAAATGAACACATCCGCAAAAGAATCAAGGTCACCGACGTAGCCCGAAGAATTGCCAAACTTAAGTGGCAGTGGGCAGGGCACATTGCTCGCAGAACGGATGGCCGATGAGGCCGAAAAGTTCTGGAGTGGCGACCGCGAACCGGAAGACGATGCGTTGGAAGACCTTCCACTAGGTGGACCGATGACCTGGTGAAGGTTGCGGGAATCTGTTGAATGCAAGTCGCACGGCACCAGTCAATGCGGCGACACTTGGGGGAGGCCTATGTCCAGCAGTGGATGTCTTTCGGCTGAAATGATGATGATGATGATGATGATGATGCTGCTGTGCGCAAAAGGGACAAACAATAAGTTCTTACATTGTTGGTATACTCATACTGATGGATAAATTGAATTAACATACTCATACCGGAATTAAAGAAAAACAGCGTGTAAGAGCTCTTTGAGCTGACGTTAATTTCAAGAGACAAGGGAAAATTGGGTCGCTTTGGTCTTGTGAAGAATTAGCACTTGGCTGAAATAAAGATCCAAAGTGTATTTGCATGTTTATAACGTAGAATAATATATATTTTCCTGGCATTTTTCAAGCTGATCTTCCATAGTAATCCTTAAACGTCTAAACTATAATTGCTGCCATTTAAGATTACAATATCGGTAATTGCCTTTTCCCTAATATCTCTTCATACGAATCAAAACAAATGAACCATGTATGGTTTCCCATTAGAAAAATAATTGAAGATCACGATAGAAGATTCAAGACATGAACAGGCTTCTTTTTGGTTTTCAAGGTAAAGAACTTTAATAATGTAGGTGGGATCCACGTGCTCCTTTACCGAACAATAGCCGACTTCTTCAGAAGAGTTAAGAACATTCAATACTTGTTCTTGCCTCGGTTTACTTAATTATTAATGTTAAACCCAGCTCCGTAGTTCAGTAACTATCTTTCTACTTCTAACTACAAAGAAAACAAAACTTCAAGAACGCTTCTTTAATTAAAACGATCTTCTATGAAGAAAGTTTTCAGGGGACCAGGTATTGTATTGAATCTGCAAAGAGAAGATACTAATGTTAATTTTATAAATTACAACGCAAGCAATGTACAAAATTCGCCACTAGCTTTGAATTGAATTATTTCGGTAAAGGAATGTTGTTCTCTCTTAGATTTTAAACCCTCTCTCATAATACGAAGCTGTGAAATTTCATACCAATTTACTCTCAGAATTTCTAAGAAACCGCCTTAGTTATAATGTTAACATTTTTGTATAAGAATATTATAAAACGAATATATTTTTTCTAATACACAAGAGAAATATTGTAGAATACTCGAGCTATAAAAAGAAATCAATGTTATCAAGAAAAGGACTATTGTCGTAAAACTGAACGAAAAATATTGATGACCGACATATTAGGTCCTTCAGCGTCATCGCTTTGATGCTGGCCAGTTCGTGAATAGGCCCCGAGAGAAATTGGATTTTCTTCAGCATCTTCCTGCGATAAAACATCGCATCCCTCTCGGCGGGGCGGAGAGAAAGCGCGAAAAAACCGCTAGACTTATTTTATTATTCCTACCCTCTGTTAGGGACATTCAAATAGGGACGTACGTTCGGTCGACTCAGTTGAACGCCGAGATTTCGCAAACTTATAAATAGCTATGTACGCTTAGGATGGGCCTCGCATAGGTACCACCTGCTTTTGACAATTTTCTTGCGTTTCAAAGTTTAATAATAAATGTCTTTAGAGTTAAGACACAAATGTTTTCGGCATTTTATAGATTAATGAAAATTACCTTAGCGACGGCTAGTAACTAGAAGCGGCTGTTTAGAGACACATACCTAAAAGAATACTTTCAAAGTTAGAGTAGATGGATTTTGTGGGTCCCTAAAGTATTTACCGTGACGAGGCCGAGCCTAGTTAAGCAAAAGTTTTAGGACATTACCCAGAATTGCCTATCTAACGTCGAATTGCCGACCAAGCCTTTAGCAACGAACTACGAATGTATACTGAACCGATTATCCTAATTGGCTGACTCGTCAGAGCTCACGTCAAACTTGGGAAGTGAAACACAGAATTTTGGGAAAGATATTATTGTAACGGACGGAGGATGCCGTGGGGAAATCGGTTACTGTTCTCCTGAATTCAACCAAACAGACTGCTTTCAATATTCAAATAGGTTGCATTTACCTCAGTTGCAACTTCTTTGTAGTCAAAATACGTTCTTTTGCTGTATTTCCACCAACCAACCGTACTAAAACGTCAGGATTGTTACTTGTTACAGTTGAAAGTGGTCACAAACTTTTCAAAATCGGAGTTTTCCGGTGATAAATGATGAGTTGGAAGCGATGAAGCCGTTAGTGAGACGGCAGAAACATTGCAGTTGCATCGGACTGCGCGTAAGATAGATGATGTTCGCGTTAGCGCGACAGGGACTGAGCGCGGCGTCAAACTGACCCGTCACTGTGTTGGATGGGACTTCCGCTAGGATTTCGAAATCGGTAAGGATTTATATTTGTGCACATTTTCCTTCAGCAGAATCACAGAAATAACCACGAAGAGGTTATTGTCTAGTCATTAGAGGACTACCAAAATAAATCCGTAGTTAGTCGCGTGTGGAGCTCGTAGCTAAATAATATCAGCCGCTCGGGCCGATCTATTGGTTAAGCCGTGCTTGCCTAGGTTGGTCTGTGGATGGGTGACCACCCATACATACCGAATTTCCTCCGTGCCTCGGAAAGCACGTTAAGCTGTTGGTCCCGGCTGTCATTTGTCCAGCTTTGGCAGTCGTTACAGGTAGTCAGTGGCCCAAAAAGGCTGACTACCAGTCTTACCAAGTGGTATCGTATTACCAAGTATTAACTGGGTTGTGAAGGTCAGATAGGCAGTCGCTCCATGTAAAATACTGGTATTCAGCTGCATCCGGTTAGACTGGAAGCCGACCCCAACATTGGGAAAAGGTTAGGCAGACGATGATGAGTCGCCCTACTCTTTAATCTTAATTAATTTTTGCTAATTACGGCTTCGTCGCCAGAGAGTTTACCGCATCAATCAATACATTCCACAACAAGTTTGTGGCCCTACTCGTTCATATAACATATAAATATGTTATGTACAAAACTCTCCCGACACGCATTTACAACCAGCCTCCAAACAAGATGATGATCTGTGCCATAAAATCCGCATTACGGAGAACGGAAGGGATTATACTCTTCACGTTATGTTTCAATTTTGCAAGCGTCGTAAATAAAGTTAGAGCAACAATCTTTTAGGAGGATGCAGCCCTTAACCTTTCAATATTTGCTCTCGACGACGGAAATCCAATAAAATACTGAGGTAACAGCGGCCATTAGCGTTTTTGTTGAAAGTGCCTGGAGCGCCACCTGTCTCCGAATACCCACTTTTATTTCAATAAATAAATCTGCCCGTTTTAGAAGTTCGCAGACTCTTTTAGATTGCGATCCGAGCTTTGTTTCGAATAAGGTAAGAATACATCAGAAAACAAATGTTATTATTTTGTGTGAGTCGAAAATAGCACGTTTAATTAACTTTCGCTAACTTTAGATATTCGTCCAGAGAACCAGGTATAATGGCTGAGATTTTGCTTTACAAAGTGTAGTAATAAGCACGAACATAAATAAAAATATCGCGATGATAAAACAAACGTTTTCGTTGTGAAGCAGCCTTAGATTAGGAAGAAAATGAAGAGACATAAAGCAGCCTTGAGCCCGTCGCGCGTCGTTGACACAGAGATTCTCAGAAAGCGGAGACAGATAAACATGACGGTAATCTCAATAAAGAGTCGACAAAGCGTTGTAAATTCACTCATTGTTCCGCTGGACAGCTCGTAACTTCATTTATTTAGACATTTTATTGAACAAGTGTTTTGGTTGTATTTTATAAATAACAACATCCTGAGTGCACTTTTTATATTAAGATTACTTATACTTACCTATTTTTCCTAACCTTATTTTAATTGTTAAAAGAGACAAAACTTTAAAGAAATTCATTTAAGTAATATGTGAATAGGTAAGTACACGGAATTGCAATGTAATCTCGCGTAAGAGCAGCTTCCGTAAAAGTAAAGCAATCTTCCGGCAACTTAAAAAGGTTCAATTTTCAACTGTCGCACCGACTTCAAAGCCCTGAAGTTTAACGGTTTTACGGCCGGACGGACGGAGGAACTTCCAGTCCACTGCAGCCACTATCTAGCTATAACTATGCACTTACATTCACACGAATATGGAACTTATTCAAGAGAGCATACAACGTTTTTTTGTGTTCAAAACTGTGAAACTTGTAAAGTTGTCTTGCATTATAAGGGTACAAAGAGCCCGGCTGACTCTTGAGTATTTTATTTTTATTTAAGTAGTCGAGCTAAAGTTTCCGCTAGGTCTAATAGAATCTACCTTGAAGCATCTAGCAGTCGATCTTTTTATTTACAGCAAGAAGGCTGAAATGTAAAAGGGGTACAAAATTAGAAATATTTTACTGGTAAACGAAAGCCGAACGGACTTAGCTGAAAAGACTTGTTTATTAATTTGAAGATTTCGACAAGATAGATACTTAAGACCTTAATAATTATAATCTCCGCTGTAACAGCCTGTTGATTTTCTAAATTTAATCTGCTTTGAAACAATAATCTTTAATTATCGCACCACTTTATTTGAAATTATTTAGTTGAGAGTTTGGAAGTAGCGTATTATCTTTGTCGTGTAGTCGGTGTAGTGAAAGGTGGTTGAACCGATCATTTTGAAGACAAGGTTAACCTGAACTGAAATGAATCATTCTAATTTAATGCGTTACAAAAACGTAGATGACTCTGTTTTGTTCTTTTTTTTCCTTTTTAATGGTCTGCGTCATGTTACACAGCATTTTTATTTTTCTTACATGTACAATATTGAATGCTATAAAGCAATTCATAGACGACTGCCGCAGCTTATTCAATTAAAGACTAGTGGCAAAGATCTTAAAAACTATGATGATCCAAAAACTTAGGACCCACTAGTACATACTTTCCCCACAAATAGTTGAAGTTCCTCCGTTCGACTTTCAGCGAGTACTTGCTGCGTATAGTTGGTAATGAACTAACTTTGACAGTTACTCTGTTCAATTTGTCATTATGTTGGTATTATACTACAACTACTCTCATATTTATTCATTTGTTATGAAGCTTAGTCCAGCTGGCTTTATCACAGGATTATGATTAACAATATCCGGCGATCAATATGAGTGTCAGGTGTAGTGATTACAGTAATATCCTAGGAGAAAGGTTTTACGAAGAGGTAGCGGTCTATGCGAGAAGATTGCATTACAAAGCACTTTAAGGTTTCTTGTGACTGTGGAATAATTTCTGTACTATGTATTGAGAAAAAGATACAAGCGTGGAGGAGTTCGCAGTTAAGTAATAAACCGCTAGGATCGATCTTTGGGTTAAGCGACGCATGCCTAGGTTGGTCCGTGGATGGGTGACCACCCATAACGTACCGAGTTTCTCCCGTTAAGCCGTTGGTCCCGGCTTTTACTTGTAGGTCTTTGACAGACATTACAGGTAGTAGTAGCCTGAAAGTCAGACAATCAATCTTATCAAAGTGTTACCGTATTACCCAGTACCAACTGGGTTGTGGAGGTCAAATAGACTGTCGCTCCATGTAAAATTCTGATATTCAGCTGCCCTAAAGCCGACCCCAACATTGTTGGGGAAAGGTTAGGCAGATGATGTTGTATTAAAAAAAACACAAAGAAGGTAAATGTCCAGTTTTCAACATTTTTCATAAAATTCGAACAAAGGTTACACTAGATACTAAGGTCCATGTTCACCAAAAAGATGACGCTCTGATTATCTAAAACAGCTGTTTAAAACGCATTTTTGTATGGGAACATGTCACAGTGACAGCTGTTTTTAGATTATCACACGGTTATCTTTTCGGTGAACATGGACCTAATAAGCGTTAAACTGACAGCATGTTTGAGAAACACTAAATCCTTTTATACACCCTATTCGAAACTATTCTGCCAGACACGATTCGTAACCCAATCCTACAAAACCATTTAGAAAATCCAATAACCCGGAAAATATGTGAACTGCGGATATTTCAAATTCATTATCGGGTACAACGAATACGAATAAGAAGTACGACTCTTACAATCGGATGTAAATATCTCGGGATTCTAGAAAATTCTAATAAACGAGTAAATAGCTCCCGAGAAATTGCCTCTCGAATGAATGACACAGATAATTTCGGAACTGATTCTGGGAAATTGATATCGTATAACTGAAAGTAGGAATAGGTAGGTTTTATTGGCCAATCTGACCTTGACGGGGGATTAAGCACGGTTTGTGTTCGACTTTATGTATTTCTGATTCAGCTATTTATATATTCGAGCTACTGGTATCCAGCAATCCAGGCATTATATTTGACATTTATAGTGAGTACACCAACGCTAAAATAACACGAAGCCTAAATTACTTGAATTTTGATGACTTTACCTAGCTCCGACAAATAGTTGTTAACGGAGAGCGGCTATCCAATTTACACGGTCAATTTCTATTTAATATTGACACAATTAAAATTAAAATAGGAAGGTCAACCCACGCACAGGTCTATCAGAACTACTAGCCATTAATAATCTACTTAATAATTTTGTACTTAAAATCAATTTTAAATTCCTATAATGACAGACAAGGAACAGAGTAATCCGCTGCGTCTACGAATTCCTCTTAACGTGAACTGAAAAAATGAGCATTAAGAAAAAAAATAAAAAGTTTCATACGAGTACCTTAATGGATTTAAATAAATTTTTGCCATTGGAAATGCCATCGGGCAAACGATTTCTAAATTATAATAATGTTTTATTGCCTTTAAAGATTCGTGACTGCTCTACATCTGTTACAATAGTAACCCACTTCTACCAACATATAAAACGTTCCTAAGTGGCACATAACACCACATAAGTTATACGTCAGAGCTGCCAATTGAAATGGCATTCTTGCATACGAGGAGTGAAATGGCACGCCACATACGTTCACGCTATTAGGGGTATCGACCCCTCTGTGGCATCGTATTGATGGGCTCTTGTGGTTAAATATTCAAAGAGAATGTAAAAGAGGTTTCATTAAGAATACTAAACTTACACATATACCAGCGTGCAATTAAAAGGTGTTTCCGTTTTCAAAATGACGAAAAGTCAATTGCATATTGAAACCAAGATACGTTTTATATTATATTATTGCATCCCTAATTGTCTAATCTGCCAAGATAATGGTTTCAGGTTTGTCAACTGCTTAGCCCTGTCGAAAGGTTGGTTGAATCTGGCTCTATCCTGTATTAATTCTGCTGGCATAATTTAAGCGGTCTCGATTACTGTTACCAATTTTAATGCCAAGCAAATAGAAGAAGGCCTGTTGGCAGACCAACAGGCAGATGTGTGGATGATATTGAGAAGATAGCGAGTAAGACTTGAGTGAGGTAAACACAGACCATGGAAACACTAAAGAGAGGCCTTTAATCAAATGCTGTCAAAAAACTAACCAACTTCCTACATTTTAGTAATAATGAAATTGCGAGAGACAGCAAAGTACTGTGAGGATCAGAGCAGCGATTGAGACCTACCCCGCAACACTCTGAAGTTGAACACAAGAATACTAAAAAAAGCTATTAAACAGAACCTGCAATCTATTATAAACCGTATCGGGAAACGATCAACCGAATTATCAAGCTGACTAATAGATTATTAATCGCCTTGACTTAATACTCATAGAAGGAAACTATTCTACACGCGTATTAATATTGGGCGGTGTTAATCGAGTTTCATGATGCCGTACCAATCAAAGCGAAACCTATAAGGTTAGATTGGCTCCCGACATGCGTCTAGCTTAAAGGTCAGGTGCCTTTTTACTGGAAGTTATTAATATACCTTGGATATGTCAACACAGAGTCGAAAAGATTATACAATGTAGAAAAAGGCATCAATAATAGTCATAGTTTTCTCATGATGAAAAGACTACATCTGATAGTTTTTTTTAACTATTTTTCGATATAAGTTGCGTTAGTGAGAAATAAAACCGGGCTGTTTTTATTACAAAACTTGTAACTGGTTAATGGGGGCAAACCGCTGATTTTTCTTGGAAAATGTTTACCATTAAAACAAACTGTTTATTCGACGGAATTTAGAATGGTACTATGAATATTTTTCATGAGAAAAGGAATTTGAATAGCCATTCCACTTATTCAAATTCGGAAATACAACAAATTAATGTCCTATTTACGCACTCTACTTTAAAATCAAATTCTTTATCGCTGTGTCAGCAAAGTGGATTAGAACGAACAAAAAACGAATCCATCTACCAAGACAAGACGTTACCTAGACAAACGAAAAAAAAGAATATCTAAGTAGATTTTCGCAACCCCTTTTTCACTAATCCTGATTGAATTTATCTTCGCAAGCATGTTTTTGAGGGTCATCGACCTTGTGAGGTGATTCCACCAACCGTCGTCAGCCAAGAAAAGCAAATGAGTAACGAGGGTGGATCTTTATTTACGATCAACTTCATATTACTACACTAATTAATTTAGGGGTCGCCACCCTATGGTTTGACATAAAACTTGATACCGGGAATATTGTAATAAGTAATATTTTGTGATAAGAAAGCCGTGAACTGAGACTTTGATAAGTGCAATGTTTATTGGTCGAATTAGATTGTTTCGAGAGCCTATTGTCCATTTGAAGCTCTCGCATCTTTTCTCACCACATTAACCAGATTGTTTTTCTTAACATTAACCGTCGTCCAAATAGGGCCGTTTTATCGAGGTATTTTGTACTGACTGACTGTACACACTTCTGAAGGATCAATATGAATTATGCATTTGTATTGATAAGAGCAATTCAGCGTGGGCATTTCCAAAATGGTTATCTACAAGAACCTCTGTTTTATTTCCATAACAATATACAGAAGAAACAATGTCAGCACACATTGCGACCCCATGTTGTTATGAGAAGCTGTATGAATAGTAGATAAAGATGGAGGCGTATCTAAGTTATACGTTCAAATATGCAAGGAACAGGTAAAGTTAGTGGATATGCCTCGCTAACTCCACTGTTTTCGTAGGTACAATGTTGAGTGGCTGGGAAAAGTGTTAGTACCTAGATCGTAAATAAGAGATTCCTAACATGTGCCTAATCTAATATTCTTTCTTCCGAATCATCAAACTTGACAAAAAGTTAGAATATTTTGCCATAATAAGCATCGCTGTAACGTTTGGAAGATAGTAAATGGTGATCAGATTTCACAGTAAAATAGATATAAAAAGCAATTAGGGGATGCTGTATTCTATTTCTGGTTCGTAAAGCACCCAAGAGAAAAAAGGGTGGGTTAATTGTAAGAAAATATTATGTAAATATTGAACGAAAGTCCCTGCTAAACGAAAGAGATTCAAACAGCATTACCAGTCGTCATTCTTTTTTTTTTGTACATTGTTTATTCGGGTGTGCCGCATAAAATATACAATTTTAGGCAGCCCAATGCTAATATCGTTTGTTACCGAAACCTCTCCTAACATTGCCAAAACATCTATCATATCTGTACGTGGGCGGAAAGCTACATAAAATGCGTGGGCGGTGCTACAGAAAGTTACCCGGCCTGTTATCTAATTCAATGATACAACTTACCTAGCCATTTTATCCATGCAATTCGTCGCCGAAGGGTAGGATATAGAAACGTAGTAAAAAACGTAGTAATTATGACGAGCCTACTTTTATTAAACGAGTACGAGAGCAAATTAAAGCACGAGGTAAATATACTCAATAATATCTTACCAGTATTGATGATGAGTACCTATGACATACCCATATTCGTAGTTTATTTTTAAGTTCCATGTAATAATCAAACGGGAACTAATCCGAACCCCGGCAGCTGTATGCAGGTTGGAAACGGTGAAACGGGCAGTAAGGGGAGCTTCCTTAACCGTTGCAGCTACACGAAAATGGTCTTAGGAAACCATCCATAACTTTTCATGAAATTTTGATCCCCATTCACAGATTTAAAAAAAAGGCACTGTTAGTAAAAAATGGTCATTTCACATAAAACATTTTTTTTTATGCCAATCGATCCTGTTTCAAATACTGATGAAAAACTTCTATTGGACTAACCCATGTTGGAGTACTAAAAAAGTCAGAAAATGCAAAAAACATTTCCATACATTTTGTTTGAAAGTTTTAACCAATTTTTATTTTATTTTAATGTTATTCGATTTGATGTCAATCGATTTTGTTTCTGATCAAAACTCACTCGAAATCATTGCTTCTAGGTTCTAAGAAAGAACTTGTTAATCTGAAAGACAAAAAAAAATACGAATGATCACGAAGAGGAAGACGGTATGTAACTTTACGTTTTTTTTGCGAATTCCGACTTTTTAGTACTCTAAGGCTGGTTGGTCTGGTAGAAATTAACGGACCGGCAAAAATAAAAAATTAAAATTGGTTAAAACTTTCAAACAAAATGTATGGGGAAAATCTTTTAGTTTCAAAATTATGGTTAGTCTCTTAAGACCATTTTCGTGAAGCTGCACCGGTTAAGGTAGTTCCCCTTACTGCCCCGTTTACAGTTTCCACCCTGTATAGCCGGGCAGATAAATACTGAAATAAACAGTACCTACCTACTTACCTACCTACGCTTACTTGACCCACGCTTCTTTGCCCAGGCAACCAATTACAGACAAAGGTCGATTCTCAAGATTTTGGCTACGAACCCAGGGTCGTAACCATACTAAAATAAAAATCAAACTAACAATTCAGCTTCCCAAAATTAAATACACTGCAATGCGATACCAGATAAATCTCTCCCATTAGATAACGCAAAATATGGAGCACAATCAAAATATTTACAGCATCATTATTATAACATTTTCGTAAGAGGGTTAACCCCCAGCTGATAATAACATTAAGTGCATCGGTCACCGACCCCGAGTAAATTCAAACAGGTAGCGGGTGCCGCCGGGCGTTTCATCAAATTATCTGCGTACGTGTTAAGCAGCGGTGCTCAACATTATGGAGATGAAAGCATATTCGTAGGAGCATAAATAAAATGTACATTTGAGAAATCTGAAAAAGCGCGATTCGTTGTAAAAGCAGGATCAATTCTTAAATAGCGAGTCGGAAGCAAAGGAAGAAACATCAAACGTTAATTACGGAACCATCCTGTAGAAACACAAGTTAAACTGCAATTCACCTACGAATCGGTTAGAATCTAGGACATTTATTTTATTTATGAAAGTGTAACATGTTGGGCGCCATTTCAGGGTTTCGTAACAATATCGACGTTTCGTAACCTATTTACAGAACGTATTTCCGATGATAACAGTGGCACTGCAGTAAAATTAAATATAATATAGGGCATTCTTTTATTTCGAAAAACATTGTCCTTTTTTAAACTTTCACGATCAGAACACATTATAAAACATATGAAAACGGGTATTTATCGCGAATTTACCTTATAAATTTTTATTACTATTATTGAAGCAAGTGATCGCTGTAAAAAATGTAGCGGCAATGTTACAAATAAAAACTCATTGTCTTCAACCAATTTGTTAGAAATGAAACTATTATAATCTAAAAAAAACTACATCTTACAAAAGCCGTTAAACTGTACAGATATTTCTTCAAAGTACAGTTTACATGTTAAGGAGACCCAGAAAAGAAACGAAGTAGCTTCGTAAAACGATAAAACTGTTTGACAACCAGTGTCGTAATCAGTAATCAACTTTGCCCTTTTTCCCCGGGACGATAAAAGGGAGGTTGGGGTAAATCTGACACCAGTTGGGTAAAATTTTAAATCAACCTCGTTTTTTAGCTAAACGTTTTGGACATCGAACGGTTGATATTTAGGTAATTTATAAGAGCCCGTTTTGTTTCCTGGACCACTCTATATTTTATTTAAAGCTATATTTTCTCCGCTGGTTTTGTTAGGGGTGGGTAATGATGTTTAACCACCCCTTGTGGATTTCGAGGTTCTTGAGTGAAAGCCCCATTAAAGTTTGCTTGGCGACATATGATTATAGAAAAAAAAAGCTTAATCTTAATTGGCTTTGGTATATTTTTCAGTAAACTTAAATTTAAAGCTTCCTAAAGTTACTACAACATATCATCTAGGTTCAATAATTATATTAGGCAAACAAAATACAACATTCCAAGTACTCTCATTAAGTCATTATGTTAAAATATAATTATTTAATGTTTATGTAGCTATTACAGGAAGCAACAAAAACTACGCTCGGTTTCAGAGGCAATCAGAACAACTCATCAATATCAAATAACAATTTCACGGTACCGTAGATTTTTTCAAACGGTAATTTCCGTTATAGGGCCGAGATTAATATAAATCCTTTGGCTTTCTTTATTAACTGTGGTAATAAAATACTCATATTGCTTTCAGATAGGTTATTTACAAACGATTTTCTGATTAATATTGATCGATTTTTCACAAGCAAAGGAATCAGTGTTCAGTGTTCTCTTATTTTTCATTTTAGATGAAATATTGGACATGTAGCGGTTTTATTTACCGATATTTTTTATCTTATTTTTAACAGCTATACTAATCTACAACCAACGTTTCAGCGAACGCCGCTGCCTATGTAATGGGACTTTAACTGGCGTGTACTGTAGGAACATATCAGCAACATTAAAATTCTGCTTTATAAAACTGAAGAGTACCCGCAAAAATATCATATTTAAATATGGAAGTATTTCCACTGGCTTATTATAATACGCGGTGAAAGCGGGAACTAGTATGGGCGCGGTGAACTTTTCAACTCAAACACCGGCCAACTTTGGTGGGAAGCACTCGCGTTGCGGCGAGCTTGTTGAGTTAATACAAATCAGCCAGGCATTTCAATAAAATGAATATGGCTTCCACCACCACAGGTACTTATAATATCGGCGTAGATCTCTTGGGTAAAATGAGGGATTTCATTGTTGTATTTTTCTGTGTTAAAATTGTTAGCCAGAAAGAATGATTGCACATAAGTGGCTTTTTGTCCAGTCTTCCAAAATATTTATTTTTTCATTTAAGAATTGCCCAAGCAATTACGGAATAGCACCACCACGTCACAGTCACAGCTGTAGCTAGAGAATGCTGTAATTGTACATTGAACGCCTTATAAAGCACCTAATCTAAGGTCATTTCTATTTCAAATAGATTTTCCAAGCCAAACAACGAAAACAAAACAGCTAGGCTAACAGTAAACGTGCTTAGCATTGACACAAAACCATCGACAATTCTATTTTTACATGCCGCAACCAGGCAAGGGCAGAAAACCAAAGCCTCATTTACAACGAGCTATCCGAACGCGCCCCGGGCGAAGGCGCGAACGTCGGGCCACGCGACCGCTGCAGTAGCGGCGGCGGCGATGTGACGTCACACGCGATCAATGGAACTGACGTCGAAGCTCCTACCCCGCTCCCCGCACCCCGCCGGCCCGGGCGCACCCCTCCACTATGCCGGCTGCCTGCTGCCGATGCCGGCCTGCCTCAGATGGGACGCGACAGGAATTTATTGTACTGTTAATTAAGTTGATTGATACGAGGGTATTTCAAAACTTCACACTCGAATAGTAATTAAGTAATGAAAGTCGTTTAATTTTTTATTCAGTTTTTGCATAGTTACGTAAGGCCTCTCGTGCGGGCTCCGAGGCTGTGGTTATTTTAAGCCGGCTTCGAGTAAGGTTAATCTGGGTGCGACATTCGTAACTACTTAATTGGTGCGGTAGTTGTACATTACCGCTACCTGCGTAGTTGTACAAATACATATTTCATGCGATTTGCCTCCGACCCCGGGGCTGTTTAGTAATGCCTATATTTCCCAACAAAATCCTGCGATAACACTTCAGAAGTATTATAGTTCCACTACAGATTATCACAATGAATGACATCAAGTTCATAAAACTTAGTTTTGAGACATATTCAATCTCTCTAAGAATATACGTATTATTTAGGTAGAAATGCATCGTAAAATAAGCTGCTAAAAGCTATAAGTGCAGATCTACCACATTATATACATCCTTTTAAGTTTCACAGTAACAAAAACGATATAATTCCCTCACAAAAACAAAGCAATCGTAACACAATACGAACAGACCATTCAAAGTTAATGATGAAAGGAATCAATAGATATCCGGGCCATCAGCCTTTTTGAAAAGGAGCATTAACTCCTACTAAGCTAAATTGACGCGGGCATACCAACGATGAAACGTATTCCTAACGCATTTGCGTGAAAATTGGAATTGAAAACAATGAACGAAATAAAACAAACTCCAATAACAACTGACATGAGCAAAAGAAGCTTAACTTAGAGACGAATGGATGAATGGATCGAGTTACAAACTCACAACAGTAAAACATACGGAGAAAAATTCCAAAATAAAACAACAAATACGCCTTTGGCAATAGGAAACCCTCAAAACATTGAGAAACCCTCTTCATTGGTTCCAAAAAATGTTGGCTTTAGATCCTTGTCGAACAAAACCCAACCTATTTGTTGTAAGAACCCCAAATATTTTTCACAACTGCCTATAGACCGAAATACTTTTCCAGCAAACGTTCCAGAATGCTACATTATGGTGTGTCGGAGCACGAAAACGTGTAAATTTACAGCAGGAGAAACAGTGTCTCGTTTCCTAGAATTGCTTCATATAATTTGCGTTACTATAATGAGAACTTCCCTCCACCATACCCTTTGCCCTCCGTGGGAGAATCGGCTCCGGCAGGTTTTCTATGTTCCCACTTGAGGCATTGCTCAATCTAGTTTCGCACTAAATTTACTACCATTATTTGTAGCTCAACATACGAGATGTTCGGTGTAGATTTAATTCACACGTTATTTTTTATCATGCGATGGATAAAATAAGCACTTATATGTGGTTTTGGCGCATGTTTTTGGCACATAAAATCTGCAGTGTTATCCAAAGAAGGTTTACTCTACCAAAAACCAATATGTTGAACAATTTTACAAACCCGTTACATTATTTTTGGCAACAACCGAAAACATTTAAATCGCACTGTCTAATTTCCGTTTATTCCAAGTTCACTGTGAATAATTTTCTGCTCTATATTGTAACTTCCAACTTTTTAAGAAAAGTTAAATGGTTAACAGTGTTTCTCAAGACTTTGAGACCCTATTTAATTAAGATTGCAAAATATCCGTCGAAATAATCAACAAGATTTTCATAAAATTACAACTATCCGGGAATGACAGGTTGAATTACATGCATTATCAGCATGAAAATGGAAATATGACAATGCACCTTATTATACACGTGCGGAGTTATAATGGCAGGAAATGATGCACAAGCAAATATTACAAAACGGTTACTAATTAAGTAAATAACAGTGACTTGTTTTCAACAATTACACACACAAGCTAGTAACGGTACTTTAGCGTTAAAAACCATCAGATAAGGCTCCTGCAGTGATTCAGGGCGAAAATATGCGCTCGCCGTATCCGCACATTATCTGCGTGGAAGCTGCCAGATTATGGATGTAGGGCAAGATATTTCCGTGAACATGACTTAATATTAGAGGGGCCAGCCGTAAGGATAACGAACAAGGTAAGGTTTGCAGGGGTCGGTCCTGATTACCTTGTGGATTCATTAATTCCACATTATGTTTTGTTCCTGTGTTCATCTTAATACTTAATACTGATAGATATTCCTATCATCCACAACGCTACCTAACTATCTCAAGAACTTCAATAAGCGAAACAGTTTGCCTGTCTTTGAAATTCTGCCTCAAATTGTTAAGGAGAATGCGCAACTACTCACAAGCTTACACGTGAACTGCATTAGCTGATGCTTTTGTCTAGTTTGTAAACTGAAAACAGGGTTCATTGACCATCAGGAGCTTGGAGCAAGATCGATTTGTATATTATGGAGTTTCATTCTTTTCTCCAGCTACAATACTGTTCCAACAAATGGCCTATGTCAAAAATCGTTCCACACAAATCAAAACGTATCCCCCTAAACGAAAATCAATACCGTCCTTCCCTGAAAAGTTTTATATTTCAAAGTATCTGGCATTCTTCACGTTTCAAACATATAAAGCTATTCGTTTGGACGACAGCGGCCGTATCCGAAATTGGTACGCATCGGCACATCATTTGAATGTGTGCAGGTGCCTGTAGTTGGACGTTTGTACCCCTTTATCTTCTATGCGAATGCACACCTAACTTTTCAATCTAACGTGTCTCCAACAACTTCTTGCCAAGGAATAGAAAGGAATGACTCTCAGACGCCGAACTTCTAGAAACTTCATTGACAAGGGTTTCCGCTAGATCCTTTTGAGTAGAAACCACAGGAAAGAAACTGTCCACAAAATAAATGTTTGCAACTCATCATTGGATTAGTTTTGCATATTAAAGCATTATAAATTAATAATTGAGCGCAAGAACATAGAACAAATCCTAAAACATTAAATCTACTGTTTTTTCTTTACTAAAACAGTAATTTAAATATGTTACGATCTACCCAATAGCTAGTACCTACCTGGTTACTTCCTGTATATCCATACAAACCTGCATACCCTCCCGGTACATTTACTTAACACATCGGAATCACTTGGGGTTCAAGCTCTAATTCCACAAAATACGCGTCCATTTAGGATCCTCGCAGACTCATTTCGTGTGATTGCTCTATAAAAAGATTATCTTCCGCGGCACACGCTCCGCAACGATTACCTACGATACTCTGCCGAGTCAGAGAAATCTAGTCAACTCTAAAATGAATCATTCTAGATTCCGCAATGGTTGCCCAAACAAACAAACAAAAGAAATAAGTTTGTCACCCATGATTCATCCATCATTATATTTTTTTACAAAGCACTCAAAATGGACAGTGTTTTCGACGTGGCCCAGAAGAGATTTTTTCTACGGCTGGCCCGAGACCTTGGTCTGACTAAAATTAAGATAAAAACTGCGAGTTACATAAGTTCACTTTTTATAGCCTGTGTTACTGTCACGGCTTAGATGAAGCAGTGGAATTTAAGACAAAAGATGGCAAACTGCTAGCAATGAATCCTTAGAGAGCCGGTCTGCCGGACTCTAGTACTGGAACGAGTTTTTAATTCTATATTTCTGCGTAAAGTTTAGGTAACGCATAAATTTGACATTAAGACGACACAAACTCTTTACATTAAATAAATTGGTTGAAGGTCCCTGCGTAGATTGACAAATTACGTAAAATGTAGAGCCGAGAGGAAAATCTGTTTCCAAAGTCTGACATCACCCTAGGTAGTGTAACATAGAACCCTAGACAATGGAGATGAGCACGGTAATGGCGGTTATCCTCCTTACAGTACATTACGTGAAACAATACTGTGTCTCAAATTGCGAATATCACGAGCCAATTACTATAGTAGCGGGGATACATTCCTACCATTTCCCATGGAGGTGTAGGGGCTTGGCTACGAATTCAGCGAATGTTACAAACTAATTGAAATATTTTCTAAATTATGTAAATAAATACATTTTCACTCGATTTTGCTAATCTTAAACGTTTACCTACTGATTAGAGTAGGTACTTATTATTTTGATAGAAGCGTGGCGTAATCGTAATAGATTACGAGTGTCGTATTTCTATCGCAAACTACGGCAAATTAGCAGTGAGAATCATTTCGTAACTATAGCTACAAGGTTTATTGGCTGATTGATACCATAATGCTAACTGCTGATAACAAACGATGAGTCGTAACACTTTTCTTCTTAAAACATTAATGAATGGTAGTTCAAAATAGTCCTATCGTTTCTAGCAAACTTTGTTTCGAATAAAGGTCCCATTCTTACGAAACCAGATTTCTCCTTATTATGACTTTCCCAGGAGAGTCCTCAAGTTTCCACCGCTCGTTTCTCGCTGGCTTCGAAGCCTCGCCTAAATTACATAACCCTCTTGAACGAGGCGCGGGGCGAGGGACGCCCCAACATTACGAGCAGTATCGAGCGACGGCCGTCCCTCTCGCACAGGAGGCTCTCGCTCGCACTCGCGGGCTAACACACCGGACATGACAGCTCCGATCCTTTCCACGGACGCCATTCATTGCTGGCGCAGAACACGTCACATAATAAACCTATATAGGTAAACCACCGATGTAAGATGCACACTGAGCGAGTTTCATGAAAGACATTGATTTCAGTGCCGCGTGCGGCGAACGGCTATTGTGAAGTCCAGTGTAAAATTTACAAAGAAAATTTCATAAAATGGAAGAAGAGAGGTATCCTGATTTCCAAAATACTGAACAGAAGACTAATAAGATAAAAAAGATGTTTTATTTATCTAGATTATAATCTTCACATTCCAGATAATATTGATAAAAAACAGATTATTTCGAAAATATATAGTGCGGCAACTTTTGTTGGCAAGCAAAATAATGTTACAGTGTAACAATAACCATATTTCAATCATCAATCTTTGAAATTGGCAGTACATACTTACAACCAAATGATTTCTTATCATTGAAATGATTGACCTAATTTTAGTGTCAGTCAATATTCTGTTGATATACCTACATAAAGAAATAAAACCAACTAAATGATGGATGGACTGTTTGAAGGATAAGGAAAAAGAGAGAGTATGGAAGAAGATAATATCTTCATCATTCTTCTTCTTCTTCTCTCTCTCTTGGAAAATCTTAAATTTTGATATGGGCAACAAAATGAGGAGAGTAGGTACTATTCTATTCACGGAAATTATTAGTTAGTAGTGCGAGTTCAAAAGAATCAAAATTGTTGAAACGATTGTGTGTGATTAAAAAACTGGTCATTGCAAAGATTGATTTAAATAGCGAGGATTATTATATTGATCGTTCAATGACAAATTTTACTAGATTTTATGTCATCATCATCTGGCTAGCCTTTGGAGGAAACTCGGTATGGAATAGATAGGCACCCATCCATGGACCAACCTCGGCAAGCTCAGCTTAACCTTGAAGGGTGATTCGTGACTCTGTCATAGTAATATTTAGCCAAAAGCTCCTATAATCGATTTTATGGCAATATTATACAATAGATTTAGAAAATTATAATCTAATTAATTTACATAAATGATCTCAGTAAGCCACCTGCAGCTCTATTATGTCATCCGAGACATTTGAAAATAATTTGATATAAAACCATTACATTTTACAAATTATTATACAGCACAGTACTACTATTATAAATACGAAAGTTTGATTGGATAGATGTTTGTATCTGTTTAACGCAAAAACTACTGAATGGATTTTGATAAAACTTTACGGTAATATAGCTTATACATCAGAATAACACAAGTTAATTGTTATAATTCATAAAGATAATATAGACAATGGTGCCGATTCTGTTGTGCACAAACTAAACTTAATTTAGGCTATTACTATCTTTTTCTCACTAATAAAACGAGAAAGAGACGGACGTAATTTAGAGCTGTCAAATTTAATTCGAACTAATATTTCCATACAAATGAAGGGTGCACGTAAAAACATGTCGACTAATAACACGGTGAAGCGCAAGGCATAAACTAGTTTGACATTTCTAACTTAGTGCATAGCTATAGCCGTCCTTTTCTCGCCCTGCCTTTTAGTAAAAGATAGCAATAGTCTAAATTAAGTTTAGTTTGTGCACAACAGAATCGACACCAATAACTGAATGTGGGCGACACCAGGGAGGAAGCTAGTAATACATAAATAAAACATCAACCACAAATGGTTCATCATCAATACAGGAGATAACTGTAGGTGTACCTCTGCCTAAATTTTTGAAGATTTCAAGTGTGGTGTTTATGTGTGTGTTCATTCACAAAATGATCCCATCAAGGCTGACAAGGCAAAGGTCTAGAAGAAACAAAGATTGTATTATGACATTTGGAAAAGTATTAAACTGTAGTCAAGACAAGGAGATATACCAGAAATAAGATGGGTCTGGATAACCCTGTGTTCAAAATTATCATATTCTCATTAGATTGAGTTTATTTGAAATTATCTAATCCAATGGTTAGTTGGAAATAAAAGACAAGTATTAAATTGTGGTAGCAAGAAAACCCGAAGGTGAAATGACAACACTGAAAACATTCACAAGTCTTATGCTACTACAAGCTTTTTATCTGCTAAATCTCTAATATTTTTAACAAGTGTTTTCATAATCGTGTGTAATAAGCCTATTCGTCTCATATCAATATAGAGCATGATAATGTGGCCCTGTCCACAAAACTGTTTAAGTTAAAGAGTGCTGATTGTAGGTTTATTCAGTTAGTTAGTATATATTCACGAATAGAAGCCGTAGAATCGCCGGCTGCTACTCAGTATCAGTTGAGTTTCGTATCACAACACCGACGACGGCGACGTTCGTATCGCTATCAATAGATCTCAAAATATACATACATAACGCACCCAATTTAAATTCCTATTACTCTTTTGACATAAAACTTACGTCGTCGACGGCTAGACTCGAATACCGCCGCCGCATTCCACAACATACAACTATCGCCGTCAACACAATTAGCAATAGCGACAATAATTTAATAATTCAAAATGCCATTCGATCTATTTTCGCATCCCACGTTATCTGAAATGACGATATAAAATTACACTCACCGACAGCAAACGGAGTATGACGACCGCCCGAAAATTTATGCTTTGCCACAAATTCACTGTTTTCACAATTTCAAATTGATTTTTACTAAAATTATTCAATATTTTTACGTGAATAGACGTCGACAGAGTGACGGAATTAAGAATTTGACATTAACAAATAGGGTTGCCATAGGAAATATGGTCCATGTATTGCCACTTAGTTTAAGGTTTGTTCAACAATAACAAAAATTAATTTCTGTTTCGTACAAAGCACCGGCCGCTAAATCACAAACAATTTAGGTAAGCATGACATTTTTATCTGCTTTCACTCCTGCTGGTGAAGACTGAAACTTGATTCAGCTCACAATATAAACAGAGATAGGGCTTGGGGTCTCGGTAATAAATGGTAACAAAATAAAGGTCGGGCCTTGGACACGTTTCTGTTACCTAACCGGTATTGATAAGCCAAGTTTATTCATGATGAATTCAGACGTTTTGTATTTGCCTTTGCCAATACAAAAACCCCCAACACCAAATCCAACTTCCAACTGGGAACGGTCGAACAAAGCTCATTGTAGATGGAGTTTCCATAGGCCGTAGTCCATGGTCCTTAGATTTTAAACCAAGGCCCCGTTCCCACTATGTCGTGTAGTTTTTAGTGTCAAGCTTGTGTATTTAAATGAAGGTGTTCACATTTAGGATGACACGATTACTGTTGACCCCGAGTTTTGCCAACAAAAAACCAAGGATAAAATTAATCGTCACGACATAGTAGGAACGTGGCCTTACGAAGATATTTTTTATTTATTTTTATTTACACATTATCTTTACAGGATGACCCCAATACAATAGTGGTTTTCAAACACAACCGTTAAATAGAAATCAACACACGGCTAATACTTGAAAAACTAAATTTAAAAATTTGGGTCTATCTATGCCAGGGCCAATATTTACCTCAAAATATATAACTCCTATAAGAAAAAGAGACTATAGAGTGGCATAATATTATTGTAGAAAAGAACTTAGAATCTGTGCAAAAAGGCTCTTTACACAGATTCTAAGTTTTTATCGTTCATTCCCATCATCTACTTTTCACCTATCCATGTCTATGGTCAGTCGGAAACGGAAAAGAATGAAATGAAAGTACGTCCTTACGCCATTTTTATGTTGCCGTGTTCGTGAAACTGAAACAAGAAACAACGACAACGACGCTCTGCTCTCGCTCTCGGTCATTCCATTTGGTTCATTTCGCCATTTTGTGGAAAAGCTCATTTTTGCTGTGGCTAAATTATTAATTAATAGTTGTAAAAGTTGTGTGTTATTTTCTTCATAAAGTGCTTTGTTCGTGTGTAATATTGGCGCAAGGTAAGTAGCTCTAAAATTTGTCCCCAGCCGTCAAACTATTTCTTTTATTTTTTCGGTACTACAAACTCCTCTAATTCATTGTCATGGACGCTGCTGACTCATTTCGTCAAATTATATGCGTTTCAGAAACTAAAATGCCGGGCGCCGGTACTTTCAAAATCTTCGTCGGGAACCTTTCCGATAAAACAACGGACGCCGATCTTAGACCGCTATTCGAAAAGTACGGTACGGTCGTAGAATGCGATATCGTCAGAAATTACGGTTTCGTGCACATGGAAAACGAGCAAGTCGGCCGCGAAGCCATTCAGAATTTAAACGGAGAGATAGTTCATGGCCAGGCGATCAAAATAGAAGCCGCCAAGAGCCGCAAGGCGCCGTCGACGCCGACCACAAAAATATTCGTCGGTAACCTCACGGACAAGACGCGCGCGCCCGAAGTCCGCGAGCTGTTTCAGAAGTTCGGCACGGTCGTCGAGTGCGATATCGTTCGTAACTATGGCTTCGTGCACTTGGACGCGACGGGCGACGTGAACGAAGCTATCAAAGAGCTGAACGGTATGATGGTGGACGGACAGCCTATGAAGGTGCAGATGTCAACGAGCCGCGTCCGCCAGCGGCCGGGCATGGGCGACCCCGAGCAGTGCTACCGCTGCGGTCGGGGCGGCCACTGGTCCAAGGAGTGCCCCAAGGCGCTGGGCCCCGACCGCAACGGTTTCCGCGATCGAGCTTTCGGCCGCGACCCCTACCCCCCGCCGCCGCCGCCGCCGTTCCTTCGCGATCGCATGATGGGAGGATTTGGGGTAACGCGCTATCACTTACTATCCGAACCGTCGGTTTTCATCTGACCGCTTTCGATGCATCACGTAGGCCGAGCGCGTGGAGTCTGTCTTCGCACGCGGTACCTATTTACTCGGGCCGAAATAACATGATCGGGCTCGTTGATGCTACAGTCGCTGCTCACCACCAAAACAAACAAAAAAACATGCCTAAACTAATAACATTCATTTTGTTTTGAGTTGGTTTTTATTTTGAGAATTTCATAAAAATTGAATACCATTACTAATGCTGTTTCACTATCACAGGATCCCTATGATGGGTACTATGACCGCGCGAGGTTCGAGTCGCCGCGAGACCTGTTTGAGCGCCGCTACCCCGTGGGAGCTTCGCGCGGGCTAGAGATGGGTGCGTCGCGCGGCGGCCGCGGGGACTTCGTGTCGCCGCCGCTGCGCCGCGAGCCGATGCCGCCCATGCCGAGCCTCCCGCCAATGCGCAGCGGGATGGGATCTATGAGGTCGTCGTATGATGCTATGTACAGCAGAAGAAGTCCCCCTCAAGGACCTCAAATGTCCCGGGGGTGAGAACTTGACTTGTGTCAATGTTGTTGTGTTTACACTTATGATCTGATTCTTGCTTCATACAAAATTGGTTGTAGTGTAAAAGCTATCTTATCCCTAGAAGTTGATGTCACATTTATATACAAGTCCCTTCCACTTACTTATCAACCATACCAAAAAGTTACTAAATAACACAACTGGCACCACTTTTACTGTAGTTAAAAGAAGAGTAAAATTAACCCCAACTTCATATCACAATAAGTTGTCTATAGCCAAGCATCTACATTTCCATTCTATTTCTCTCTGCCAATTCAGATTCTAATATTTGACTAAACATATTCAAGTATTTGCTTTTCTTTAGTATTAATAAGTAAGTACGAAACTAACAATAATTTATTCTCATTACAGAATGTATGAAGACTTCAGCCGTGACACGTTTGATGACAGAAGGTATGATAGGTACTATTACTTTTATTTGAGATGTGAAGGTTAATAAACTAACATTATTAACATAACATGTTTATTGCTTCCAGGCCGGGTATGCGAGGACCGTCTCCCTCTAGAAGATACGCGCCTTACTAGATTAAAATAAGGTTAGATATAGTTGTCCAACGCTCAGTTACAATCAATTGTAATTTGTACTTGACTGGCTGACCGATAGTAGTTAGTACCGTTGATAGAGAATAAAAATATAATTTAAGTGGGAGTGACTGACTACGATTGGCATGGAAGCTTATGAATGTATTATGTGACTGAATGTAAATAAGTGAAATAAATATCATTTTAAGTACAAAACTGTTTTCATTTGCTCAACTGTATATTAGCACAGCACTTGCCCATCAGAGGCGTTCTACCTGTCCAAATAGGCAATGTCTCTGAAAAAGTGCAGATTTCTATCAGTCTTCTAAAATGCTCAAAAATGATTTTGGCGTAGCTACCGTTATCTGACCTCAATAGGAAAGTTTTATCTACCCAGATAGTACGTGCGACTGAAAGCAATAAAAGAGCTGCGTAAATAAGTCTGCGAACAACACGTAGCTTCTGATGTAAGACGAGTCCAGAGTCCTCCAATGAAACTGAACGGGATCGGCACATCCTTAGGTCCCATCTAACCTTAGTAGCTTTGGTTGGTCCACAGTGTCCATTAGGGAGAAGTTATTATTTTATACAAAGCGGACAGGGTGCGCGCCCGGATCGCTGCAGATAAAAATGTACCTTGTGTCTCATAAGGACAGATTCTCATAAAGACAGATTCTCAAAAGGACAGGAGTACAGGTAAGCAGATAAAGAGAAAAATAAAACGTTTAAAATTTTTATTAATTGGTGGCGCGTCTCAGTGTCGCAAGACGTTGCAAGCACTCTAAAGTTGATATACCGCCCCCTAAACATTCAGATATAATATTTTCAATTTTAGTATCGACTAAAATATCAATTTTCCTCCTTTTTCCTGCACAATAATAGGCACCGCGGAGTATTTTTATGTCCGACAGTTTCGCTTCTTTCTTCAAAAGCATGATGAAATAAAGTATAGACGGTCTTTTAGGAATGATGGAATTGATCCTTTTATGCCACCCTTCGATTGCATTTGTTGTTCGAAATTTCTCGCCATAGCAACTGAAGACTTCTCTGGTAATAAGATTATATTAGATGTTAGACTAACTTTAGAATGCTATCATTATTGTTATCTGATAAATTTCATTATAAGAAATAAGCGTTCCAAAAATGACCACTCTGATTCAGCTAGTTTACGAGTTATGAATTTTTGAAATAGTTTTTTGGCTCTGGTGTAAAGTTCAACTTTTCGAGATACTACAAGATTGCTTTCTTGCGTCGATATACTCTGTGGCCAGCTCCTACTAACAAACGATAGATGGTGCTGTTCATAACTCAGTGTAGAAAAAGTTTTAAGTGCAGCAGATATCGCTGTCCAAATATTCGGTGCCAGGTCGTACTTTATTGAATTTGTAGGCAAAATTAAAAACAGTAAGTTTCATGCAAATCAAACACAAAACAAACTAAGAAGGAACCGCTTCTGAAAGGCAATGCACGCCAGCTCTATACAACCGGACAGATAATATAAAATTATACTACAGTCATGTCCAGCGCCATCTATCGTATGTTTAGTGGAAGCTTGCTTAGAAAAAACAGGCTGCGTACGGATGTTCGTTTATTATATAAGTCACCGTAAAATTGTCAAATACGTTATATTGTAATATCTCTAGCGATATTGTAAAGTCTCGAATTATTGTCAAATGAACATACTGCTTACAATAAAACGCATTATTTTTCGTGAAATGCATGCGATGGTAGTCAACTCACGCGGTGTGGAGAGAAGGAGGGGTCCCCCTTGCCCAGTGGTACCACTCTCATGAAAAGATACTGTACCATTCCTGAGAAATATCGATTAATATAACCTAACCTTAAAACACTTCATATTCCCCTAAAAAGCGTAGTCGACGGAGCCCCGCTTCGCGGGGCCCCTATTTCCGGGTGCAGGGTTTAAAGGAACCTAACTAACCTAACGGGGGGGTGCCCCAAGTCCCGATTATGGGGGCAGAGATACTTCCGTAATGTTCAGTTGACAATAATTCGAGATATTACAATATCGCTAGAGAGGAACACGTTATATTGTAATATAACGTTTTTGACAATTTTACGGTGACATGTACTCTGTGGTTCGTTTGTTTTCATACAAAGCGCGCGGTACGGCAACAGTGCGGCAGTGCGGGCGGCGTCGTTATGCGCTGCGGTACCGGCGGCGTCGCGCGGTTGCCGCACCGCGCACTTTGTATGACAACAAACGCACCGCTTCGGCGCGCACCGCGACACGAAACGTACAAATAGATGCTCTGTGGTCTAAAAATTTATAAATAAAATATTAAAGGGCCCATCATTCCTGTGCGACTTTTTTTTATTCA